>OW388292.1:27168367-27770867 GCA_936450465.1 Gibbula magus
AAGTCTACATAGATCATATTGACAAAATATTCGTGCACCATTTTATCCATCTTCTAAGAACCTTATATTGACTATGAAAAACTGTTTCAATTTTCAACTTTTTATTTTCAAAACGCTGACAGAACGGGACGGACAGCTAGGCCATAACATCATCCATTACTCTCAGATCGGCCCTTTTGCGCAACGGTAGCGCGTCTGACTCCAGATCAGAAGGTTGCGTGTTCAAATCACGTCGGGGTCACAGAAAGTTTTGCAAAACAGTACTTATCTCATTTTCAAGAAGCTGGTTGAAGATATTTCCTGACATCGACCAGATGTCGTGCAAAAGTATGGTTATTTAATTCAACCTGAACATTTTATTTATACCATTTGAATGAGAACAGGAATATTTTCTGGGTAACAACTTCTTTAATGTGGAAATACAAGACGTTGCGGAGTTTATACTCACTCCTTCATCAGGTGGATTGTATAGAAATAACAAAACCATTTGAATAGGCAAAACAGATTTTTTAAAATACCTTGAAAATTAATAAATTTGTTATTCCCAAATGAAGCTGTACTCAATTAGTAGTCTCTTTCTGTACTTGATGCCTCATATTTCTCAATATTTTACTCACACAAAATTCATTTGTATAGACTGCTGAGATGAACACTTAGATATACAAATGTGAGAGATGAAATGCAAAAGTTGCTCAATTTCAAAGACAAAATACAGCTTAAACTAGATGAATGAATAAGTCTACATAGATCATATTGACAAAATATACCTGCACCATTTTATCCATCTTCTATGAGCCTTATATTGACGATGAAAAACTGTTTCAATTTTCAACTTTTTATTTTCAAAACGCTGACAGAACGGGACGGACAGCTAGGCCATAAAATCATAGATTACTCTCAGATCGGCCCTGTGGCGCAACGGTAGCGCGTCTGACTCCAGATCAGAAGGTTGCGTGTTCAAATCACGTCGGGGTCACAGAAAGTTTTGCAAAACAGCACTTGTCTAATTTTCAAGAAGCTGGTTGAAGATATTTCCTGACATCGACCAGATGTCGTGCAAAAGTATGGTTATTTAATTCAACCTGAACATTTTATTTATACCATTTGAATGAGAACGGGAATATTTTCTGGGTAACAACTTCTTTAATGTGGGAATACAAGACGTTTCGGAGTTTATACTCACTCCTTCATCAGGTGGATTGTATAGAAATAACAAAACCATTTGAATCGGTAAAACAGAGTTTTTAAAATAGGCCTACCTTGAAAATTAATAAATTTGTTATTCCCAAATGAAGCTATACTCTATTAGTAGTCTCTTTCTGTACTTGATGCCTCATATTTCTCAATATTTTACTCACACAAAATTCATTTGTATAGACTGCTGAGATGAACACTTAGATATACAAATATGAGAGATGAAATGCAAAAGTTGCTCAATTTCAAAGACAAAATACAGCTTAAACTAGATGAATGAATAAGTCTACATAGATCATATTGACAAAATATTCGTGCACCATTTTATCCATCTTCTATGAACCTTATATTGACGATGAAAAACTGTTTCAACTTTCAACTTTTTATTTTCAAAACGCTGACACGACGGGACGGATAGCTAGTCCATAAAATCATCCATTACTCTCAGGTCGGCCCTGTGGCGGTAGCGCGTCTGACTCCAGATCAGAAGGTTGCGTGTTCAAATCACGTCGGGGTCACAGAAAGTTTTGCAAAACAGCACTTATCTCATTTTCAAGAAGCTGGTTGAAGATATTTCCTGACATCGACCAGATGTCGTGCAAAAAAGTATGGTTATTTAATTCAACCTGAACATTTTATTTATACCATTTGAATGAGAACGGGAATATTTTCTGGGTAACAACTTCTTTAATGTGGGAATACAAGACGTTGCGGAGTTTATACTCACTCCTTCATCAGGTGGATTGTATAGAATAACAAAACCATTTGAATAGGTAAAAAAGATTTTTTAAAATACCTTGAAAATTAATAAATTTGTTATTCCCAAATGAAGCTGTACTCTATTAGTAGTCTCTTTCTGTACTTGATGCCTCATATTTCTCAATATTTTACTCACACAAAATTCATTTGTATAGACTGCTGAGATGAACACTTAGATATACAAATGTGAGAGATGAAATGCAAAAGTTGCTCAATTTCAAAGACAAAATACAGCTTAAACTAGATGAATGAATAAGTCTACATAGATCATACTGACAAAATATTCGTGCACCATTTTACCCATCTTCTAAGAACCTTATATTGACGATGAAAAACTGTTTCAACTTTAAACTTTTTATTTTCAAAACGCTGACACGACGGGACGGATAACTAGTCCATAAAATCATCCATTACTCTCAGGTCGGCCCTGTGGCGCAACGGTAGCGCGTCTGACTCCAGATCAGAAGGTTGCGTGTTCAAATCACGTCGGGGTCACAGAAAGTTTTGCAAAACAGCACTTATCTCATTTTCAAGAAGCTGGTTGAAGATATTTCCTGACATCGACCAGATGTCGTGCAAAAAAGTATGGTTATTTAATTCAACCTGAACATTTTATTTATACCATTTGAATGAGAACGGCAATATTTTCTGGGTAACAACTTCTTTAATGTGGGAATACAAGACGTTGCGGAGTTTATACTCACTCCTTCATCAGGTGGATTGTATAGAATAACAAAACCATTTGAATAGGTAAAAAAGATTTTTTAAAATACCTTGAAAATTAATAAATTTGTTATTCCCAAATGAAGCTGTACTCTATTAGTAGTCTCGTTCTGTACTTGATGCCTCATATTTCTCAATTTTTTACTCACACAAAATTCATTTGTATACACTGCTGAGATGAACACTTAGATATACAAATGTGAGAGATGAAATGCAAAAGTTGCTCAATTTCAAAGACAAAATACAGCTTAAACTAGATGAATGAATAAGTCTACATAGATCATACTGACAAAATATTCGTGCACCATTTTACAAATCTTCTAAGAACCTTATATTGACGATGAAAAACTGTTTCAATTTTCAACTTTTTATTTTCAAAACGCTGACACAAAGGGACGGATAGCTAGGCCATAAAATCATCCAATACTCTCAGGTCGGCCCTGTGGCGCAACGGTAGCGCGTCTGACTCCAGATCAGAAGGTTGCGTGTTCAAATCACGTCGGGGTCACAGAAAGTTTTGCAAAACAGCACTTATCTCATTTTCAAGAAGCTGGTTGAAGATATTTCCTGAAATCGACCAGATGTCGTGCAAAAGTATGGTTATTTAATTCAACCTGAACATTTTATTTATACCATTTGAATGAGAACGGGAATATTTTCTGAGTAACAACTTCTTTAATGTGGGAATACAAGACGTTTCGGAGTTTATACTCACTCCTTCATCAGGTGGATTGTATAGAAATAACAAAACCATTTGAATCGGTAAAACAGAGTTTTTAAAATAGGCCTACCTTGAAAATTAATAAATTTGTTATTCCCAAATGAAGCTATACTCTATTAGTAGTCTCTTTCTGTACTTGATGCCTCATATTTCTCAATATTTTACTCACACAAAATTCATTTGTATAGACTGCTGAGATGAACACTTAGATATACAAATGTGAGAGATGAAATGCAAAAGTTGCTCAATTTCAAAGACAAAATACAGCTTAAACTAGATGAATGAATAAGTCTACATAGATCATATTGACAAAATATTCGTGCACCATTTTATCCATCTTCTATGAACCTTATATTGACGATGAAAAACTGTTTCAACTTTCAACTTTTTATTTTCAAAACGCTGACACGACGGGACGGATAGCTAGTCCATAAAATCATCCATTACTCTCAGGTCGGCCCTGTGGCGGTAGCGCGTCTGACTCCAGATCAGAAGGTTGCGTGTTCAAATCACGTCGGGGTCACAGAAAGTTTTGCAAAACAGCACTTATCTCATTTTCAAGAAGCTGGTTGAAGATATTTCCTGACATCGACCAGATGTCGTGCAAAAGTATGGTTATTTAATTCAACCTGAACATTTTATTTATACCATTTGAATGAGAACGGGAATATTTTCTGGGTAACAACTTCTTTAATGTGGGAATACAAGACGTTGCGGAGTTTATACTCACTCCTTCATCAGGTGGATTGTATAGAATAACAAAACCATTTGAATAGGTAAAAAAGATTTTTTAAAATACCTTGAAAATTAATAAATTTGTTATTCCGAAATGAAGCTGTACTCTATTAGTAGTCTCTTTCTGTACTTGATGCCTCATATTTCTCAATTTTTTACTCACACAAAATTCATTTGTATAGACTGCTGAGATGAACACTTAGATATACAAATGTGAGAGATGAAATGCAAAAGTTGCTCAATTTCAAAGACAAAATACAGCTTAAACTAGATGAATGAATAAGTCTACATAGATCATACTGACAAAATATTCGTGCACCATTTTACCCATCTTCTAAGAACCTTATATTGACGATGAAAAACTGTTTCAACTTTCAACTTTTTATTTTCAAAACGCTGACACAACGGGACGGATAGCTAGTCTATAAAATCATCCAATACTCTCAGGTCGGCCCTGTGGCGCAACGGTAGCGCGTCTGACTCCAGATCAGAAGGTTGCGTGTTCAAATCACGTCGGGGTCACAGAAAGTTTTGCAAAACAGCACTTATCTCATTTTCAAGAAGCTGGTTGAAGATATTTCCTGAAATCGACCAGATGTCGTGCAAAAGTATGGTTATTTAATTCAACCTGAACATTTTATTTATACCATTTGAATGAGAACGGGAATATTTTCTGAGTAACAACTTCTTTAATGTGGGAATACAAGACGTTTCGGAGTTTATACTCACTCCTTCATCAGGTGGATTGTATAGAAATAACAAAACCATTTGAATAGGTAAAAAAGATTTTTTAAAATACCTTGAAAATTAATGAAAAATTTATTCCCAAATGAAGCTATACTCTATTAGTAGTCTATTTCTGTACTTGATGCCTCATATTTCTCAATTTTTAACTCACACAAAATTCATTTGTATAGACTGCTGAGATGAACACTTAGATATACAAATGTGAGAGATGAAATGCAAAAGTTGCTCAATTTCAAAGACAAAATACAGCTTAAACTAGATGAATGAATAAGTCTACATAGATCATACTGACAAAATATTCGTGCACCATTTTACCCATCTTCTAAGAACCTTATATTGACGATGAAAAACTGTTTCAACTTTAAACTTTTTATTTTCAAAACGCTGACACGACGGGACGGATAACTAGTCCATAAAATCATCCATTACTCTCAGGTCGGCCCTGTGGCGCAACGGTAGCGTGTCTGACTCCAGATCAGAAGGTTGCGTGTTCAAATCACGTCGGGGTCACAGAAAGTTTTGCAAAACAGCACTTATCTCATTTTCAAGAAGCTGGTTGAAGATATTTCCTGACATCGACCAGATGTCGTGCAAAAAAGTATGGTTATTTAATTCAACCTGAACATTTTATTTATACCATTTGAATGAGAACGGCAATATTTTCTGGGTAACAACTTCTTTAATGTGGGAATACAAGACGTTGCGGAGTTTATACTCACTCCTTCATCAGGTGGATTGTATAGAATAACAAAACCATTTGAATAGGTAAAAAAGATTTTTTAAAATACCCTTGAAAATTAATAAATTTGTTATTCCCAAATGAACCTATACTCTATAAGTAGTCTCTTTGTGTACTTGATGCCTCATATTTCTCAATATTTTCCTCACACAAAATTCATTTGTATAGACTGCTGAGATGAACACTTAGATATACAAATGTGAGAGATGAAATGCAAAAGTTGCTCAATTTCAAAGACAAAATACAGCTTAAACTAGATGAATGAATAAGTCTACATAGATCATACTGACAAAATATTCGTGCACCATTTTACAAATCTTCTAAGAACCTTATATTGACGATGAAAAACTGTTTCAACTTTCAACTTTTTATTTTCAAAACGCTGACACAACGGGACGGATAGCTAGTCTATAAAATCATCCAATACTCTCAGGTCGGCCCTGTGGCGCAACGGTAGCGCGTCTGACTCCAGATCAGAAGGTTGCGTGTTCAAATCACGTCGGGGTCACAGAAAGTTTTGCAAAACAGCACTTATCTCATTTTCAAGAAGCTGGTTGAAGATATTTCCTGAAATCGACCAGATGTCGTGCAAAAGTATGGTTATTTAATTCAACCTGAACATTTTATTTATACCATTTGAATGAGAACGGGAATATTTTCTGAGTAACAACTTCTTTAATGTGGGAATACAAGACGTTTCGGAGTTTATACTCACTCCTTCATCAGGTGGATTGTATAGAAATAACAAAACCATTTGAATAGGTAAAAAAGATTTTTTAAAATACCTTGAAAATTAATGAAAAATTTATTCCCAAATGAAGCTATACTCTATTAGTAGTCTATTTCTGTACTTGATGCCTCATATTTCTCAATTTTTAACTCACACAAAATTCATTTGTATAGACTGCTGAGATGAACACTTAGATATACAAATGTGAGAGATGAAATGCAAAAGTTGCTCAATTTCAAAGACAAAATACAGCTTAAACTAGATGAATGAATAAGTCTACATAGATCATACTGACAAAATATTCGTGCACCATTTTACCCATCTTCTAAGAACCTTATATTGACGATGAAAAACTGTTTCAACTTTAAACTTTTTATTTTCAAAACGCTGACACGACGGGACGGATAACTAGTCCATAAAATCATCCATTACTCTCAGGTCGGCCCTGTGGCGCAACGGTAGCGTGTCTGACTCCAGATCAGAAGGTTGCGTGTTCAAATCACGTCGGGGTCACAGAAAGTTTTGCAAAACAGCACTTATCTCATTTTCAAGAAGCTGGTTGAAGATATTTCCTGACATCGACCAGATGTCGTGCAAAAAAGTATGGTTATTTAATTCAACCTGAACATTTTATTTATACCATTTGAATGAGAACGGCAATATTTTCTGGGTAACAACTTCTTTAATGTGGGAATACAAGACGTTGCGGAGTTTATACTCACTCCTTCATCAGGTGGATTGTATAGAATAACAAAACCATTTGAATAGGTAAAAAAGATTTTTTAAAATACCCTTGAAAATTAATAAATTTGTTATTCCCAAATGAACCTATACTCTATAAGTAGTCTCTTTGTGTACTTGATGCCTCATATTTCTCAATATTTTCCTCACACAAAATTCATTTGTATAGACTGCTGAGATGAACACTTAGATATACAAATGTGAGAGATGAAATGCAAAAGTTGCTCAATTTCAAAGACAAAATACAGCTTAAACTAGATGAATGAATAAGTCTACATAGATCATACTGACAAAATATTCGTGCACCATTTTACAAATCTTCTAAGAACCTTATATTGACGATGAAAAACTGTTTCAACTTTCAACTTTTTATTTTCAAAACGCTGACACAACGGGACGGATAGCTAGGCCATAAAATCATCCATTACTCTCAGGTCGGCCCTGTGGCGCAACGGTAGCGCGTCTGACTCCAGATCAGAAGGTTGCGTGTTCAAATCACGTCGGGGTCACAGAAAGTTTTGCAAAACAGCACTTATCTCATTTTCAAGAAGCTGGTTGAAGATATTTCCTGACATCGACCAGATGTCGTGCAAAAGTATGGTTATTTAATTCAACCTGAACATTTTATTTATACCATTTGAATGAGAACGGGAATATTTTCTGGGTAACAACTTCTTTAATGTGGGAATACAAGACGTTGCGGAGTTTATACTCACTCCTTCATCAGGTGGATTGTATAGAATAACAAAACCATTTGAATAGGTAAAAAAGATTTTTTAAAATACCTTGAAAATTAATAAATTTGTTATTCCGAAATGAAGCTGTACTCTATTAGTAGTCTCTTTCTGTACTTGATGCCTCATATTTCTCAATTTTTTACTCACACAAAATTCATTTGTATAGACTGCTGAGATGAACACTTAGATATACAAATGTGAGAGATGAAATGCAAAAGTTGCTCAATTTCAAAGACAAAATACAGCTTAAACTAGATGAATGAATAAGTCTACATAGATCATACTGACAAAATATTCGTGCACCATTTTACCCATCTTCTAAGAACCTTATATTGACGATGAAAAACTGTTTCAAATTTCAACTATTTATTTTCAAAACGCTGACAGAACGGGACGGATAGCTAGGCCATGAAATCATCCATAACTCTCAGGTCGGCCCTGTGGCGCAACGGTAACGCGTCTGACTCTTTCTTATTCTCAATTAATTTTAACATGTATATACTCATGTAAATACATTCATTCATGAATGAAATTTTATTAAAGAAAAAAAAAAAAAAAAAGCGCGTCTGACTCCAGATCAGAAGGTTGCGTGTTCAAATCACGTCGGGGTCACAGAAAGTTTTGCAAAACAGCACTTATCTCATTTTCAAGAAGCTGGTTGAAGATATTTCCTGACATCGACCAGATGTCGTGCAAAAGTATATTGTTATTTAATCAATCTGAACATTTTATTTATACCATTTGAATGAGAACGGGAATATTTTCTGGGTAACAACTTCTTTAATGTGGGAATACAAGACGTTTCGGAGTTTATGCTCACTCCTTCATCAGGTGGATTGTATAGAAATAACAAAACCATTTGAATAGGTAAAAAAGATTTTTTAAAATAGGCCTACCTTGAAAATTAATAAATTTGTTATTCCCAAATGAAGCTATACTCTATTAGTAGTCTCTTTCTGTACTTGATGCTTCATATTTCTCAATTTTTTACTCACACAAAATTCATTTGTATAGACTGCTGAGATGAACACTTAGATATACAAATATGAGAGATGAAATGCAAAAGTTGCTCAATTTCAAAGACAAAATACAGCTTAAACTAGATGAATGAATAAGTCTACATAGATCATACTGACAAAATATTCGTGCACCATTTTATCCATCTTCTAAGAACCTTATATTGACGATGAAAAACTGTTTCAACTTTCAACTTTTTATTTTCAAAACGCTGACACAACGGGACGGATAGCTAGTCTATAAAATCATCCAATACTCTCAGGTCGGCCCTGTGGCGCAACGGTAGCGCGTCTGACTCCAGATCAGAAGGTTGCGTGTTCAAATCACGTCGGGGTCACAGAAAGTTTTGCAAAACAGCACTTATCTCATTTTCAAGAAGCTGGTTGAAGATATTTCCTGACATCGACCAGATGTCGTGCAAAAGTGAGGTTATTTAATTCAACCTGAACATTTTATTTATACCATTTGAATGAGAACGGGAATATTTTCTGAGTAACAACTTCTTTAATGTGGGAATACAAGACGTTTCGGAGTTTATACTCACTCCTTCATCAGGTGGATTGTATAGAAATAACAAAACCATTTGAATAGGTAAAAAAGATTTTTTAAAATACCTTGAAAATTAATAAAAATTGTATTCCCAAATGAAGCTATACTCTATTAGTAGTCTATTTCTGTACTTGATGCCTCATATTTCTCAATATTTTACTCACACAAAATTCATTTGTATAGACTGCTGAGATGAACACTTAGATATACAAATGTGAGAGATGAAATGCAAAAGTTGCTCAATTTCAAAGACAAAATACAGCTTAAACTAGATGAATGAATAAGTCTACATAGATCATACTGACAAAATATTCGTGCACCATTTTACCCATCTTCTAAGAACCTTATATTGACGATGAAAAACTGTTTCAACTTTCAACTTTTTATTTTCAAAACGCTGACACAACGGGACGGATAGCTAGGCCATAAAATCATCCATTACTCTCAGGTCGGCCCTGTGGCGCAACGGTAGCGCGTCTGACTCCAGATCAGAAGGTTGCGTGTTCAAATCACGTCGGGGTCACAGAAAGTTTTGCAAAACAGCACTTATCTCATTTTCAAGAAGCTGGTTGAAGATATTTCCTGACATCGACCAGATGTCGTGCAAAAGTATGGTTATTTAATTCAACCTGAACATTTTATTTATACCATTTGAATGAGAACGGGAATATTTTCTGAGTAACAACTTCTTTAATGTGGGAATACAAGACGTTTCGGAGTTTATACTCACTCCTTCATCAGGTGGATTGTATAGAAATAACAAAACCATTTGAATAGGTAAAAAAGATTTTTTAAAATACCTTGAAAATTAATAAAAATTGTATTCCCAAATGAAGCTATACTCTATTAGTAGTCTATTTCTGTACTTGATGCCTCATATTTCTCAATATTTTACTCACACAAAATTCATTTGTATAGACTGCTGAGATGAACACTTAGATATACAAATGTGAGAGATGAAATGCAAAAGTTGCTCAATTTCAAAGACAAAATACAGCTTAAACTAGATGAATGAATAAGTCTACATAGATCATACTGACAAAATATTCGTGCACCATTTTACCCATCTTCTAAGAACCTTATATTGACGATGAAAAACTGTTTCAACTTTCAACTTTTTATTTTCAAAACGCTGACACAACGGGACGGATAGCTAGGCCATAAAATCATCCATTACTCTCAGGTCGGCCCTGTGGCGCAACGGTAGCGCGTCTGACTCCAGATCAGAAGGTTGCGTGTTCAAATCACGTCGGGGTCACAGAAAGTTTTGCAAAACAGCACTTGTCTCATTTTCAAGAAGCTGGTTGAAGATATTTCCTGACATCGACCAGATGTCGTGCAAAAAAGTATGGTTATTTAATTCAACCTGAACATTTTATTTATACCATTTGAATGAGAACGGGAATATTTTCTGGGTAACAACTTCTTTAATGTGGGAATACAAGACGTTTCGGAGTTTATACTCACTCCTTCATCAGGTGGATTGTATAGAAATAACAAAACCATTTGAATAGATAAAAAATATTTTTTAAAATACCTTGAAAATTAATAAAAAAAATTATTCCCAAATGAAGCTATACTCTATTAGTAGTCTATTTCTGTACTTGATGCCTCATATTTCTCAATTTTTTACTCACACAAAATTCATTTGTATAGACTGCTGAGATGAACACTTAGATATACAAATATGAGAGATGAAATGCAAAAGTTGCTCAATTTCAAAGACAAAATACAGCTTAAACTAGATGAATGAATAAGTCTACATAGATCATACTGACAAAATATTCGTGCACCATTTTACCCATCTTCTAAGAACCTTATATTGACGATGAAAAACTGTTTCAACTTTCAACTTTTTATTTTCAAAACGCTGACACAACGGGACGGATAGCTAGGCCATAAAATCATCCATAACTCTCAGGTCGGCCCTGTGGCGCAACGGTAGCGCGTCTGACTCTAGATCAGAAGGTTGCGTGTTCAAATCACGTCGGGGTCACAGAAAGTTTTGCAAAACAGCACTTGTCTCATTTTCAAGAAGCTGGTTGAAGATATTTCCTGACATCGACCAGATGTCGTGCAAAAAAGTATGGTTATTTAATTCAACCTGAACATTTTATTTATACCATTTGAATGAGAACGGGAATATTTTCTGGGTAACAACTTCTTTAATGTGGGAATACAAGACGTTTCGGAGTTTATACTCACTCCTTCATCAGGTGGATTGTATAGAAATAACAAAACCATTTGAATAGGTAAAAAAGATTTTTTAAAATACCTTGAAAATTAATAAATTTGTTATTCCCAAATGAAGCTATACTCTATTAGTAGTCTATTTCTGTACTTGATGCCTCATATTTCTCAATTTTTTACTCACACAAAATTCATTTGTATAGACTGCTGAGATGAACACTTAGATATACAAATATGAGAGATGAAATGCAAAAGTTGCTCAATTTCAAAGACAAAATACAGCTTAAACTAGATGAATGAATAAGTCTACATAGATCATATTGAACAAATATTCGTGCACCATTTTACCCATCTTCTAAGAACCTAATATTGACGATGAAAAACTGTTTCAACTTTCAACTTTTTATTTTCAAAACGCTGACTGAACGGGACGGACAGCTAGGCCATAACATCATCCATTACACTCAGGTCGGCTCTGTGGCGCAACGGTAGCGCGTCTGACTCCAGATCAGAAGGTTGCGTGTTCAAATCACGTCGGGGTCACAGAAAGTTTTGCAAAACAGCACTTGTCTCATTTTCAAGAAGCTGGTTGAAGATATTTCCTGACATCGACCAGATGTCGTGCAAAAGTATGGTTATTTAATTCAACCTGAACATTTTATTTATACCATTTGAATGAGAACGGGAATATTTTCTGGGTAACAACTTCTTTAATGTGGGAATACAAGACGTTGCGGAGTTTATACTCACTCCTTCATCAGGTGGATTGTATAGAATAACAAAACCATTTGAATAGGTAAAAAAGATTTTTTAAAATACCTTGAAAATTAATAAATTTGTTATTCCGAAATGAAGCTGTACTCTATTAGTAGTCTCTTTCTGTACTTGATGCCTCATATTTCTCAATTTTTTACTCACACAAAATTCATTTGTATAGACTGCTGAGATGAACACTTAGATATACAAATATGAGAGATGAAATGCAAAAGTTGCTCAATTTCAAAGACAAAATACAGCTTAAACTAGATGAATGAATAAGTCTACATAGATCATACTGACAAAATATTCGTGCACCATTTTACCCATCTTCTAAGAACCTTATATTGACGATGAAAAACTGTTTCAACTTTCAACTTTTTATTTTCAAAACGCTGACACAACGGGACGGATAGCTAGTCCATAAAATCATCCATTACTCTCAGGTCGGCCCTGTGGCGCAACGGTAGCGCGTCTGACTCCAGATCAGAAGGTTGCGTGTTCAAATCACGTCGGGGTCACAGAAAGTTTTGCAAAACAGCACTTATCTCATTTTCAAGAAGCTGGTTGAAGATATTTCCTGACATCGACCAGATGTCGTGCAAAAAAGTATGGTTATTTAATTCAACCTGAACATTTTATTTATACCATTTGAATGAGAACGGGAATATTTTCTGGGTAACAACTTCTTTAATGTGGGAATACAAGACGTTTCGGAGTTTATACTCACTCCTTCATCAGATGGATTGTATAGAAATAACAAAACCATTTGAATAGGTAAAACAGATTTTTTAAAATACCTTGAAAATTAATACAATTTTTATTCCCAAATGAAGCTATACTCTATTAGTAGTCTATTTCTGTACTTGATGCCTCATATTTCTCAATTTTTTACTCACACAAAATTCATTTGTATAGACTGCTGAAATGAACACTTAGATATACAAATATGAGAGATGAAATGCAAAAGTTGCTCAATTTCAAAGACAAAATACAGCTTAAACTAGATGAATGAATAAGTCTACATAGATCATACTGACAAAATATTCGTGCACCATTTTACCCATCTTCTAAGAACCTTATATTGACGATGAAAAACTGTTTCAACTTTCAACTTTTTATTTTCAGAAACGCTGACACAACGGGACGGATAGCTAGGCCATAAAATCATCCATAACTCTCAGGTCGGCCCTGTGGCGCAACGGTAGCGCGTCTGACTCCAGATCAGAAGGTTGCGTGTTCAAATCACGTCGGGGTCACAAAAAGTTTTGCAAAACAGCACTTGTCTCATTTTCAAGAAGCTGGTTGAAGATATTTCCTGACATCGACCAGATGTCGTGCAAAAAAGTATGGTTATTTAATTCAACCTGAACATTTTATTTATACCATTTGAATGAGAACGGGAATATTTTCTGGGTAACAACTTCTTTAATGTGGGAATACAAGACGTTGCGGAGTTTATACTCACTCCTTCATCAGGTGGATTGTATAGAATAACAAAACCATTTGAATAGGTAAAAAAGATTTTTTAAAATACCTTGAAAATTAATAAATTTGTTATTCCGAAATGAAGCTGTACTCTATTAGTAGTCTCTTTCTGTACTTGATGCCTCATATTTCTCAATTTTTTACTCACACAAAATTCATTTGTATAGACTGCTGAGATGAACACTTAGATATACAAATGTGAGAGATGAAATGCAAAAGTTGCTCAATTTCAAAGACAAAATACAGCTTAAACTAGATGAATGAATAAGTCTACATAGATCATACTGACAAAATATTCGTGCACCATTTTACCCATCTTCTAAGAACCTTATATTGACGATGAAAAACTGTTTCAACTTTCAACTTTTTATTTTCAAAACGCTGACACGACGGGACGGATAGCTAGTCCATAAAATCATCCATTACTCTCAGGTCGGCCCTGTGGCGCAACGGTAGCGCGTCTGACTCCAGATCAGAAGGTTGCGTGTTCAAATCACGTCGGGGTCACAGAAAGTTTTGCAAAACAGCACTTATCTCATTTTCAAGAAGCTGGTTGAAGATATTTCCTGACATCGACCAGATGTCGTGCAAAAAAGTATGGTTATTTAATTCAACCTGAACATTTTATTTATACCATTTGAATGAGAACGGGAATATTTTCTGGGTAACAACTTCTTTAATGTGGGAATACAAGACGTTTCGGAGTTTATACTCACTCCTTCATCAGGTGGATTGTATAGAAATAACAAAACCATTTGAATAGGTAAAAAAGATTTTTTAAAATACCTTGAAAATTAATAAAATTTTTATTCCCAAATGAAGCTATACTCTATTAGTAGTCTATTTCTGTACTTGATGCCTCATATTTCTCAATTTTTTACTCACACAAAATTCATTTGTATAGACTGCTGAAATGAACACTTAGATATACAAATATGAGAGATGAAATGCAAAAGTTGCTCAATTTCAAAGACAAAATACAGCTTAAACTAGATGAATGAATAAGTCTACATAGATCATATTGAACAAATATTCGTGCACCATTTTACCCATCTTCTAAGAACCTAATATTGACGATGAAAAACTGTTTCAACTTTCAACTTTTTATTTTCAAAACGCTGACTGAACGGGACGGACAGCTAGGCCATAACATCATCCATTACACTCAGGTCGGCCCTGTGGCGCAACGGTAGCGCGTCTGACTCCAGATCAGAAGGTTGCGTGTTCAAATCACGTCGGGGTCACAGAAAGTTTTGCAAAACAGCACTTATCTCATTTTCAAGAAGCTGGTTGAAGATATTTCCTGACATCGACCAGATGTCGTGCAAAAAAGTATGGTTATTTAATTCAACCTGAACATTTTATTTATACCATTTGAATGAGAACGGGAATATTTTCTGGGTAACAACTTCTTTAATGTGGGAATACAAGACGTTTCGGAGTTTATACTCACTCCTTCATCAGATGGATTGTATAGAAATAACAAAACCATTTGAATAGGTAAAACAGATTTTTTAAAATACCTTGAAAATTAATAAAATTTTTATTCCCAAATGAAGCTATACTCTATTAGTAGTCTATTTCTGTACTTGATGCCTCATATTTCTCAATTTTTTACTCACACAAAATTCATTTGTATAGACTGCTGAAATGAACACTTAGATATACAAATATGAGAGATGAAATGCAAAAGTTGCTCAATTTCAAAGACAAAATACAGCTTAAACTAGATGAATGAATAAGTCTACATAGATCATACTGACAAAATATTCGTGCACCATTTTACCCATCTTCTAAGAACCTTATATTGACGATGAAAAACTGTTTCAACTTTCAACTTTTTATTTTCAGAAACGCTGACACAACGGGACGGATAGCTAGGCCATAAAATCATCCATAACTCTCAGGTCGGCCCTGTGGCGCAACGGTAGCGCGTCTGACTCCAGATCAGAAGGTTGCGTGTTCAAATCACGTCGGGGTCACAAAAAGTTTTGCAAAACAGCACTTGTCTCATTTTCAAGAAGCTGGTTGAAGATATTTCCTGACATCGACCAGATGTCGTGCAAAAAAGTATGGTTATTTAATTCAACCTGAACATTTTATTTATACCATTTGAATGAGAACGGGAATATTTTCTGGGTAACAACTTCTTTAATGTGGGAATACAAGACGTTGCGGAGTTTATACTCACTCCTTCATCAGGTGGATTGTATAGAATAACAAAACCATTTGAATAGGTAAAAAAGATTTTTTAAAATACCTTGAAAATTAATAAATTTGTTATTCCGAAATGAAGCTGTACTCTATTAGTAGTCTCTTTCTGTACTTGATGCCTCATATTTCTCAATTTTTTACTCACACAAAATTCATTTGTATAGACTGCTGAGATGAACACTTAGATATACAAATGTGAGAGATGAAATGCAAAAGTTGCTCAATTTCAAAGACAAAATACAGCTTAAACTAGATGAATGAATAAGTCTACATAGATCATACTGACAAAATATTCGTGCACCATTTTACCCATCTTCTAAGAACCTTATATTGACGATGAAAAACTGTTTCAACTTTCAACTTTTTATTTTCAAAACGCTGACACGACGGGACGGATAGCTAGTCCATAAAATCATCCATTACTCTCAGGTCGGCCCTGTGGCGCAACGGTAGCGCGTCTGACTCCAGATCAGAAGGTTGCGTGTTCAAATCACGTCGGGGTCACAGAAAGTTTTGCAAAACAGCACTTATCTCATTTTCAAGAAGCTGGTTGAAGATATTTCCTGACATCGACCAGATGTCGTGCAAAAAAGTATGGTTATTTAATTCAACCTGAACATTTTATTTATACCATTTGAATGAGAACGGGAATATTTTCTGGGTAACAACTTCTTTAATGTGGGAATACAAGACGTTTCGGAGTTTATACTCACTCCTTCATCAGGTGGATTGTATAGAAATAACAAAACCATTTGAATAGGTAAAAAAGATTTTTTAAAATACCTTGAAAATTAATAAAATTTTTATTCCCAAATGAAGCTATACTCTATTAGTAGTCTATTTCTGTACTTGATGCCTCATATTTCTCAATTTTTTACTCACACAAAATTCATTTGTATAGACTGCTGAAATGAACACTTAGATATACAAATATGAGAGATGAAATGCAAAAGTTGCTCAATTTCAAAGACAAAATACAGCTTAAACTAGATGAATGAATAAGTCTACATAGATCATATTGAACAAATATTCGTGCACCATTTTACCCATCTTCTAAGAACCTAATATTGACGATGAAAAACTGTTTCAACTTTCAACTTTTTATTTTCAAAACGCTGACTGAACGGGACGGACAGCTAGGCCATAACATCATCCATTACACTCAGGTCGGCCCTGTGGCGCAACGGTAGCGCGTCTGACTCCAGATCAGAAGGTTGCGTGTTCAAATCACGTCGGGGTCACAGAAAGTTTTGCAAAACAGCACTTGTCTCATTTTCAAGAAGCTGGTTGAAGATATTTCCTGACATCGACCAGATGTCGTGCAAAAGTATGGTTATTTAATTCAACCTGAACATTTTATTTATACCATTTGAATGAGAACGGGAATATTTTCTGGGTAACAACTTCTTTAATGTGGGAATACAAGACGTTGCGGAGTTTATACTCACTCCTTCATCAGGTGGATTGTATAGAATAACAAAACCATTTGAATAGGTAAAAAAGATTTTTTAAAATACCTTGAAAATTAATAAATTTGTTATTCCGAAATGAAGCTGTACTCTATTAGTAGTCTCTTTCTGTACTTGATGCCTCATATTTCTCAATTTTTTACTCACACAAAATTCATTTGTATAGACTGCTGAGATGAACACTTAGATATACAAATGTGAGAGATGAAATGCAAAAGTTGCTCAATTTCAAAGACAAAATACAGCTTAAACTAGATGAATGAATAAGTCTACATAGATCATACTGACAAAATATTTGTGCACCATTTTACCCATCTTCTAAGAACCTTATATTGACGATGAAAAACTGTTTCAACTTTCAACTTTTTATTTTCAAAACGCTGACACGACGGGACGGATAGCTAGTCCATAAAATCATCCATTACTCTCAGGTCGGCCCTGTGGCGCAACGGTAGCGCGTCTGACTCCAGATCAGAAGGTTGCGTGTTCAAATCACGTCGGGGTCACAGAAAGTTTTGCAAAACAGCACTTATCTCATTTTCAAGAAGCTGGTTGAAGATATTTCCTGACATCGACCAGATGTCGTGCAAAAAAGTATGGTTATTTAATTCAACCTGAACATTTTATTTATACCATTTGAATGAGAACGGGAATATTTTCTGGGTAACAACTTCTTTAATGTGGGAATACAAGACGTTGCGGAGTTTATACTCACTCCTTCATCAGGTGGATTGTATAGAATAACAAAACCATTTGAATAGGTAGAAAAGATTTTTTAAAATACCTTGAAGATTAATAAATTTGTTATTCCCAAATGAAGCTATACTCTATTAGTAGTCTATTTCTGTACTTGATGCCTCATATTTCTCAATTTTTTACTCACACAAAATTCATTTGTATAGACTGCTGAGATGAACACTTAGATATACAAATATGAGAGATGAAATGCAAAAGTTGCTCAATTTCAAAGACAAAATACAGCTTAAACTAGATGAATGAATAAGTCTACATAGATCATACTGACAAAATATTCGTGCACCATTTTACCCATCTTCTAAGAACCTTATATTGACGATGAAAAACTGTTTCAACTTTCAACTTTTTATTTTCAAAACGCTGACACAACGGGACGGATAGCTAGGCCATAAAATCATCCATAACTCTCAGGTCGGCCCTGTGGCGCAACGGTAGCGCGTCTGACTCCAGATCAGAAGGTTGCGTGTTCAAATCACGTCGGGGTCACAGAAAGTTTTGCAAAACAGCACTTGTCTCATTTTCAAGAAGCTGGTTGAAGATATTTCCTGACATCGACCAGATGTCGTGCAAAAAAGTATGGTTATTTAATTCAACCTGAACATTTTATTTATACCATTTGAATGAGAACGGGAATATTTTCTGGGTAACAACTTCTTTAATGTGGGAATACAAGACGTTGCGGAGTTTATACTCACTCCTTCATCAGGTGGATTGTATAGAATAACAAAACCATTTGAATAGGTAAAAAAGATTTTTTAAAATACCTTGAAAATTAATAAATTTGTTATTCCGAAATGAAGCTGTACTCTATTAGTAGTCTCTTTCTGTACTTGATGCCTCATATTTCTCAATTTTTTACTCACACAAAGTTCATTTGTATAGACTGCTGAGATGAACACTTAGATATACAAATGTGAGAGATGAAATGCAAAAGTTGCTCAATTTCAAAGACAAAATACAGCTTAAACTAGATGAATGAATAAGTCTACATAGATCATACTGACAAAATATTTGTGCACCATTTTACCCATCTTCTAAGAACCTTATATTGACGATGAAAAACTGTTTCAACTTTCAACTTTTTATTTTCAAAACGCTGACACGACGGGACGGATAGCTAGTCCATAAAATCATCCATTACTCTCAGGTCGGCCCTGTGGCGCAACGGTAGCGCGTCTGACTCCAGATCAGAAGGTTGCGTGTTCAAATCACGTCGGGGTCACAGAAAGTTTTGCAAAACAGCACTTATCTCATTTTCAAGAAGCTGGTTGAAGATATTTCCTGACATCGACCAGATGTCGTGCAAAAAAGTATGGTTATTTAATTCAACCTGAACATTTTATTTATACCATTTGAATGAGAACGGGAATATTTTCTGGGTAACAACTTCTTTAATGTGGGAATACAAGACGTTGCGGAGTTTATACTCACTCCTTCATCAGGTGGATTGTATAGAATAACAAAACCATTTGAATAGGTAGAAAAGATTTTTTAAAATACCTTGAAGATTAATAAATTTGTTATTCCCAAATGAAGCTATACTCTATTAGTAGTCTATTTCTGTACTTGATGCCTCATATTTCTCAATTTTTTACTCACACAAAATTCATTTGTATAGACTGCTGAGATGAACACTTAGATATACAAATATGAGAGATGAAATGCAAAAGTTGCTCAATTTCAAAGACAAAATACAGCTTAAACTAGATGAATGAATAAGTCTACATAGATCATACTGACAAAATATTCGTGCACCATTTTACCCATCTTCTAAGAACCTTATATTGACGATGAAAAACTGTTTCAACTTTCAACTTTTTATTTTCAAAACGCTGACACAACGGGACGGATAGCTAGGCCATAAAATCATCCATAACTCTCAGGTCGGCCCTGTGGCGCAACGGTAGCGCGTCTGACTCCAGATCAGAAGGTTGCGTGTTCAAATCACGTCGGGGTCACAGAAAGTTTTGCAAAACAGCACTTGTCTCATTTTCAAGAAGCTGGTTGAAGATATTTCCTGACATCGACCAGATGTCGTGCAAAAAAGTATGGTTATTTAATTCAACCTGAACATTTTATTTATACCATTTGAATGAGAACGGGAATATTTTCTGGGTAACAACTTCTTTAATGTGGGAATACAAGACGTTTCGGAGTTTATACTCACTCCTTCATCAGGTGGATTGTATAGAAATAACAAAATCATTTGAATAGGTAAAAAATATTTTTTAAAATACCTTGAAAATTAATAAATTTGTTATTCCCAAATGAAGCTATACTCTATTAGTAGTCTATTTCTGTACTTGATGCCTCATATTTCTCAATTTTTTACTCACACAAAATTCATTTGTATAGACTGCTGAGATGAACACTTAGATATACAAATATGAGAGATGAAATGCAAAAGTTGCTCAATTTCAAAGACAAAATACAGCTTAAACTAGATGAATGAATAAGTCTACATAGATCATACTGACAAAATATTCGTGCACCATTTTACCCATCTTCTAAGAACCTTATATTGACGATGAAAAACTGTTTCAACTTTCAACTTTTTATTTTCAAAACGCTGACACAACGGGACGGATAGCTAGGCCATAAAATCATCCATAACTCTCAGGTCGGCCCTGTGGCGCAACGGTAGCGCGTCTGACTCCAGATCAGAAGGTTGCGTGTTCAAATCACGTCGGGGTCACAGAAAGTTTTGCAAAACAGCACTTGTCTCATTTTCAAGAAGCTGGTTGAAGATATTTCCTGACATCGACCAGATGTCGTGCAAAAAATTATGGTTATTTAATTCAACCTGAACATTTTATTTATACCATTTGAATGAGAACGGGAATATTTTCTGGGTAACAACTTCTTTAATGTGGGAATACAAGACGTTTCGGAGTTTATACTCACTCCTTCATCAGGTGGATTGTATAGAAATAACAAAATCATTTGAATAGGTAAAAAATATTTTTTAAAATACCTTGAAAATTAATAAATTTGTTATTCCCAAATGAAGCTATACTCTATTAGTAGTCTATTTCTGTACTTGATGCCTCATATTTCTCAATTTTTTACTCACACAAAATTCATTTGTATAGACTGCTGAGATGAACACTTAGATATACAAATATGAGAGATGAAATGCAAAAGTTGCTCAATTTCAAAGACAAAATACAGCTTAAACTAGATGAATGAATAAGTCTACATAGATCATATTGAACAAATATTCGTGCACCATTTTACCCATCTTCTAAGAACCTAATATTGACGATGAAAAACTGTTTCAACTTTCAACTTTTTATTTTCAAAACGCTGACTGAACGGGACGGACAGCTAGGCCATAACATCATCCATAACTCTCAGATCGGCCATGTGGCGCAACGGTAGCGCGTCTGACTCCAGATCAGAATGTTGCGTGTTCAAATCACGTCGGGGTCACAGAAAGTTTTGCAAAACAGCACTTATCTCATTTTCAAGAAGCTGGTTGAAGATATTTCCTGACATCGACCAGATGTCGTGCAAAAGTATGGTTATTTAATTCAACCTGAACATTTTATTTATACCATTTGAATGAGAACGGGAATATTTTCTGGGTAACAACTTCTTTAATGTGGGAATACAAGACGTTTCGGAGTTTATACTCACTCCTTCATCAGGTGGATTGTATAGAAATAACAAAACCATTTGAATAGGTAAAAAAGATGTTTTAAAATACCTTGAAAATTAATAAATTTGTTATTCCCAAATGAAGCTATACTCTATTAGTAGTCTATTTCTGTACTTGATGCCCCATATTTCTCAATTTTTTACTCACACAAAATTCATTTGTATAGACTGCTGAGATGAACACTTAGATATACAAATATGAGAGATGAAATGCAAAAGTTGCTCAATTTCAAAGACAAAATACAGCTTAAACTAGATGAATGAATAAGTCTACATAGATCATACTGACAAAATATTCGTGCACCATTTTACCCATCTTCTAAGAACCTTATATTGACGATGAAAAACTGTTTCAACTTTCAACTTTTTATTTTCAAAACGCTGACACAACGGGACGGATAGCTACTCCATAAAATCATCCATTACTCTCAGGTCGGCCCTGTGGCGCAACGGTAGCGCGTCTGACTCCAGATCAGAAGGTTGCGTGTTCAAATCACGTCGGAGTCACAGAAAGTTTTGCAAAACAGCACTTATCTCATTTTCAAGAAGCTGGTTGAAGATATTTCCTGACATCGACCAGATGTCGTGCAAAAGTATGGTTATTTAATTCAACCTGAACATTTTATTTATACCATTTGAATGAGAACGGGAATATTTTCTGGGTAACAACTTCTTTAATGTGGGAATACAAGACGTTTCGGAGTTTATACTCACTCCTTCATCAGGTGGATTGTATAGAAATAACAAAACCATTTGAATAGGTAAAAAAGATTTTTTAAAATACCTTGAAAATTAATAAATTTGTTATTCCCAAATGAAGCTATACTCTATTAGTAGTCTATTTCTGTACTTGATGCCCCATATTTCTCAATTTTTTACTCACACAAAATTCATTTGTATAGACTGCTGAGATGAACACTTAGATATACAAATATGAGAGATGAAATGCAAAAGTTGCTCAATTTCAAAGACAAAATACAGCTTAAACTAGATGAATGAATAAGTCTACATAGATCATACTGACAAAATATTCGTGCACCATTTTACCCATCTTCTAAGAACCTTATATTGACGATGAAAAACTGTTTCAACTTTCAACTTTTTATTTTCAAAACGCTGACACGACGGGACGGATAGCTAGTCCATAAAATCATCCATTACTCTCAGGTCGGCCCTGTGGCGCAACGGTAGCGCGTCTGACTCCAGATCAGAAGGTTGCGTGTTCAAATCACGTCGGGGTCACAGAAAGTTTTGCAAAACAGCACTTATCTCATTTTCAAGAAGCTGGTTGAAGATATTTCCTGACATCGACCAGATGTCGTGCAAAAAAGTATGGTTATTTAATTCAACCTGAACATTTTATTTATACCATTTGAATGAGAACGGGAATATTTTCTGGGTAACAACTTCTTTAATGTGGGAATACAAGACGTTGCGGAGTTTATACTCACTCCTTCATCAGGTGGATTGTATAGAATAACAAAACCATTTGAATAGGTAGAAAAGATTTTTTAAAATACCTTGAAGATTAATAAATTTGTTATTCCCAAATGAAGCTATACTCTATTAGTAGTCTATTTCTGTACTTGATGCCTCATATTTCTCAATTTTTTACTCACACAAAATTCATTTGTATAGACTGCTGAGATGAACACTTAGATATACAAATATGAGAGATGAAATGCAAAAGTTGCTCAATTTCAAAGACAAAATACAGCTTAAACTAGATGAATGAATAAGTCTACATAGATCATACTGACAAAATATTCGTGCACCATTTTACCCATCTTCTAAGAACCTTATATTGACGATGAAAAACTGTTTCAACTTTCAACTTTTTATTTTCAAAACGCTGACACAACGGGACGGATAGCTAGGCCATAAAATCATCCATAACTCTCAGGTCGGCCCTGTGGCGCAACGGTAGCGCGTCTGACTCCAGATCAGAAGGTTGCGTGTTCAAATCACGTCGGGGTCACAGAAAGTTTTGCAAAACAGCACTTGTCTCATTTTCAAGAAGCTGGTTGAAGATATTTCCTGACATCGACCAGATGTCGTGCAAAAAAGTATGGTTATTTAATTCAACCTGAACATTTTATTTATACCATTTGAATGAGAACGGGAATATTTTCTGGGTAACAACTTCTTTAATGTGGGAATACAAGACGTTTCGGAGTTTATACTCACTCCTTCATCAGGTGGATTGTATAGAAATAACAAAATCATTTGAATAGGTAAAAAATATTTTTTAAAATACCTTGAAAATTAATAAATTTGTTATTCCCAAATGAAGCTATACTCTATTAGTAGTCTATTTCTGTACTTGATGCCTCATATTTCTCAATTTTTTACTCACACAAAATTCATTTGTATAGACTGCTGAGATGAACACTTAGATATACAAATATGAGAGATGAAATGCAAAAGTTGCTCAATTTCAAAGACAAAATACAGCTTAAACTAGATGAATGAATAAGTCTACATAGATCATACTGACAAAATATTCGTGCACCATTTTACCCATCTTCTAAGAACCTTATATTGACGATGAAAAACTGTTTTAACTTTCAACTTTTTATTTTCAAAACGCTGACACAACGGGACGGATAGCTAGGCCATAAAATCATCCATAACTCTCAGGTCGGCCCTGTGGCGCAACGGTAGCGCGTCTGACTCCAGATCAGAAGGTTGCGTGTTCAAATCACGTCGGGGTCACAGAAAGTTTTGCAAAACAGCACTTGTCTCATTTTCAAGAAGCTGGTTGAAGATATTTCCTGACATCGACCAGATGTCGTGCAAAAAAGTATGGTTATTTAATTCAACCTGAACATTTTATTTATACCATTTGAATGAGAACGGGAATATTTTCTGGGTAACAACTTCTTTAATGTGGGAATACAAGACGTTGCGGAGTTTATACTCACTCCTTCATCAGGTGGATTGTATAGAATAACAAAACCATTTGAATAGGTAGAAAAGATTTTTTAAAATACCTTGAAGATTAATAAATTTGTTATTCCCAAATGAAGCTATACTCTATTAGTAGTCTATTTCTGTACTTGATGCCTCATATTTCTCAATTTTTTACTCACACAAAATTCATTTGTATAGACTGCTGAGATGAACACTTAGATATACAAATATGAGAGATGAAATGCAAAAGTTGCTCAATTTCAAAGACAAAATACAGCTTAAACTAGATGAATGAATAAGTCTACATAGATCATATTGAACAAATATTCGTGCACCATTTTACCCATCTTCTAAGAACCTAATATTGACGATGAAAAACTGTTTCAACTTTCAACTTTTTATTTTCAAACCGCTGACACAACGGGACGGACAGCTAGGCCATAAAATCATCCATAACTCTCAGGTCGGCCCTGTGGCGCAACGGTAGCGCGTCTGACTCCAGATCAGAAGGTTGCGTGTTCAAATCACGTCGGGGTCACAGAAAGTTTTGCAAAACAGCACTTATCTCATTTTCAAGAAGCTGGTTGAAGATATTTCCTGACATCGACCAGATGTCGTGCAAAAGTATGGTTATTTAATTCAACCTGAACATTTTATTTATACCATTTGAATGAGAACGGGAATATTTTCTGGGTAACAACTTCTTTAATGTGGGAATACAAGACGTTTCGGAGTTTATACTCACTCCTTCATCAGGTGGATTGTATAGAAATAACAAAACCATTTGAATAGGTAAAAAAAGATTTTTTAAAATACCTTGAAAATTAATAAATTTGTTATTCCCAAATGAAGCTATACTCTATTAGTAGTCTATTTCTGTACTTGATGCCCCATATTTCTCAATTTTTTACTCACACAAAATTCATTTGTATAGACTGCTGAGATGAACACTTAGATATACAAATATGAGAGATGAAATGCAAAAGTTGCTCAATTTCAAAGACAAAATACAGCTTAAACTAGATGAATGAATAAGTCTACATAGATCATACTGACAAAATATTCGTGCACCATTTTACCCATCTTCTAAGAACCTTATATTGACGATGAAAAACTGTTTCAACTTTCAACTTTTTATTTTCAAAACGCTGACACAACGGGACGGATAGCTAGGCCATAAAATCATCCATAACTCTCAGGTCGGCCCTGTGGCGCAACGGTAGCGCGTCTGACTCCAGATCAGAAGGTTGCGTGTTCAAATCACGTCGGGGTCACAGAAAGTTTTGCAAAACAGCACTTGTCTCATTTTCAAGAAGCTGGTCGAAGATATTCCGGTCGATGTCGTGCAAAAAAGTATGGTTATTTAATTCAACCTGAACATTTTATTTATACCATTTGAATGAGAACGGGAATATTTTCTGGGTAACAACTTCTTTAATGTGGGAATACAAGACGTTGCGGAGTTTATACTCACTCCTTCATCAGGTGGATTGTATAGAATAACAAAACCATTTGAATAGGTAGAAAATATTTTTTAAAATACCTTGAAAATTAATAAATTTGTTATTCCCAAATGAAGCTATACTCTATTAGTAGTCTATTTCTGTACTTGATGCCTCATATTTCTCAATTTTTTACTCACACAAAATTCATTTGTATAGACTGCTGAGATGAACACTTAGATATACAAATATGAGAGATGAAATGCAAAAGTTGCTCAATTTCAAAGACAAAATACAGCTTAAACTAGATGAATGAATAAGTCTACATAGATCATATTGAACAAATATTCGTGCACCATTTTATCCATCTTCTAAGAACCTAATATTGACGATGAAAAACTGTTTCAACTTTCAACTTTTTATTTTCAAAACGCTGACACAACGGGACGGATAGCTAGGCCATAAAATCATCCATAACTCTCAGGTCGGCCCTGTAGCGCAACGGTAGCGCGTCTGACTCCAGATCAGAAGGTTGCGTGTTCAAATCACGTCGGGGTCACAGAAAGTTTTGCAAAACAGCACTTATCTCATTTTCAAGAAGCTGGTTGAAGATATTTCCTGACATCGACCAGATGTCGTGCAAAAGTATGGTTATTTAATTCAACCTGAACATTTTATTTATACCATTTGAATGAGAACGGGAATATTTTCTGGGTAACAACTTCTTTAATGTGGAAATACAAGACGTTTCGGAGTTTATACTCACTCCTTCATCAGGTGGATTGTATAGAAATAACAAAACCATTTGAATAGGTAAAACAGAGTTTTTAAAATAGGCCTACCTTGAAAATTAATAAATTTGTTATTCCCAAATGAAGCTGTACTCTATTAGTATTTTCTTTCTGTACTTGATGCCTCATATTTCTCAATATTTTACTCACACAAAATTCATTTGTATAGACTGCTGAGATGAACACTTAGATATACAAATATGAGAGATGAAATGCAAAAGTTGCTCAATTTCAAAGACAAAATACAGCTTAAACTAGATGAATGAATAAGTCTACATAGATCATACTGACAAAATATTCGTGCACCATTTTACCCATCTTCTATGAACCTTATATTGACGATGAAAAACTGTTTCAATTTTCAACTTTTTATTTTCAAAACGCTGACTGAACGGGACGGACAGCTAGGCCATAACATCATCCATTGACTCAGATCGGCCCTGTGGCGCAACGGTAGCGCGTCTGACTCCAGATCAGAAGGTTGCGTGTTCAAATCACGTCGGGGTCACAGAAAGTTTTGCAAAACAGCACTTATCTCATTTTCAAGAAGCTGGTTGAAGATATTTCCTGACATCGACCAGATGTCGTGCAAAAGTATGGTTATTTAATTCAACCTGAACATTTTATTTATACCATTTGAATGAGAACGGGAATATTTTCTGGGTAACAACTTCTTTAATGTGGGAATACAAGACGTTTCGGAGTTTATACTCACTCCTTCATCAGGTGGATTGTATAGAAATAACAAAACCATTTGAATAGGTAAAAAGGATTTTTTAAAATACCTTGAAAATTAATAAATTTGTTATTCCCAAATGAAGCTATACTCTATTAGTAGTCTATTTCTGTACTTGATGCCTCATATTTCTCAATTTTTTACTCACACAAAATTCATTTGTATAGACTGCTGAGATGAACACTTAGATATACAAATATGAGAGATGAAATGCAAAAGTTGCTCAATTTCAAAGACAAAATACAGCTTAAACTAGATGAATGAATAAGTCTACATAGATCATACTGACAAAATATTCGTGCACCATTTTACCCATCTTCTATGAACCTTATATTGACGATGAAAAACTGTTTCAATTTTCAACTTTTTATTTTCAAAACGCTGACTGAACGGGACGGACAGCTAGGCCATAACATCATCCATTGCACTCGGATCGGCCCTGTGGCGCAACGGTAGCGCGTCTGACTCCAGATCAGAAGGTTGCGTGTTCAAATCACGTCGGGGTCACAGAAAGTTTTGCAAAACAGCACTTATCTCATTTTCAAGAAGCTGGTTGAAGATATTTCCTGACATCGACCAGATGTCGTGCAAAAGTATGGTTATTTAATTCAACCTGAACATTTTATTTATACCATTTGAATGAGAACGGGAATATTTTCTGGGTAACAACTTCTTTAATGTGGGAATACAAGACGTTTCGGAGTTTATACTCACTCCTTCATCAGGTGGATTGTATAGAAATAACAAAACCATTTGAATAGGTAAAAAGGATTTTTTAAAATACCTTGAAAATTAATAAATTTGTTATTCCCAAATGAAGCTATACTCTATTAGTAGTCTATTTCTGTACTTGATGCCTCATATTTCTCAATTTTTTACTCACACAAAATTCATTTGTATAGACTGCTGAGATGAACACTTAGATATACAAATATGAGAGATGAAATGCAAAAGTTGCTCAATTTCAAAGACAAAATACAGCTTAAACTAGATGAATGAATAAGTCTACATAGATCATACTGACAAAATATTCGTGCACCATTTTACCCATCTTCTATGAACCTTATATTGACGATGAAAAACTGTTTCAATTTTCAACTTTTTATTTTCAAAACGCTGACTGAACGGGACGGACAGCTAGGCCATAACATCATCCATTGCACTCGGATCGGCCCTGTGGCGCAACGGTAGCGCGTCTGACTCCAGATCAGAAGGTTGCGTGTTCAAATCACGTCGGGGTCACAGAAAGTTTTGCAAAACAGCACTTATCTCATTTTCAAGAAGCTGGTTGAAGATATTTCCTGACATCGACCAGATGTCGTGCAAAAGTATATTGTTATTTAATCAATCTGAACATTTTATTTATACCATTTGAATGAGAACGGGAATATTTTCTGGGTAACAACTTCTTTAATGTGGGAATACAAGACGTTTCGGAGTTTATACTCACTCCTTCATCAGGTGGATTGTATAGAAATAACAAAACCATTTGAATAGGTAAAAAGGATTTTTTAAAATACCTTGAAAATTAATAAATTTGTTATTCCCAAATGAAGCTATACTCTATTAGTAGTCTATTTCTGTACTTGATGCCTCATATTTCTCAATTTTTTACTCACACAAAATTCATTTGTATAGACTGCTGAGATGAACACTTAGATATACAAATATGAGAGATGAAATGCAAAAGTTGCTCAATTTCAAAGACAAAATACAGCTTAAACTAGATGAATGAATAAGTCTACATAGATCATACTGACAAAATATTCGTGCACCATTTTACCCATCTTCTATGAACCTTATATTGACGATGAAAAACTGTTTCAATTTTCAACTTTTTATTTTCAAAACGCTGACTGAACGGGACGGACAGCTAGGCCATAACATCATCCATTGCACTCAGATCGGCCCTGTGGCGCAACGGTAGCGCGTCTGACTCCAGATCAGAAGGTTGCGTGTTCAAATCACGTCGGGGTCACAGAAAGTTTTGCAAAACAGCACTTATCTCATTTTCAAGAAGCTGGTTGAAGATATTTCCTGACATCGACCAGATGTCGTGCAAAAGTATGGTTATTTAATTCAACCTGAACATTTTATTTATACCATTTGAATGAGAACGGGAATATTTTCTGGGTAACAACTTCTTTAATGTGGGAATACAAGACGTTTCGGAGTTTATACTCACTCCTTCATCAGGTGGATTGTATAGAAATAACAAAACCATTTGAATAGGTAAAAAGGATTTTTTAAAATACCTTGAAAATTAATAAATTTGTTATTCCCAAATGAAGCTATACTCTATTAGTAGTCTATTTCTGTACTTGATGCCTCATATTTCTCAATTTTTTACTCACACAAAATTCATTTGTATAGACTGCTGAGATGAACACTTAGATATACAAATATGAGAGATGAAATGCAAAAGTTGCTCAATTTCAAAGACAAAATACAGCTTAAACTAGATGAATGAATAAGTCTACATAGATCATACTGACAAAATATTCGTGCACCATTTTACCCATCTTCTATGAACCTTATATTGACGATGAAAAACTGTTTCAATTTTCAACTTTTTATTTTCAAAACGCTGACTGAACGGGACGGACAGCTAGGCCATAACATCATCCATTGCACTCAGATCGGCCCTGTGGCGCAACGGTAGCGCGTCTGACTCCAGATCAGAAGGTTGCGTGTTCAAATCACGTCGGGGTCACAGAAAGTTTGCAAAACAGCACTTATCTCATTTTCAAGAAGCTGGTTGAAGATATTTCCTGACATCGACCAGATGTCGTGCAAAAGTATGGTTATTTAATTCAACCTGAACATTTTATTTATACCATTTGAATGAGAACGGGAATATTTTCTGGGTAACAACTTCTTTAATGTGGGAATACAAGACGTTTCGGAGTTTATACTCACTCCTTCATCAGGTGGATTGTATAGAAATAACAAAACCATTTGAATAGGTAAAAAAGATTTTTTAAAATATCTTGAAAATTAATAAATTTGTTATTCCAAAATGAAGCTATACACTATTAGTAGTCTCTTTCTGTACATGATGCCTCATATTTCTCAATATTTTACTCACACAAAATTCATTTGTATAGACTGCTGAGATGAACACTTAGATATACAAATGTGAGAGATGAAATGCAAAAGTTGCTCAATTTCAAAGACAAAATACAGCTTAAACTAGATGAATGAATAAGTCTACATAGATCATATTGACAAAATATACCTGCACCATTTTATCCATCTTCTATGAACCTTATATTGACGATGAAAAACTGTTTCAATTTTCAACTTTTTATTTTCAAAACGCTGACAGAACGGGACGGACAGCTAGGCCATAAAATCATCCATTACTCTCAGATCGGCCCTGTGGCGCAACGGTAGCGCGTCTGACTCCAGATCAGAAGGTTGCGTGTTCAAATCACGTCGGGGTCACAGAAAGTTTTGCAAAACAGCACTTATCTCATTTTCAAGAAGCTGGTTGAAGATATTTCCTGACATCGACCAGATGTCGTGCAAAAGTATATTGTTATTTAATCAATCTGAACATTTTATTTATACCATTTGAATGAGAACGGGAATATTTTCTGGGTAACAACTTCTTTAATGTGGGAATACAAGACGTTTCGGAGTTTATACTCACTCCTTCATCAGGTGGATTGTATAGAAATAACAAAACCATTTGAATAGGTAAAAAGGATTTTTTAAAATACCTTGAAAATTAATAAATTTGTTATTCCCAAATGAAGCTATACTCTATTAGTAGTCTCTTTCTGTACTTGATGCTTCATATTTTCAATTTTTTACTCACACAAAATTCATTTTTATAGACTGCTGAGATGAACACTTAGATATACAAATGTGAGAGATGAAATGCAAAAGTTGCTCAATGTCAAAGACAAAATACAGCTTAAACTAGATGAAAGAATAAGTCTACATAGATCATATTGAAAAAATATTCGTGCACCATTTTACCCATCTTCTAAGAACCTAATATTGACGATGAAAAACTGTTTCAACTTTCAACTTTTTATTTTCAAAACGCTGACACAACGGGACGGATAACTAGTCCATAAAATCATCCATTACTCTCAGGTCGGCCCTGTGGCGCAACGGTAGCGCGTCTGACTCCAGATCAGAAGGTTGGGTGTTCAAATCACGTCGGGGTCACAGAAAGTTTTGCAAAACAAACACTTATCTCATTTTCAAGAAGCTGGTTGAAGATATTTCCGACATCGACCAGATGTCGTGCAAAAGTATGGTTATTTAATTCAACCTGAACATTTTATTTATACCATTTGAATGAGAACGGGAATATTTTCTGGGTAACAACTTCTTTAATGTGGGAATACAAGACGTTTCGGAGTTTATACTCACTCCTTCATCAGGTGGATTGTATAGAAATAACAAAACCATTTGAATAGGTAAAAAAGATTTTTTAAAATACCTTGAAAATGAATAAATTTGTTATTCCCAAATGAAGCTATACTCTATTAGTAGTCTATTTCTGTACTTGGTGCCTCATATTTCTCAATTTTTTACTCACACAAAATTCATTTGTATAGACTGCTGAGATGAACACTTAGATATACAAATATGAGAGATGAAATGCAAAAGTTGCTCAATTTCAAAGACAAAATACAGCTTAAACTAGATGAATGAATAAGTCTACATAGATCATACTGACAAAATATTCGTGCACCATTTTACCCATCTTCTAAGAACCTTATATTGACGATGAAAAACTGTTTCAACTTTCAACTTTTTATTTTCAAAACGCTGACACAACGGGACGGATAGCTAGTCCATAAAATCATCCATTACTCTCAGGTCGGCCCTGTGGCGCAACGGTAGCGCGTCTGACTCCAGATCAGAAGGTTGCGTGTTCAAATCACGTCGGAGTCACAGAAAGTTTTGCAAAACAGCACTTATCTCATTTTCAAGAAGCTGGTTGAAGATATTTCCTGACATCGACCAGATGTCGTGCAAAAGTATGGTTATTTAATTCAACCTGAACATTTTATTTATATCATTTGAATGAGAACGGGAATATTTTCTGGGTAACAACTTCTTTAATGTGGGAATACAAGACGTTTCGGAGTTTATACTCACTCCTTCATCAGGTGGATTGTATAGAAATAACAAAACCATTTGAATAGGTAAAAAAGATTTTTTAAAATACCTTGAAAATTAATAAATTTGTTATTCCCAAATGAAGCTATACTCTATTAGTAGTCTATTTCTGTACTTGATGCCTCATATTTCTCAATTTTTTACTCACACAAAATTCATTTGTATAGACTGCTGAGATGAACACTTAGATATACAAATATGAGAGATGAAATGCAAAAGTTGCTCAATTTCAAAGACAAAATACAGCTTAAACTAGATGAATGAATAAGTCTACATAGATCACATTGACAAAATATACCTGCACCATTTTATCCATCTTCTATGACGATGAAAAACTGTTTCAATTTTCAACTTTTTATTTTCAAAACGCTGACAGAACGGGACGGACAGCTAGGCCATAAAATCATCCATTACTCTCAGATCGGCCCTGTGGCGCAACGGTAGCGCGTCTGACTCCAGATCAGAAGGTTGCGTGTTCAAATCACGTCGGGGTCACAGAAAGTTTTGCAAAACAGCACTTATCTCATTTTCAAGAAGCTGGTTGAAGATATTTCCTGACATCGACCAGATGTCGTGCAAAAGTATATTGTTATTTAATCAATCTGAACATTTTATTTATACCATTTGAATGAGAACGGGAATATTTTTTTGGTAACAACTTCTTTAATGTGGGAATACAAGACGTTTCGGAGTTTATGCTCACTCCTTCATCAGGTGGATTGTATAGAAATAACAAAACCATTTGAATAGGTAAAAAAGATTTTTTAAAATAGGCCTACCTTGAAAATTAATAAATTTGTTATTCCCAAATGAAGCTATACTCTATTAGTAGTCTCTTTCTGTACTTGATGCTTCATATTTCTCAATTTTTTACTCACACAAAATTCATTTGTATAGACTGCTGAGATGAACACTTAGATATACAAATATGAGAGATGAAATGCAAAAGTTGCTCAATTTCAAAGACAAAATACAGCTTAAACTAGATGAATGAATAAGTCTACATAGATCATACTGACAAAATATTCGTGCACCATTTTATCCATCTTCTAAGAACCTTATATTGACGATGAAAAACTGTTTCAACTTTCAACTTTTTATTTTCAAAACGCTGACACAACGGGACGGATAGCTACTCCATAAAATCATCCATTACTCTCAGGTCGGCCCTGTGGCGCAACGGTAGCGCGTCTGACTCCAGATCAGAAGGTTGCGTGTTCAAATCACGTCGGGGTCACAGAAAGTTTTGCAAAACAGCACTTATCTCATTTTCAAGAAGCTGGTTGAAGAAATTTCCTGACATCGACCAGATGTCGTGCAAAAGTATGGTTATTTAATTCAACCTGAACATTTTATTTATACCATTTGAATGAGAACGGGAATATTTTCTGGGTAACAACTTCTTTAATGTGGGAATACAAGACGTTTCGGAGTTTATACTCACTCCTTCATCAGGTGGATTGTATAGAAATAACAAAACCATTTGAATAGGTAAAAAAGATTTTTTAAAATACCTTGAAAATTAATAAATTTGTTATTCCCAAATGAAGCTATACTCTATTAGTAGTCTATTTCTGTACTTGATGCCTCATATTTCTCAATTTTTTACTCACACAAAATTCATTTGTATAGACTGCTGAGATGAACACTTAGATATACAAATATGAGAGATGAAATGCAAAAGTTGCTCAATTTCAAAGACAAAATACAGCTTAAACTAGATGAATGAATAAGTCTACATAGATCATACTGACAAAATATTCGTGCACCATTTTACCCATCTTCTATGAACCTTATATTGACGATGAAAAACTGTTTCAATTTTCAACTTTTTATTTTCAAAACGCTGACTGAACGGGACGGACAGCTAGGCCATAACATCATCCATTGCACTCGGATCGGCCCTGTGGCGCAACGGTAGCGCGTCTGACTCCAGATCAGAAGGTTGCGTGTTCAAATCACGTCGGGGTCACAGAAAGTTTTGCAAAACAGCACTTATCTCATTTTCAAGAAGCTGGTTGAAGATATTTCCTGACATCGACCAGATGTCGTGCAAAAGTATATTGTTATTTAATCAATCTGAACATTTTATTTATACCATTTGAATGAGAACGGGAATATTTTCTGGGTAACAACTTCTTTAATGTGGGAATACAAGACGTTTCGGAGTTTATACTCACTCCTTCATCAGGTGGATTGTATAGAAATAACAAAACCATTTGAATAGGTAAAAAGGATTTTTTAAAATACCTTGAAAATTAATAAATTTGTTATTCCCAAATGAAGCTATACTCTATTAGTAGTCTATTTCTGTACTTGATGCCTCATATTTCTCAATTTTTTACTCACACAAAATTCATTTGTATAGACTGCTGAGATGAACACTTAGATATACAAATATGAGAGATGAAATGCAAAAGTTGCTCAATTTCAAAGACAAAATACAGCTTAAACTAGATGAATGAATAAGTCTACATAGATCATACTGACAAAATATTCGTGCACCATTTTACCCATCTTCTATGAACCTTATATTGACGATGAAAAACTGTTTCAATTTTCAACTTTTTATTTTCAAAACGCTGACTGAACGGGACGGACAGCTAGGCCATAACATCATCCATTGCACTCAGATCGGCCCTGTGGCGCAACGGTAGCGCGTCTGACTCCAGATCAGAAGGTTGCGTGTTCAAATCACGTCGGGGTCACAGAAAGTTTTGCAAAACAGCACTTATCTCATTTTCAAGAAGCTGGTTGAAGATATTTCCTGACATCGACCAGATGTCGTGCAAAAGTATGGTTATTTAATTCAACCTGAACATTTTATTTATACCATTTGAATGAGAACGGGAATATTTTCTGGGTAACAACTTCTTTAATGTGGGAATACAAGACGTTTCGGAGTTTATACTCACTCCTTCATCAGGTGGATTGTATAGAAATAACAAAACCATTTGAATAGGTAAAAAGGATTTTTTAAAATACCTTGAAAATTAATAAATTTGTTATTCCCAAATGAAGCTATACTCTATTAGTAGTCTATTTCTGTACTTGATGCCTCATATTTCTCAATTTTTTACTCACACAAAATTCATTTGTATAGACTGCTGAGATGAACACTTAGATATACAAATATGAGAGATGAAATGCAAAAGTTGCTCAATTTCAAAGACAAAATACAGCTTAAACTAGATGAATGAATAAGTCTACATAGATCATACTGACAAAATATTCGTGCACCATTTTACCCATCTTCTATGAACCTTATATTGACGATGAAAAACTGTTTCAATTTTCAACTTTTTATTTTCAAAACGCTGACTGAACGGGACGGACAGCTAGGCCATAACATCATCCATTGCACTCAGATCGGCCCTGTGGCGCAACGGTAGCGCGTCTGACTCCAGATCAGAAGGTTGCGTGTTCAAATCACGTCGGGGTCACAGAAAGTTTGCAAAACAGCACTTATCTCATTTTCAAGAAGCTGGTTGAAGATATTTCCTGACATCGACCAGATGTCGTGCAAAAGTATGGTTATTTAATTCAACCTGAACATTTTATTTATACCATTTGAATGAGAACGGGAATATTTTCTGGGTAACAACTTCTTTAATGTGGGAATACAAGACGTTTCGGAGTTTATACTCACTCCTTCATCAGGTGGATTGTATAGAAATAACAAAACCATTTGAATAGGTAAAAAAGATTTTTTAAAATATCTTGAAAATTAATAAATTTGTTATTCCAAAATGAAGCTATACACTATTAGTAGTCTCTTTCTGTACATGATGCCTCATATTTCTCAATATTTTACTCACACAAAATTCATTTGTATAGACTGCTGAGATGAACACTTAGATATACAAATGTGAGAGATGAAATGCAAAAGTTGCTCAATTTCAAAGACAAAATACAGCTTAAACTAGATGAATGAATAAGTCTACATAGATCATATTGACAAAATATACCTGCACCATTTTATCCATCTTCTATGAACCTTATATTGACGATGAAAAACTGTTTCAATTTTCAACTTTTTATTTTCAAAACGCTGACAGAACGGGACGGACAGCTAGGCCATAAAATCATCCATTACTCTCAGATCGGCCCTGTGGCGCAACGGTAGCGCGTCTGACTCCAGATCAGAAGGTTGCGTGTTCAAATCACGTCGGGGTCACAGAAAGTTTTGCAAAACAGCACTTATCTCATTTTCAAGAAGCTGGTTGAAGATATTTCCTGACATCGACCAGATGTCGTGCAAAAGTATATTGTTATTTAATCAATCTGAACATTTTATTTATACCATTTGAATGAGAACGGGAATATTTTCTGGGTAACAACTTCTTTAATGTGGGAATACAAGACGTTTCGGAGTTTATACTCACTCCTTCATCAGGTGGATTGTATAGAAATAACAAAACCATTTGAATAGGTAAAAAGGATTTTTTAAAATACCTTGAAAATTAATAAATTTGTTATTCCCAAATGAAGCTATACTCTATTAGTAGTCTCTTTCTGTACTTGATGCTTCATATTTTCAATTTTTTACTCACACAAAATTCATTTTTATAGACTGCTGAGATGAACACTTAGATATACAAATGTGAGAGATGAAATGCAAAAGTTGCTCAATGTCAAAGACAAAATACAGCTTAAACTAGATGAAAGAATAAGTCTACATAGATCATATTGAAAAAATATTCGTGCACCATTTTACCCATCTTCTAAGAACCTAATATTGACGATGAAAAACTGTTTCAACTTTCAACTTTTTATTTTCAAAACGCTGACACAACGGGACGGATAACTAGTCCATAAAATCATCCATTACTCTCAGGTCGGCCCTGTGGCGCAACGGTAGCGCGTCTGACTCCAGATCAGAAGGTTGGGTGTTCAAATCACGTCGGGGTCACAGAAAGTTTTGCAAAACAAACACTTATCTCATTTTCAAGAAGCTGGTTGAAGATATTTCCGACATCGACCAGATGTCGTGCAAAAGTATGGTTATTTAATTCAACCTGAACATTTTATTTATACCATTTGAATGAGAACGGGAATATTTTCTGGGTAACAACTTCTTTAATGTGGGAATACAAGACGTTTCGGAGTTTATACTCACTCCTTCATCAGGTGGATTGTATAGAAATAACAAAACCATTTGAATAGGTAAAAAAGATTTTTTAAAATACCTTGAAAATGAATAAATTTGTTATTCCCAAATGAAGCTATACTCTATTAGTAGTCTATTTCTGTACTTGGTGCCTCATATTTCTCAATTTTTTACTCACACAAAATTCATTTGTATAGACTGCTGAGATGAACACTTAGATATACAAATATGAGAGATGAAATGCAAAAGTTGCTCAATTTCAAAGACAAAATACAGCTTAAACTAGATGAATGAATAAGTCTACATAGATCATACTGACAAAATATTCGTGCACCATTTTACCCATCTTCTAAGAACCTTATATTGACGATGAAAAACTGTTTCAACTTTCAACTTTTTATTTTCAAAACGCTGACACAACGGGACGGATAGCTAGTCCATAAAATCATCCATTACTCTCAGGTCGGCCCTGTGGCGCAACGGTAGCGCGTCTGACTCCAGATCAGAAGGTTGCGTGTTCAAATCACGTCGGAGTCACAGAAAGTTTTGCAAAACAGCACTTATCTCATTTTCAAGAAGCTGGTTGAAGATATTTCCTGACATCGACCAGATGTCGTGCAAAAGTATGGTTATTTAATTCAACCTGAACATTTTATTTATATCATTTGAATGAGAACGGGAATATTTTCTGGGTAACAACTTCTTTAATGTGGGAATACAAGACGTTTCGGAGTTTATACTCACTCCTTCATCAGGTGGATTGTATAGAAATAACAAAACCATTTGAATAGGTAAAAAAGATTTTTTAAAATACCTTGAAAATTAATAAATTTGTTATTCCCAAATGAAGCTATACTCTATTAGTAGTCTATTTCTGTACTTGATGCCTCATATTTCTCAATTTTTTACTCACACAAAATTCATTTGTATAGACTGCTGAGATGAACACTTAGATATACAAATATGAGAGATGAAATGCAAAAGTTGCTCAATTTCAAAGACAAAATACAGCTTAAACTAGATGAATGAATAAGTCTACATAGATCACATTGACAAAATATACCTGCACCATTTTATCCATCTTCTATGACGATGAAAAACTGTTTCAATTTTCAACTTTTTATTTTCAAAACGCTGACAGAACGGGACGGACAGCTAGGCCATAAAATCATCCATTACTCTCAGATCGGCCCTGTGGCGCAACGGTAGCGCGTCTGACTCCAGATCAGAAGGTTGCGTGTTCAAATCACGTCGGGGTCACAGAAAGTTTTGCAAAACAGCACTTATCTCATTTTCAAGAAGCTGGTTGAAGATATTTCCTGACATCGACCAGATGTCGTGCAAAAGTATATTGTTATTTAATCAATCTGAACATTTTATTTATACCATTTGAATGAGAACGGGAATATTTTTTTGGTAACAACTTCTTTAATGTGGGAATACAAGACGTTTCGGAGTTTATGCTCACTCCTTCATCAGGTGGATTGTATAGAAATAACAAAACCATTTGAATAGGTAAAAAAGATTTTTTAAAATAGGCCTACCTTGAAAATTAATAAATTTGTTATTCCCAAATGAAGCTATACTCTATTAGTAGTCTCTTTCTGTACTTGATGCTTCATATTTCTCAATTTTTTACTCACACAAAATTCATTTGTATAGACTGCTGAGATGAACACTTAGATATACAAATATGAGAGATGAAATGCAAAAGTTGCTCAATTTCAAAGACAAAATACAGCTTAAACTAGATGAATGAATAAGTCTACATAGATCATACTGACAAAATATTCGTGCACCATTTTATCCATCTTCTAAGAACCTTATATTGACGATGAAAAACTGTTTCAACTTTCAACTTTTTATTTTCAAAACGCTGACACAACGGGACGGATAGCTACTCCATAAAATCATCCATTACTCTCAGGTCGGCCCTGTGGCGCAACGGTAGCGCGTCTGACTCCAGATCAGAAGGTTGCGTGTTCAAATCACGTCGGGGTCACAGAAAGTTTTGCAAAACAGCACTTATCTCATTTTCAAGAAGCTGGTTGAAGAAATTTCCTGACATCGACCAGATGTCGTGCAAAAGTATGGTTATTTAATTCAACCTGAACATTTTATTTATACCATTTGAATGAGAACGGGAATATTTTCTGGGTAACAACTTCTTTAATGTGGGAATACAAGACGTTTCGGAGTTTATACTCACTCCTTCATCAGGTGGATTGTATAGAAATAACAAAACCATTTGAATAGGTAAAAAAGATTTTTTAAAATACCTTGAAAATTAATAAATTTGTTATTCCCAAATGAAGCTATACTCTATTAGTAGTCTATTTCTGTACTTGATGCCTCATATTTCTCAATTTTTTACTCACACAAAATTCATTTGTATAGACTGCTGAGATGAACACTTAGATATACAAATATGAGAGATGAAATGCAAAAGTTGCTCAATTTCAAAGACAAAATACAGCTTAAACTAGATGAATGAATAAGTCTACATAGATCATACTGACAAAATATTCGTGCACCATTTTACCCATCTTCTATGAACCTTATATTGACGATGAAAAACTGTTTCAATTTTCAACTTTTTATTTTCAAAACGCTGACTGAACGGGACGGACAGCTAGGCCATAACATCATCCATTGCACTCAGATCGGCCCTGTGGCGCAACGGTAGCGCGTCTGACTCCAGATCAGAAGGTTGCGTGTTCAAATCACGTCGGGGTCACAGAAAGTTTTGCAAAACAGCACTTATCTCATTTTCAAGAAGCTGGTTGAAGATATTTCCTGACATCGACCAGATGTCGTGCAAAAGTATATTGTTATTTAATCAATCTGAACATTTTATTTATACCATTTGAATGAGAACGGGAATATTTTTTTGGTAACAACTTCTTTAATGTGGGAATACAAGACGTTTCGGAGTTTATGCTCACTCCTTCATCAGGTGGATTGTATAGAAATAACAAAACCATTTGAATAGGTAAAAAAGATTTTTTAAAATAGGCCTACCTTGAAAATTAATAAATTTGTTATTCCCAAATGAAGCTATACTCTATTAGTAGTCTCTTTCTGTACTTGATGCTTCATATTTCTCAATTTTTTACTCACACAAAATTCATTTGTATAGACTGCTGAGATGAACACTTAGATATACAAATATGAGAGATGAAATGCAAAAGTTGCTCAATTTCAAAGACAAAATACAGCTTAAACTAGATGAATGAATAAGTCTACATAGATCATACTGACAAAATATTCGTGCACCATTTTATCCATCTTCTAAGAACCTTATATTGAAAAGAAAAACTGTTTCAACTTTCAACTTTTTATTTTCAAAACGCTGACACAACGGGACGGATAGCTACTCCATAAAATCATCCATTACTCTCAGGTCGGCCCTGTGGCGCAACGGTAGCGCGTCTGACTCCAGATCAGAAGGTTGCGTGTTCAAATCACGTCGGAGTCACAGAAAGTTTTGCAAAACAGCACTTATCTCATTTTCAAGAAGCTGGTTGAAGATATTTCCTGACATCGACCAGATGTCGTGCAAAAGTATGGTTATTTAATTCAACCTGAACATTTTATTTATACCATTTGAATGAGAACGGGAATATTTTCTGGGTAACAACTTCTTTAATGTGGGAATACAAGACGTTTCGGAGTTTATACTCACTCCTTCATCAGGTGGATTGTATAGAAATAACAAAACCATTTGAATAGGTAAAAAAGATTTTTTAAAATACCTTGAAAATTAATAAATTTGTTATTCCCAAATGAAGCTATACTCTATTAGTAGTCTATTTCTGTACTTGATGCCTCATATTTCTCAATTTTTTACTCACACAAAATTCATTTGTATAGACTGCTGAGATGAACACTTAGATATACAAATATGAGAGATGAAATGCAAAAGTTGCTCAATTTCAAAGACAAAATACAGCTTAAACTAGATGAATGAATAAGTCTACATAGATCATACTGACAAAATATTCGTGCACCATTTTACCCATCTTCTATGAACCTTATATTGACGATGAAAAACTGTTTCAATTTTCAACTTTTTATTTTCAAAACGCTGACTGAACGGGACGGACAGCTAGGCCATAACATCATCCATTGCACTCAGATCGGCCCTGTGGCGCAACGGTAGCGCGTCTGACTCCAGATCAGAAGGTTGCGTGTTCAAATCACGTCGGGGTCACAGAAAGTTTTGCAAAACAGCACTTATCTCATTTTCAAGAAGCTGGTTGAAGATATTTCCTGACATCGACCAGATGTCGTGCAAAAGTATATTGTTATTTAATCAATCTGAACATTTTATTTATACCATTTGAATGAGAACGGGAATATTTTTTTGGTAACAACTTCTTTAATGTGGGAATACAAGACGTTTCGGAGTTTATGCTCACTCCTTCATCAGGTGGATTGTATAGAAATAACAAAACCATTTGAATAGGTAAAAAAGATTTTTTAAAATAGGCCTACCTTGAAAATTAATAAATTTGTTATTCCCAAATGAAGCTATACTCTATTAGTAGTCTCTTTCTGTACTTGATGCTTCATATTTCTCAATTTTTTACTCACACAAAATTCATTTGTATAGACAGCTGAGATGAACACTTAGATATACAAATATGAGAGATGAAATGCAAAAGTTGCTCAATTTCAAAGACAAAATACAGCTTAAACTAGATGAATGAATAAGTCTACATAGATCATACTGACAAAATATTCGTGCACCATTTTATCCATCTTCTAAGAACCTTATATTGAAAAGAAAAACTGTTTCAACTTTCAACTTTTTATTTTCAAAACGCTGACACAACGGGACGGATAGCTACTCCATAAAATCATCCATTACTCTCAGGTCGGCCCTGTGGCGCAACGGTAGCGCGTCTGACTCCAGATCAGAAGGTTGCGTGTTCAAATCACGTCGGAGTCACAGAAAGTTTTGCAAAACAGCACTTATCTCATTTTCAAGAAGCTGGTTGAAGATATTTCCTGACATCGACCAGATGTCGTGCAAAAGTATGGTTATTTAATTCAACCTGAACATTTTATTTATACCATTTGAATGAGAACGGGAATATTTTCTGGGTAACAACTTCTTTAATGTGGGAATACAAGACGTTTCGGAGTTTATACTCACTCCTTCATCAGGTGGATTGTATAGAAATAACAAAACCATTTGAATAGGTAAAAAAGATTTTTTAAAATACCTTGAAAATTAATAAATTTGTTATTCCCAAATGAAGCTATACTCTATTAGTAGTCTATTTCTGTACTTGATGCCTCATATTTCTCAATTTTTTACTCACACAAAATTCATTTGTATAGACTGCTGAGATGAACACTTAGATATACAAATATGAGAGATGAAATGCAAAAGTTGCTCAATTTCAAAGACAAAATACACCTTAAACTAGATGAATGAATAAGTCTACATAGATCATATTGACAAAATATACCTGCACCATTTTATCCATCTTCTATGACGATGAAAAACTGTTTCAATTTTCAACTTTTTATTTTCAAAACGCTGACAGAACGGGACGGACAGCTAGGCCATAACATCATCCATTACTCTCAGATCGGCCCTGTGGCGCAACGGTAGCGCGTCTGACTCCAGATCAGAAGGTTGCGTGTTCAAATCACGTCGGGGTCACAGAAAGTTTTGCAAAACAGCAATTATCTCATTTTCAAGAAGCTGGTTGAAGATATTTCCTGACATCGACCAGATGTCGTGCAAAAGTATATTGTTATTTAATCAATCTGAACATTTTATTTATACCATTTGAATGAGAACGGGAATATTTTCTGGGTAACAACTTCTTTAATGTGGGAATACAAGACGTTTCGGAGTTTATGCTCACTCCTTCATCAGGTGGATTGTATAGAAATAACAAAACCATTTGAATAGGTAAAAAAGATTTTTTAAAATAGGCCTACCTTGAAAATTAATAAATTTGTTATTCCCAAATGAAGCTATACTCTATTAGTAGTCTCTTTCTGTACTTGATGCTTCATATTTCTCAATTTTTTACTCACACAAAATTCATTTGTATAGACTGCTGAGATGAACACTTAGATATACAAATATGAGAGATGAAATGCAAAAGTTGCTCAATTTCAAAGACAAAATACAGCTTAAACTAGATGAATGAATAAGTCTACATAGATCATACTGACAAAATATTCGTGCACCATTTTATCCATCTTCTAAGAACCTTATATTGACGATGAAAAACTGTTTCAACTTTCAACTTTTTATTTTCAAAACGCTGACACAACGGGACGGATAGCTACTCCATAAAATCATCCATTACTCTCAGGTCGGCCCTGTGGCGCAACGGTAGCGCGTCTGACTCCAGATCAGAAGGTTGCGTGTTCAAATCACGTCGGAGTCACAGAAAGTTTTGCAAAACAGCACTTATCTCATTTTCAAGAAGCTGGTTGAAGATATTTCCTGACATCGACCAGATGTCGTGCAAAAGTATGGTTATTTAATTCAACCTGAACATTTTATTTATACCATTTGAATGAGAACGGGAATATTTTCTGGGTAACAACTTCTTTAATGTAGGAATACAAGACGTTTCGGAGTTTATACTCACTCCTTCATCAGGTGGATTGTATAGAAATAACAAAACCATTTGAATAGGTAAAAAAGATTTTTTAAAATACCTTGAAAATTAATAAATTTGTTATTCCCAAATGAAGCTATACTCTATTAGTAGTCTATTTCTGTACTTGATGCCTCATATTTCTCAATTTTTTACTCACACAAAATTCATTTGTATAGACTGCTGAGATGAACACTTAGATATACAAATATGAGAGATGAAATGCAAAAGTTGCTCAATTTCAAAGACAAAATACACCTTAAACTAGATGAATGAATAAGTCTACATAGATCATATTGACAAAATATACCTGCACCATTTTATCCATCTTCTATGACGATGAAAAACTGTTTCAATTTTCAACTTTTTATTTTCAAAACGCTGACAGAACGGGACGGACAGCTAGGCCATAACATCATCCATTACTCTCAGATCGGCCCTGTGGCGCAACGGTAGCGCGTCTGACTCCAGATCAGAAGGTTGCGTGTTCAAATCACGTCGGGGTCACAGAAAGTTTTGCAAAACAGCACTTATCTCATTTTCAAGAAGCTGGTTGAAGATATTTCCTGACATCGACCAGATGTCGTGCAAAAGTATATTGTTATTTAATCAATCTGAACATTTTATTTATACCATTTGAATGAGAACGGGAATATTTTCTGGGTAACAACTTCTTTAATGTGGGAATACAAGACGTTTCGGAGTTTATGCTCACTCCTTCATCAGGTGGATTGTATAGAAATAACAAAACCATTTGAATAGGTAAAAAAGATTTTTTAAAATAGGCCTACCTTGAAAATTAATAAATTTGTTATTCCCAAATGAAGCTATACTCTATTAGTAGTCTCTTTCTGTACTTGATGCTTCATATTTCTCAATTTTTTACTCACACAAAATTCATTTGTATAGACTGCTGAGATGAACACTTAGATATACAAATATGAGAGATGAAATGCAAAAGTTGCTCAATTTCAAAGACAAAATACAGCTTAAACTAGATGAATGAATAAGTCTACATAGATCATACTGACAAAATATTCGTGCACCATTTTATCCATCTTCTAAGAACCTTATATTGACGATGAAAAACTGTTTCAACTTTCAACTTTTTATTTTCAAAACGCTGACACAACGGGACGGATAGCTACTCCATAAAATCATCCATTACTCTCAGGTCGGCCCTGTGGCGCAACGGTAGCGCGTCTGACTCCAGATCAGAAGGTTGCGTGTTCAAATCACGTCGGGGTCACAGAAAGTTTTGCAAAACAGCACTTGTCTCATTTTCAAGAAGCTGGTTGAAGATATTTCCTGACATCGACCAGATGTCGTGCAAAAAAGTATGGTTATTTAATTCAACCTGAACATTTTATTTATACCATTTGAATGAGAACGGGAATATTTTCTGGGTAACAACTTCTTTAATGTGGGAATACAAGACGTTGCGGAGTTTATACTCACTCCTTCATCAGGTGGATTGTATAGAAATAACAAAACCATTTGAATAGGTAGAAAAGATTTTTTAAAATACCTTGAAGATTAATAAATTTGTTATTCCCAAATGAAGCTATACTCTATTAGTAGTCTATTTCTGTAGTTGATGCCTCATATTTCTCAATTTTTTACTCACACAAAATTCATTTGTATAGACTGCTGATATGAACACTTAGATATACAAATATGAGAGATGAAATGCAAAAGTTGCTCAATTTCAAAGACAAAATACACCTTAAACTAGATGAATGAATAAGTCTACATAGATCATATTGACAAAATATACCTGCACCATTTTATCCATCTTCTATGACGATGAAAAACTGTTTCAATTTTCAACTTTTTATTTTCAAAACGCTGACAGAACGGGGCGGACAGCTAGGCCATAACATCATCCATTACTCTCAGATCGGCCCTTTTGCGCAACGGTAGCGCGTCTGACTCCAGATCAGAAGGTTGCGTGTTCAAATCACGTCGGGGTCACAGAAAGTTTTGCAAAACAGCACTTATCTCATTTTCAAGAAGCTGGTTGAAGATATTTCCTGACATCGACCAGATGTCGTGCAAAAGTATGGTTATTTAATTCAACCTGAACATTTTATTTATACCATTTGAATGAGAACGGGAATATTTTCTGGGTAACAACTTCTTTAATGTGGGAATACAAGACGTTTCGGAGTTTATACTCACTCCTTCATCAGGTGGATTGTATAGAAATAACAAAACCATTTGAATAGGTAAAAAAGATTTTTTAAAATACCTTGAAAATAATTAATAAATTTGTTATTCCCAAATGAAGCTATACTCTATTAGTAGTCTATTTCTGTACTTGATGCCTCATATTTCTCAATATTTTACTCACACAAAATTCATTTGTATAGACTGCTGAGATGAACACTTAGATATACAAATATGAGAGATGAAATGCAAAAGTTGCTCAATTTCAAAGACAAAATACAGCTTAAACTAGATGAATGAATAAGTCTACATAGATCATACTGACAAAATATTCGTGCACCATTTTACCCATCTTCTAAGAACCTTATATTGACGATGAAAAACTGTTTCAAATTTCAACTATTTATTTTCAAAACGCTGACAGAACGGGACGGATAGCTAGGCCATGAAATCATCCATAACTCTCAGGTCGGCCCTGTGGCGCAACGGTAACGCGTCTGACTCTTTCTTATTCTCAATTAATTTTAACATGTATATACTCATGTAAATACATTCATTCATGAATGAAATTTTATTAAAGAAAAAAAAAAAAAAAAAGCGCGTCTGACTCCAGATCAGAAGGTTGCGTGTTCAAATCACGTCGGGGTCACAGAAAGTTTTGCAAAACAGCACTTATCTCATTTTCAAGAAGCTGGTTGAAGATATTTCCTGACATCGACCAGATGTCGTGCAAAAGTATATTGTTATTTAATCAATCTGAACATTTTATTTATACCATTTGAATGAGAACGGGAATATTTTCTGGGTAACAACTTCTTTAATGTGGGAATACAAGACGTTTCGGAGTTTATGCTCACTCCTTCATCAGGTGGATTGTATAGAAATAACAAAACCATTTGAATAGGTAAAAAAGATTTTTTAAAATAGGCCTACCTTGAAAATTAATAAATTTGTTATTCCCAAATGAAGCTATACTCTATTAGTAGTCTCTTTCTGTACTTGATGCTTCATATTTCTCAATTTTTTACTCACACAAAATTCATTTGTATAGACTGCTGAGATGAACACTTAGATATACAAATATGAGAGATGAAATGCAAAAGTTGCTCAATTTCAAAGACAAAATACAGCTTAAACTAGATGAATGAATAAGTCTACATAGATCATACTGACAAAATATTCGTGCACCATTTTATCCATCTTCTAAGAACCTTATATTGACGATGAAAAACTGTTTCAACTTTCAACTTTTTATTTTCAAAACGCTGACACAACGGGACGGATAGCTACTCCATAAAATCATCCATTACTCTCAGGTCGGCCCTGTGGCGCAACGGTAGCGCGTCTGACTCCAGATCAGAAGGTTGCGTGTTCAAATCACGTCGGGGTCACAGAAAGTTTTGCAAAACAGCACTTGTCTCATTTTCAAGAAGCTGGTTGAAGATATTTCCTGACATCGACCAGATGTCGTGCAAAAAAGTATGGTTATTTAATTCAACCTGAACATTTTATTTATACCATTTGAATGAGAACGGGAATATTTTCTGGGTAACAACTTCTTTAATGTGGGAATACAAGACGTTGCGGAGTTTATACTCACTCCTTCATCAGGTGGATTGTATAGAAATAACAAAACCATTTGAATAGGTAGAAAAGATTTTTTAAAATACCTTGAAGATTAATAAATTTGTTATTCCCAAATGAAGCTATACTCTATTAGTAGTCTATTTCTGTAGTTGATGCCTCATATTTCTCAATTTTTTACTCACACAAAATTCATTTGTATAGACTGCTGATATGAACACTTAGATATACAAATATGAGAGATGAAATGCAAAAGTTGCTCAATTTCAAAGACAAAATACAGCTTAAACTAGATGAATGAATAAGTCTACATAGATCATACTGACAAAATATTCGTGCACCATTTTACCCATCTTCTATGAACCTTATATTGACGATGAAAAACTGTTTCAATTTTCAACTTTTTATTTTCAAAACGCTGACTGAACGGGACGGACAGCTAGGCCATAACATCATCCATTGCACTCAGATCGGCCCTGTGGCGCAACGGTAGCGCGTCTGACTCCAGATCAGAAGGTTGCGTGTTCAAATCACGTCGGGGTCACAGAAAGTTTTGCAAAACAGCACTTATCTCATTTTCAAGAAGCTGGTTGAAGATATTTCCTGACATCGACCAGATGTCGTGCAAAAGTATATTGTTATTTAATCAATCTGAACATTTTATTTATACCATTTGAATGAGAACGGGAATATTTTTTTGGTAACAACTTCTTTAATGTGGGAATACAAGACGTTTCGGAGTTTATGCTCACTCCTTCATCAGGTGGATTGTATAGAAATAACAAAACCATTTGAATAGGTAAAAAAGATTTTTTAAAATAGGCCTACCTTGAAAATTAATAAATTTGTTATTCCCAAATGAAGCTATACTCTATTAGTAGTCTCTTTCTGTACTTGATGCTTCATATTTCTCAATTTTTTACTCACACAAAATTCATTTGTATAGACTGCTGAGATGAACACTTAGATATACAAATATGAGAGATGAAATGCAAAAGTTGCTCAATTTCAAAGACAAAATACAGCTTAAACTAGATGAATGAATAAGTCTACATAGATCATACTGACAAAATATTCGTGCACCATTTTATCCATCTTCTAAGAACCTTATATTGAAAAGAAAAACTGTTTCAACTTTCAACTTTTTATTTTCAAAACGCTGACACAACGGGACGGATAGCTACTCCATAAAATCATCCATTACTCTCAGGTCGGCCCTGTGGCGCAACGGTAGCGCGTCTGACTCCAGATCAGAAGGTTGCGTGTTCAAATCACGTCGGAGTCACAGAAAGTTTTGCAAAACAGCACTTATCTCATTTTCAAGAAGCTGGTTGAAGATATTTCCTGACATCGACCAGATGTCGTGCAAAAGTATGGTTATTTAATTCAACCTGAACATTTTATTTATACCATTTGAATGAGAACGGGAATATTTTCTGGGTAACAACTTCTTTAATGTGGGAATACAAGACGTTTCGGAGTTTATACTCACTCCTTCATCAGGTGGATTGTATAGAAATAACAAAACCATTTGAATAGGTAAAAAAGATTTTTTAAAATACCTTGAAAATAATTAATAAATTTGTTATTCCCAAATGAAGCTATACTCTATTAGTAGTCTATTTCTGTACTTGATGCCTCATATTTCTCAATATTTTACTCACACAAAATTCATTTGTATAGACTGCTGAGATGAACACTTAGATATACAAATATGAGAGATGAAATGCAAAAGTTGCTCAATTTCAAAGACAAAATACAGCTTAAACTAGATGAATGAATAAGTCTACATAGATCATACTGACAAAATATTCGTGCACCATTTTACCCATCTTCTAAGAACCTTATATTGACGATGAAAAACTGTTTCAAATTTCAACTATTTATTTTCAAAACGCTGACAGAACGGGACGGATAGCTAGGCCATGAAATCATCCATAACTCTCAGGTCGGCCCTGTGGCGCAACGGTAACGCGTCTGACTCTTTCTTATTCTCAATTAATTTTAACATGTATATACTCATGTAAATACATTCATTCATGAATGAAATTTTATTAAAGAAAAAAAAAAAAAAAAAGCGCGTCTGACTCCAGATCAGAAGGTTGCGTGTTCAAATCACGTCGGGGTCACAGAAAGTTTTGCAAAACAGCACTTATCTCATTTTCAAGAAGCTGGTTGAAGATATTTCCTGACATCGACCAGATGTCGTGCAAAAGTATGGTTATTTAATTCAACCTGAACATTTTATTTATACCATTTGAATGAGAACGGGAATATTTTCTGGGTAACAACTTCTTTAATGTGGGAATACAAGACGTTTCGGAGTTTATACTCACTCCTTCATCAGGTGGATTGTATAGAAATAACAAAACCATTTGAATAGGTAAAAAAGATTGTTTTAAATATCTTGAAAATTAATAAATTTGTTATTCCCAAATGAAGCTATACACTATTAGTAGTCTCTTTCTGTACTTGATGCCTCATATTTCTCAATATTTTACTCACACAAAATTCATTTGTATAGACTGCTGAGATGAACACTTAGATATACAAATGTGAGAGATGAAATGCAAAAGTTGCTCAATTTCAAAGACAAAATACAGCTTAAACTAGATGAATGAATAAGTCTACATAGATCATACTGACAAAATATTCGTGCACCATTTTACCCATCTTCTAAGAACCTTATATTGACGATGAAAAACTGTTTCAAATTTCAACTATTTATTTTCAAAACGCTGACAGAACGGGACGGATAGCTAGGCCATGAAATCATCCATAACTCTCAGGTCGGCCCTGTGGCGCAACGGTAGCGCGTCTGACTCTTTCTTATTCTCAATTAATTTTAACATGTATATACCCATGTAAATACATTCATTCATGAATAAAATTTTATTAAAGAAAAAAAAAAAAAAAAAGCGCGTCTGACTCCAGATCAGAAGGTTGCGTGTTCAAATCACGTCGGGGGTCACAGAAAGTTTTGCAAAACAGCACTTATCTCATTTTCAAGAAGCTGGTTGAAGATATTTCCTGACATCGACCAGATGTCGTGCAAAAGTATGGTTATTTAATTCAACCTGAACATTTTATTTATACCATTTGAATGAGAACGGGAATATTTTCTGGGTAACAACTTCTTTAATGTGGGAATACAAGACGTTTCGGAGTTTATACTCACTCCTTCATCAGGTGGATTGTATAGAAATAACAAAACCATTTGAATAGGTAAAAAAGATTGTTTTAAATATCTTGAAAATTAATAAATTTGTTATTCCAAAATGAAGCTATACACTATTAGTAGTCTCTTTCTGTACTTGATGCCTCATATTTCTCAATATTTTACTCACACAAAATTCATTTGTATAGACTGCTGAGATGAACACTTAGATATACAAATGTGAGAGATGAAATGCAAAAGTTGCTCAATTTCAAAGACAAAATACAGCTTAAACTAGATGAATGAATAAGTCTACATAGATCATATTGACAAAATATACCTGCACCATTTTATCCATCTTCTATGAACCTTATATTGACGATGAAAAACTGTTTCAATTTTCAACTTTTTATTTTCAAAACGCTGACAGAACGGGACGGACAGCTAGGCCATAAAATCATCCATTACTCTCAGGTCGGCCCTGTGGCGCAACGGTAGCGCGTCTGACTCCAGATCAGAAGGTTGCGTGTTCAAATCACGTCGGGGTCACAGAAAGTTTTGCAAAACAGCACTTATCTCATTTTCAAGAAGCTGGTTGAAGAAATTTCCTGACATCGACCAGATGTCGTGCAAAAGTATGGTTATTTAATTCAACCTGAACATTTTATTTATACCATTTGAATGAGAACGGGAATATTTTCTGGGTAACAACTTCTTTAATGTGGGAATACAAGACGTTTCGGAGTTTATACTCACTCCTTCATCAGGTGGATTGTATAGAAATAACAAAACCATTTGAATAGGTAAAAAAGATTTTTTAAAATACCTTGAAAATTAATAAATTTGTTATTCCCAAATGAAGCTATACTCTATCAGTAGTCTATTTCTGTACTTGATGCCTCATATTTCTCAATTTTTTACTCACACAAAATTCATTTGTATAGACTGCTGAGATGAACACTTAGATATACAAATATGAGAGATGAAATGCAAAAGTTGCTCAATTTCAAAGACAAAATACAGCTTAAACTAGATGAATGAATAAGTCTACATAGATCATACTGACAAAATATTCGTGCACCATTTTACCCATCTTCTAAGAACCTTATATTGACGATGAAAAACTGTTTCAACTTTCAACTTTTTATTTTCAAAACGCTGACAGAACGGGACGGATAGCTAGGCCATAAAATAATCCATACAGGTCGGCCCTGTGGCGCAACGGTAGCGCGTCTGACTCCAGATCAGAAGGTTGCGTGTTCAAATCACGTCGGGGTCACAGAAAGTTTTGCAAAACAGCACTTATCTCATTTTCAAGAAGCTGGTTGAAGATATTTCCTGACATCGACCAGATGTCGTGCAAAAGTATGGTTATTTAATTCAACCTGAACATTTTATTTATACCATTTGAATGAGAACGGGAATATTTTCTGGGTAACAACTTCTTTAATGTGGGAATACAAGACGTTTCGGAGTTTATACTCACTCCTTCATCAGGTGGATTGTATAGAAATAACAAAACCATTTGAATAGGTAAAAAAGATTTTTTTAAATACCTTGAAAATTAATAAATTTGTTATTCCCAAATGAAGCTATACTCTATTAGTAGTCTATTTCTGTACTTGATGCCTCATATTTCTCATTTTTTTACTCACACAAAATTCATTTGTATAGACTGCTGAGATGAACACTTAGATATACAAATATGAGAGATGAAATGCAAAAGTTGCTCAATTTCAAAGACAAAATACAGCTTAAACTAGATGAATGAATAAGTCTACATAGATCATATTGACAAAATATACCTGCGCCATTTTATCCATCTTCTATGAACCTTATATTGACGATGAAAAACTGTTTCAATTTTCAACTTTTTATTTTCAAAACGCTGACAGAACGGGACGGACAGCTAGGCCATAAAATCATCCATTACTCTCAGATCGGCCCTGTGGCGCAACGGTAGCGCGTCTGACTCCAGATCAGAAGGTTGCGTGTTCAAATCACGTCGGGGTCACTGAAAGTTTTGCAAAACAGCATTTATCTCATTTTCAATAAGCTGGTTGAAGATATTTCCTGACATCGACCAGATGTCGTGCAAAAGTATGGTTATTTAATTCAACTTGAACATTTTATTTATACCATTTTAATAGGAACGGGAATATTTTCTGGGTAACAACTTCTTTAATGTGGGAATACAAGACGTTTCGGAGTTTATACTCACTCCTTCATCAGGTGGATTGTATAGAAATAACAAAACCATTTGAATAGGTAAAAAAGATTTTTTTAAATACCTTTAAAATTAATAAATTTGTTATTCCCAAATGAAGCTATACTCTATTAGTAGTCTATTTCTGTACTTGATGCCTCATATTTCTCAATTTTTTACTCACACAAAACTCATTTGTATAGACTGCTGAGATGAACACTTAGATATACAAATATGAGAGATGAAATGCAAAAGTTGCTCAATTTCAAAGACAAAATACAGCTTAAACTAGATGAATGAATAAGTCTACATAGATCATATTGACAAAATATACCTGCACCATTTTATCCATCTTCTATGAACCTTATATTGACGATGAAAAACTGTTTCAATTTTCAACTTTTTATTTTCAAAACGCTGACAGAACGGGACGGACAGCTAGGCCATAAAATCATCCATTACTCTCAGATCGGCCCTGTGGCGCAACGGTAGCGCGTCTGACTCCAGATCAGAAGGTTGCGTGTTCAAATCACGTCGGGGTCACTGAAAGTTTTGCAAAACAGCATTTATCTCATTTTCAATAAGCTGGTTGAAGATATTTCCTGACATCGACCAGATGTCGTGCAAAAGTATGGTTATTTAATTCAACTTGAACATTTTATTTATACCATTTTAATAGGAACGGGAATATTTTCTGGGTAACAACTTCTTTAATGTGGCCTCGGAAATACAAGACGTTTCGGAGTGTATACTCACTCCTTCATCAGGTGGATTGTATAGAATTAACAAAACCATTTGAATAGGTAAAAAAGATTTTTTTAAACATCTTGAAAATTAATAAATTTGTTATTCCCAAATGAAGCTATACACTATTAGTAGTCTCTTTCTGTACTTGATGCCTCATATTCCTCAATATTTTACTCACACAAAATTCAGTTGTATAGACTGCTGAGATGAACACTTAGATATACAAATGTGAGAGATGAAATGCAAAAGTTGCTCAATTTCAAAGACAAAATACAGCTTAAACTAGATGAATGAATAAGTCTACATAGATCATATTGACAAAATATACCTGCACCATTTTATCCATCTTCTATGAACCTTATATTGACGATGAAAAACTGTTTCAATTTTCAACTTTTTATTTTCAAAACGCTGACAGAACGGGACGGACAGCTAGGCCATAAAATCATCCATTACTCTCAGATCGGCCCTGTGGCGCAACGGTAGCGCGTCTGACTCCAGATCAGAAGGTTGCGTGTTCAAATCACGTCGGGGTCACAGAAAGTTTTGCAAAACAGCACTTATCTCATTTTCAAGAAGCTGGTTGAAGATATTTCCTGACATCGACCAGATGTCGTGCAAAAGTATATTGTTATTTAATCAATCTGAACATTTTATTTATACCATTTGAATGAGAACGGGAATATTTTCTGGGTAACAACTTCTTTAATGTGGGAATACAAGACGTTTCGGAGTTTATGCTCACTCCTTCATCAGGTGGATTGTATAGAAATAACAAAACCATTTGAATAGGTAAAAAAAGATTTTTTAAAATAGGCCTACCTTGAAAATTAATAAATTTGTTATTCCCAAATGAAGCTATACTCTATTAGTAGTCTCTTTCTGTACTTGATGCCTCATATTTCTCAATTTTTTACTCACACAAAATTCATTTGTATAGACTGCTGAGATGAACACTTAGATATACAAATATGAGAGATGAAATGCAAAAGTTGCTCAATTTCAAAGACAAAATACAGCTTAAACTAGATGAATGAATAAGTCTACATAGATCATACTGACAAAATATTCGTGCACCATTTTACCCATCTTCTATGAACCTTATATTGACGATGAAAAACTGTTTCAATTTTCAACTTTTTATTTTCAAAACGCTGACTGAACGGGACGGACAGCTAGGCCATAACATCATCCATTACTCTCAGATCGGCCCTGTGGCGCAACGGTAGCGCGTCTGACTCCAGATCAGAAGGTTGCGTGTTCAAATCACGTCGGGGTCACAGAAAGTTTTGCAAAACAGCACTTATCTCATTTTCAAGAAGCTGGCTATATATATACTTCCTGACATCGACCAGATGTCGTGCAAAAGTATGGTTATTTAATTCAACTTGAACATTTTATTTATACCATTTTAATAGGAACGGGAATATTTTCTGGGTAACAACTTCTTTAATGTGGGAATACATGACGTTTCGGAGTTTATACTCACTCCTTCATCAGGTGGATTGTATAGAAATAACAAAACAATTTGAATAGGTAAAAAAGATTTTTTAAAATACCTTGAAAATTAATAAATTTGTTATTCCCAAATGAAGCTATACTCTATCAGTAGTCTATTTCTGTACTTGATGCCTCATATTTCTCAATTTTTTACTCACACAAAATTCATTTGTATAGACTGCTGAGATGAACACTTAGATATACAAATATGAGAGATGAAATGCAAAAGTTGCTCAATTTCAAAGACAAAATACAGCTTAAACTAGATGAATGAATAAGTCTACATAGATCATACTGACAAAATATTCGTGCACCATTTTACCCATCTTCTAAGAACCTTATATTGACGATGAAAAACTGTTTCAACTTTCAAATTTTTATTTTCAAAACGCTGACAGAACGGGACGGACAAATAGGCCATAAAATCATCCACAACTCTCAGGTCGGCCCTGTGGCGCAACGGTAGCGCGTCTGACTCCAGATCAGAAGGTTGCGTGTTCAAATCACGTCGGGGTCACGGAAAGTTTTGCAAAACAGCACTTATCTCATTTTCAAGAAGCTGGTTGAAGATATTTCCTGACATCGACCAGATGTCGTGCAAATGTATGGTTATTTAATTCAACCTGAACATTTTATTTATACCATTTGAATGAGAACGGGAATATTTTCTGGGTAACAACTTCTTTAATGTGGGAATACAAGACGTTTCGGAGTTTATACTCACTCCTTCATCAGGTGGATTGTATAGAAATAACAAAACAATTTGAATAGGTAAAAAAGATTTTTTAAAATACCTTGAAAATTAATAAATTTGTTATTCCCAAATGAAGCTATACTCTATCAGTAGTCTATTTCTGTACTTGATGCCTCATATTTCTCAATTTTTTACTCACACAAAATTCATTTGTATAGACTGCTGAGATGAACACTTAGATATACAAATATGAGAGATGAAATGCAAAAGTTGCTCAATTTCAAAGACAAAATACAGCTTAAACTAGATGAATGAATAAGTCTACATAGATCATACTGACAAAATATTCGTGCACCATTTTACCCATCTTCTAAGAACCTTATATTGACGATGAAAAACTGTTTCAACTTTCAAATTTTTATTTTCAAAACGCTGACAGAACGGGACGGACAGCTAGGCCATAAAATCATCCACAACTCTCAGGTCGGCCCTGTGGCGCAACGGTAGCGCGTCTGACTCCAGATCAGAAGGTTGCGTGTTCAAATCACGTCGGGGTCACAGAAAGTTTTGCAAAACAGCACTTATCTCATTTTCAAGAAGCTGGTTGAAGATATTTCCTGACATCGACCAGATGTCGTGCAAATGTATGGTTATTTAATTCAACCTGAACATTTTATTTATACCATTTGAATGAGAACGGGAATATTTTCTGGGTAACAACTTCTTTAATGTGGGAATACAAGACGTTTCGGAGTTTATACTCACTCCTTCATCAGGTGGATTGTATAGAAATAACAAAACAATTTGAATAGGTAAAAAAGATTTTTTAAAATACCTTGAAAATTAATAAATTTGTTATTCCCAAATGAAGCTATACTCTATCAGTAGTCTATTTCTGTACTTGATGCCTCATATTTCTAAATTTTTTACTCACACAAAATTCATTTGTATAGACTGCTGAGATGAACACTTAGATATACAAATATGAGAGATGAAATGCAAAAGTTGCTCAATTTCAAAGACAAAATACAGCTTAAACTAGATGAATGAATAAGTCTACATAGATCATACTGACAAAATATTCGTGCACCATTTTACCCATCTTCTAAGAACCTTATATTGACGATGAAAAACTGTTTCAACTTTCAAATTTTTATTTTCAAAACGCTGACAGAACGGGACGGACAGCTAGGCCATAAAATCATCCACAACTCTCAGGTCGGCCCTGTGGCGCAACGGTAGCGCGTCTGACTCCAGATCAGAAGGTTGCGTGTTCAAATCACGTCGGGGTCACAGAAAGTTTTGCAAAACAGCACTTATCTCATTTTCAAGAAGCTGGTTGAAGATATTTCCTGACATCGACCAGATGTCGTGCAAATGTATGGTTATTTAATTCAACCTGAACATTTTATTTATACCATTTGAATGAGAACGGGAATATTTTCTGGGTAACAACTTCTTTAATGTGGGAATACAAGACGTTTCGGAGTTTATACTCACTCCTTCATCAGGTGGATTGTATAGAAATAACAAAACAATTTGAATAGGTAAAAAAGATTTTTTAAAATACCTTGAAAATTAATAAATTTGTTATTCCCAAATGAAGCTATACTCTATCAGTAGTCTATTTCTGTACTTGATGCCTCATATTTCTCAATTTTTTACTCACACAAAATTCATTTGTATAGACTGCTGAGATGAACACTTAGATATACAAATATGAGAGATGAAATGCAAAAGTTGCTCAATTTCAAAGACAAAATACAGCTTAAACTAGATGAATGAATAAGTCTACATAGATCATACTGACAAAATATTCGTGCACCATTTTACCCATCTTCTAAGAACCTAATATTGACGATGAAAAACTGTTTCAACTTTCAACTTTTTATTTTCAAAACGCTGACACAACGGGACGGATAGCTAGTCCATAACATCATCCATTACTCTCAGGTCGGCCCTGTGGCGCAACGGTAGCGCGTCTGACTCCAGATCAGAAGGTTGCGTGTTCAAATCACGTCGGGGTCACAGAAAGTTTTGCAAAACAGCACTTATCTCATTTTCAAGAAGCTGGTTGAAGATATTTCCTGACATCGACCAGATGTCGTGCAAAAGTATGGTTATTTAATTCAACCTGAACATTTTATTTATACCATTTGAATGAGAACGGGAATATTTTCTGGGTAACAACTTCTTTAATGTGGGAATACAAGACGTTTCGGAGTTTATACTCACTTCTTCATCAGGTGGATTGTATAGAAATAACAAAACCATTTGAATAGGTAAAAAAGATTTTTTAAAATACCTTGAAAATTAATAAATTTGTTATTCCCAAATGAAGCTATACTCTATTAGTAGTCTATTTCTGTACTTGATGCCTCATATTTCTCAATTTTTTACTCACACAAAATTCATTTGTATAGACTGCTGAGATGAACACTTAGATATACAAATATGAGAGATGAAATGCAAAAGTTGCTCAATTTCAAAGACAAAATACAGCTTAAACTAGATGAATGAATAAGTCTACATAGATCATACTGACAAAATATTCGTGCACCATTTTACCCATCTTCTAAGAACCTTATATTGACGATGAAAAACTGTTTCAACTTTCAACTTTTTATTTTCAAAACGCTGACACAACGGGACGGATAGCTAGTCCATAAAATCATCCATTACTCTCAGGTCGGCCCTGTGGCGCAACGGTAGCGCGTCTGACTCCAGATCAGAAGGTTGCGTGTTCAAATCACGTCGGGGTCACAGAAAGTTTTGCAAAACAGCACTTATCTCATTTTCAAGAAGCTGGCTATATATATACTTCCTGACATCGACCAGATGTCGTGCAAAAGTATGGTTATTTAATTCAACTTGAACATTTTATTTATACCATTTTAATAGGAACGGGAATATTTTCTGGGTAACAACTTCTTTAATGTGGGAATACAAGACGTTTCGGAGTTTATACTCACTCCTTCATCAGGTGGATTGTATAGAAATAACAAAACAATTTGAATAGGTAAAAAAGATTTTTTAAAATACCTTGAAAATTAATAAATTTGTTATTCCCAAATGAAGCTATACTCTATCAGTAGTCTATTTCTGTACTTGATGCCTCATATTTCTCAATTTTTTACTCACACAAAATTCATTTGTATAGACTGCTGAGATGAACACTTAGATATACAAATATGAGAGATGAAATGCAAAAGTTGCTCAATTTCAAAGACAAAATACAGCTTAAACTAGATGAATGAATAAGTCTACATAGATCATACTGACAAAATATTCGTGCACCATTTTACCCATCTTCTAAGAACCTTATATTGACGATGAAAAACTGTTTCAACTTTCAAATTTTTATTTTCAAAACGCTGACAAAACGGGACGGACAGCTAGGCCATAAAATCATCCACAACTCTCAGGTCGGCCCTGTGGCGCAACGGTAGCGCGTCTGACTCCAGATCAGAAGGTTGCGTGTTCAAATCACGTCGGGGTCACAGAAAGTTTTGCAAAACAGCACTTATCTCATTTTCAAGAAGCTGGTTGAAGATATTTCCTGACATCGACCAGATGTCGTGCAAATGTATGGTTATTTAATTCAACCTGAACATTTTATTTATACCATTTGAATGAGAACGGGAATATTTTCTGGGTAACAACTTCTTTAATGTGGGAATACAAGACGTTTCGGAGTTTATACTCACTCCTTCATCAGGTGGATTGTATAGAAATAACAAAACCATTTGAATAGGTAAAAAAGATTTTTTAAAATACCTTGAAAATTAATAAATTTGTTATTCCCAAATGAAGCTATACTCTATTAGTAGTCTATTTCTGTACTTGATGCCTCATATTTCTCAATTTTTTACTCACACAAAATTCATTTGTATAGACTGCTGAAATGAACACTTAGATATACAAATATGAGAGATGAAATGCAAAAATTGCTCAATTTCAAAGACAAAATACAGCTTAAACTAGATGAATGAATAAGTCTACATAGATCATATTGAAAAAATATTCGTGCACCATTTTATCCATCTTCTAAGAACCTTATATTGACGATGAAAAACTGTTTCAATTTCCAACTTTTTATTTTCAAAACGCTGACACAACGGGACGGACAGCTAGTCCATAAAATCATCCATTACTCTCTTTTCGGCCCTGTGGCGCAACGGTAGCGCGTCTGACTCCAGATCAGAAGGTTGCGTGTTCAAATCACGTCGGGGTCACAGAAAGTTTTGCAAAACAGCACTTATCTCAATGATACGGTTGACACCCCTAGACAGAAAATGGATTTCAGCAAATTAAATGCATGGACAAGTAATATTTTTCGATGTTAATGTATTTTCAAAATTAAATGTCACAAACACATGATGTATGCGAATGAGACTCCATGAAAGAGTTTGTGTATATTTGGATTGGGTAGAATATTTTTTTTCAATTGCAACTATTCATTATCTATTAGAAACAAAATGAGAACACTCAAACACTGTAACACCATACCAATGCCAACATCTTTAAACACAAGGAATGAACTATTTTGAATAAATTGCATTGTTCTTATATTCCTCTTTCTTTGTGGAGAAATAGCAAATGCTCAAGGACATGCACTATTCACAAAAAGACATCTAGTAGTTACATGTTTTACCCAAATATTAACCGAAACTGACACGTTACGTTGTTTAAATAACATTTCATTCTATAACTATTACGGGGTGTCAACCATTATTACCATGAGTAAACATTTTACCATTTTCGAATTCATACATTGATTGTGGATATACATGACATTTCGGGGTATATGATTACTACTTCACCTGGTTGACTGTGGGGTAAACCAAGGTTGGATGCAAAACTTAAAAGTGTGACACTGAAACCGTTCGATAAAATTCAAGCTTTAAATGGCTCATAAATTACTTCACAAAGAATCTTGAAATATAAAATTTGAGCCTAAAATCGTTTTCGAGGACTGAAGCGATCCGAAAAAAAATTGTGTACACAGTTATAGTACGGGACTTACGCGTCCTCGCAACGTTATATATTTGGAAGTTCTGAGAAGGTAATTTTAGGTCGTATGAACGTACAAAATAACGTTGTGAGAACGTTTTTTCGACTCCACACGAATGACGTTGGATCTAATTTCAATAAAATGATATTAGAATGTGAATGTCTCTCTTTCACGAAAAAGCTTTTGTGTTGTTTTAATGAAGTGTGTTATTTTTCGGTTTCTGTTTTTATGTTTTGTTGTGTTACACATTTGTAAAACAAAATGTCAAGGATTTTAAAATTATCCATTTGGTACATAAGCTGTAAAAATACATAATTATTGGAAGTGGAAGTTATAACAAATGTAAGTTTATCACTGCTAAACTATGCTGAGAGTGGGGATGGACAACATTTCCAGACCAACGTATACCTACCACCCATTCAACATTTTCATATTCTTAGTTGTTATATATTGTTTGTGTACAAAAATGCTTGTTAAAATCATATTGCTTTACGTGCATCTAATGTTGTAAAGATGTGTTGTCCTTTATCAACCAGTTGTTTTAGTTTTTATGTTATTAATTTAAATACATGCATATACTTTCGTATTATTTGCCCTTTGTATTGAATACGTTTCACGAATCCTTCTGAACTAATGACGATGATTGATGTAGATTATGATGTATGCGATGTGATTCAGACTTTGAGGTTTTAAAGGAAAGTCTATTGATTGCAGGGCGGGTTGACAGAAAGACGTCAAGTGCACGATGACATGCCGTTGAGGTAGTGGCGTGTTTGATTAGACTAACACAGGCCTGTTAAGGTTTGCCGTGTTGTGTGCACGTAAGGTCGACTCGACCTCTCCACCACGACACTAAACTGTTGACTGTTTATCTGACTAAAGTACCTTCAATGGACAAATGTTCTATTTAACATAAACATCACCAGTTATTGTTTTTAAATTGTCATCTGATGTGTCAAATCGATTTTCTCTCCAACAGTCTCTCCCTTCTCTCTAATGTTCACCCTCTCATGTTCTGTAACATTAACTCCCTTATCTATTTTTCTCTAACATGATCTCCCCCTCTCTCTCTCTCTGACATCCTCTGCTTTTACCGTGTCTCTCTAACATTATCCCCCCTTTATCTTTCTCTCTAACAGTCTCTCCCCTCCTTCTTTCTCTCTAAATTATCTCCACTATATTTTCTCTCTAAAGTTCTCGTCCCTTTCTCTTTTTCTTTAATATTCTCTCCTCTATATATTTCTGACATTATCTCCCTTCACCTTGTCTCTCTAACATTCTCTTCCCTCTTTCTTTCTCTCTATCAGTCTCTCCCCCTCTATCTTTCTCTCTAACAGTCTTCGCACCTCTATCTTTCTCTCTAACAGTCTCTCTCCCCTCTATCTTTCTCTCTAACACTCTCTCCCCTCTTTCTTTCTCTCTAACAGTCTCTCCCCCCTCTATCTTTCTCTCTAACAGTCTTTCCCCCTCTTTCTTTCTCTCTGACAGTCTCTCCCTCCACCATGTCTCTTTAACAGTCTCTCCCCTTAATCTATCTTTCTAACATTCTATCCCCTCTCTCTTTCTCGCTCAAAGTCTCTCTCCTAAATCTTTCTCTCTAACAGTCTCCCCTCTATCTTTGTCTCTAACAGTCTCTCCCCCTCTATCTTTCTCTCTAACATTCTCTCCAATTCTCTTTCTCTCTAACATTCTCTCCCCTTTCTCTTTCTCTCTAACATTCTATCCCCTTTATCTTTCTCTCTAACAGTCTCTCCCCTCTATCTTTCTCTCTAACAGTCTCTCCCCTTTATCTTTCTCTCTAACAGTCTCTCCCCTCTATCTTTCTCTCTAACAGTCTCTCCCCTTTCTCTTTCTCTCTAACAGTCTCTCCCCATCATCTTTCTCTCTAACATTCTATCCCCTTTATCTTTCTCTCTAACATTCTATCCCCTTTATCTTTCTCTCTAACAGTATCTCCCCTCTATCTTTCTCTCTAACAGTCTCTCCCCTCTTTCTTTCTCTCTAACAGTCTTTCCCCCTCTTTCTTTCTCTCTGACAGTCTCTCCCTCCACCATGTCTCTTTAACAGTCTCTCCCCTTAATCTATCTTTCTAACATTCTATCCCCTCTCTCTTTCTCGCTCAAAGTCTCTCTCCTAAATCTTTCTCTCTAACAGTCTCCCCTCTATCTTTGTCTCTAACAGTCTCTCCCCCTCTATCTTTCTCTCTAACATTCTCTCCAATTTCTATTTCTCTCTAACATTCTCTCCCCTTTCTCTTTCTCTCTAACATTCTATCCCCTTTATCTTTCTCTCTAACAGTCTCTCCCCTCTATCTTTCTCTCTAACATTCTCTCCCCTCTTTCTTTCTCTCTAACAGTCTCTCCCCTTTCTCTTTCTCTCTAACAGTCTCTCCCCATCATCTTTCTCTCTAACATTCTATCCCCTTTATCTTTCTCTCTAACAGTCTCTCCCCTCCATCTTTCTCTCTAACAGTCTCTCCCCTCTATATTTCTCTCTAACATTCTATCCCCTTTATCTTTCTCTCTAACATTCTATCCCCTTTATCTTTCTCTCTAACAGTATCTCCCCTCTATCTTTCTCTCTAACAGTCTCTCCCCTCTTTCTTTCTCTCTAACAGTCTCTCCCCTTTCTCTTTCTCTCTAACAGTCTCTCCCCTCTAGCTTTGTCTCTAACAGTCTCTCCCCTCCATCTTTCTCTCTAACAGTCTCTCCCCTCTATCTTTGTCTCTAACAGTCTCTCCCCCTCTATCTTTCTCTCTAACATTCTCTCCCCTTTCTCTTTCTCTCTAACAGTCTCTCCCCTCTATCTTTCTCTCTAACAGTCTCTCCCCTCCATCTTTCTCTCTAACAGTCTCTCCCCTCTATCTTTGTCTCTAACAGTCTCTCCCCCTCTATCTTTTTCTCTAACATTCTCTCCCCTTTCTCTTTCTCTCTAACATTCTATCCCCTTTATCTTTCTCTCTAATAGTCTCTCCCCTCTATCTTTCTCTCTAACATTCTATCCCCTTTATCTTTCTCTCTAACAGTCTCTCCCCTCTATCTTTCTCTCTAACAGTCTCTCCCCCTCTATCTTTCTCTCTAACATTCTCTCCCCTTTCTCTTTCTCTCTAACATTCTATCCCCTTTATCTTTCTCTCTAACAGTCTCTCCCCTTTATCTTTCTCTCTAACAGTCTCTCCCCTCTATCTTTCTCTCTAACAGTCTCTCCCCCTCTATCTTTCTCTCTAACAGTATCTCCCCTCTATATTTCTCTCTAACATTCTATCCCCTCTATCTTTCTCTCTAACAGTCTCTCCCCTTTATCTTTCTCTCTAACAGTCTCTCCCCTCTATCTTTCTCTCTAACAGTCTCTCCCCCTTTATCTTTCTCTCTAACAGTATCTCCCCTCTATATTTCTCTCTAACATTCTATCCCCTCTATTTTTCTCTCTAACAGTCTCTCCCCTTTCTCTTTCTCTCTAACAGTCTCTCCCCTCTATCTTTCTCTCTAACATTCTCTCCCCTTTATCTTTCTCTCTAACATTCTCTCCCCTTTATCTTTCTCTCTAACATTCTCTCCCCTTTATCTTTCTCTCTAACAGTCTCTCCCCTCCATCTTTCTCTCTAACAGTCTCTCCCCTCTATCTTTCTCTCTAACAGTCTCTCCCCTTTATCTTTCTCTCTAACATTCTATCCCCTCTTTCTTTCTCTCTAACATTCTATCCCCTTTATCTTTCTCTCTAACAGTATCTCCCCTCTATATTTCTCTCTAACAGTATCTCCCTTCACCATGTCTCTCTAACAGTATCGCCCCTATCTCTTTCTCTCTAGCATTCTATCCTGTTTATCTTTCTCGCTCACAGCCTCTCTCCTATATCTTTCTCTCTAATATCCCCCCCCCCCCCCCCCCCCCCCCCCCCCCCCCTCCCCCAATCTTATTTTTCTTTAACATACCGAACATATTGTATTCGGCAGCGTACGTACGTCCGTACGTCCGTACGTACGGAATAGAATACCTCAAGTACTATTCAATTGATTCATTTCATATGTTGCCTATTAGAACAAAGTTGTGTGACCTTGGCCTTCATTTCAAGGTCACAACGAGACTCTGCCACTTTACTCTTGTCAGCGGGGTTAACAAGAACCTTTCATTAGATTATATTTATGTCTTCACACATAGGTCCTCTCAGATTTAGGTGACTTTGACATTATTCACAAGGTCACTTTGAATTTGTTGACATCAAGCTTGTCAGCGGGATATCTCTAGAATCATTCACTGGATTCACATCATTTTGGACACCAATGTTCTTATAGGGAAGATTCAGGGTCCAGTTCATTTTGGTGACCTTGACATTATGTTTTCTAAGCATTAATTTGGGGCTGGGAATCATTTCATATCAGTTACAACTTCTTGTCTATTCTCTATAATAACACAATGTATCATATGTTGTTCGGTCATATTCTCCCATTATCTTCTCCTTTAACCTGTCATACGCTCTATAGCCTTGATATGATAAGGAAATATCTTTACAGGACAATATCAAAGATGTCATTTAAAAGTTCTTATAGTGAAAAAGTTAATTGTCTACTACTTCCAATTAAAATACTAGCTTCCGACCAGTCTCTATTAACTTTAAGTATCCAATACGGCCAACTGTTGGCTGTTAAATGAGTGATTAAAGTGATTATACATTTTAAATGACTTTGCATCTTTTTAGTCCCCTTTTGACTTTCTAATACACTTACACATTATATTTCTTACACTTTAATAAATAAGTTTCTCTCTATATATGTATGTTACGTGAATTATCGCCATGAACAGTAGATACGACGACTCTTGTTTGTTTAGAACCGAGACTAGTAACTCAAGGTAAATCATAATTAGCTCATATTGTGCGTGAAATATACAACAGCTATTGCGCATGATTTCACAAGCACAGGTGAGGTTTGTCTTTCACCTGGTGATTTGGTAATACCTGGGGCGTTGATTGTCTCTCAACACACAACCTTTCCATATACCACGTGAGATCGCAGGTGAACGAGCGTTACATCAGCATGCTTGCCTGTCCCAGGTAGACTTCATGGAACATATGACACTTGTAACCAGCCATTAACATACCCCTACTGCGGTAGGGCATTGTCAAAACGCATTATATCTCAGACTTACAATAGAGTCTGTTTGTGTAATGGAATTAGTAAAGGTATATAAAATCGCCCCAGGAGATGATTTTAATTCACGTGGTAGACAACACCGAAGCTCATCAAATGACACTTCTAATTAAAAGATTGGTGTTTAATTGGGTTCGAAGTTGCCACTTCCAATTCAATCCTCGCCTGGGTTAAACAACACAATTGTTGCAACCTAAGTTAACACTGAGCTACCTGTATCAAAAAGGAAATAAACACACGGACCCAGTTACATGAAAACAAAGAAATATCAATGAATGTATATGTTGACATAGTTGAGCTGATCGGTATGTCTCAGCGATATGTATCAGTTACAAGTACTATGGTGTTCCAGGCTTGTGTATAATGAATATTACATTGACATCGATCGATTTTTCAAGCAGTCTTCAATAATGCTTGCTGCATTAGTTTCTGTGTAATGCAGTCAGTTTATATTTTATTTGTTCAACATGTGAACTAGTCGCTTGTTGTTTTTTGGATTAAGTAAAGATGCACACATATAAATAATCCAGGTAGAACAAAGAAATGGATTTCACTTTCACAATGCAATGCGAACCAATCATAATACCCATGGTATCTCAGTATCATTATGATTGTTAAATGGGTATTTGAACAATGTATATATAACAGTCAACATTCATGTAAACACTATCCAATATCGTTTAGTAAAATGTAAGCATGCACATGGTCTATAAAGAAAAAGATGCACATTTATGGAAAAGCATTTAGAAATTTGAAACATAATGTTTTTATGCTGCAATTATATAATTGAATGACTATTTTAATACTTTTCATTCTTTGGAATTATCTTTATAATTTAAATAGTATTATCGTCATATATATATATATATATATATATATATATATATATATATCTACACATTATAATGGTCACATCGTGATGCTTATGATGTTGATGGTGAAACCGACATCGACGACGGCAACGATGATATCTAGTTAAACTCGTGTCTGACTGTATCCACTTCTAGGTGTGATTTTATATTTGTTAACAGTTACATTTTGTATATAAATCAAAGGATGTGCTGCTATTTTGTTTTGTGATTCCCCCAGCAGACGAAATGCCTTGAAATGTTGGTTATTTGATACACCCCGATTATTGTCAGGGATAGGAATAGATGAATTTGCATAGGTGACCTGACATGTGAATACAGGTTTCTGCAGGTACATATATGTAGTACAACTTCAGACACCTTGTCAAGTGAAGTAGTGTATCATTCATTTTATAGATACGTTTTTTATGCCATGTTGGCATGTTGAAATTGTATATGTTTGATAATCTACTAAACAACATATACCAGCTGAGAGTTTATAGTATATTCGTCCCCTGTCATCAATAACAATGTTTCAAAGTGTATCTTAAAATGAGAATACTATTCATTTGAGTTTATCTTTCTTGAGAGAAAATTACTGTGATATTTACCAAACTTACGTTAACTCATATTTGATTGACTATTGTTGCATGAAATTAACTTCTTTTATGTATGTTGTTAGGGTATTCAAGTATGCTTTCCTTTACTTCAAAAAGGGAGATAAACATTATAACACTGTATTTATGTTCACGTAGATTAATGCATTTCGTTCCATTGTGTATTAATTATACTGTTTGTTTTATCTTGTTAAAACACTGATCAAAGTTAAACAGAAATATCTCTGGTGAAGTTAATGCAACAAGTCAGATAACGACGATTACTACTCTATATACTAGTATACCAAGTCGGTTTCTATAACATATCCATTTAACTGTTTGAACAATCCTTTAACCCCCTTAAGTTAATACTCACGCACAGGTAGGTAAATACTTATATACAGGTAAGTAGTTTATATGTCATTAGCTGAACGTCTTGTTAACTCGACTGCAGTATGCCGGTACTCCCTAATTAATTCTCCTGGACTTGACAGGCGGTGTATATCAATGGAATGACGTAACAGAGAGGCTTATCGGTGCACTGCGTGTGTAATGTTATACTGTTAACTCTGATTACTTCACTGGGTAAGTCAAGAACCCCCGGGGCACTCCCAGTCTCCCCCGTGGATACTTCCCCTCTTCCCCTCCAACAGTAAACTCTACATAACAACAAGATTCTGAACACGCACCAAGTCCCTTGTTCCTTCCCGCCACCTTCCCCTTTCCCACAGAACACAGTGAATAAATGGATTTATTTGAAAATAGAAGCTTCAATTTTTGGTCTCTGATAAAAGTGGTATATTTTGTCATCATTGTTTTCATATGTTTACAATCTCTGAGAGATGAGTTTCGGAAAAGATATATGTATATATATAAATGTGTGTTCAATGTCCCATTCCCGCCCCATTCCCTGTGATATATAGACATTATGATGTCATTTTGTGAATTATATTAGAATATTACATAGACTTGAGGAAACGCTACCATCAAAATGAAATGTTTTAATCCATGACTTGATAAACACGACTGGGAAACAATAACATCTTGTCTCCAGATGGCACCTAAACTGAATTACTTTTTTGAAACATAATCTCCTCTTGTTTCTAAAAGAAAAAAATACCATTGTTTTGGCATATCCTTTTTCAAGGCTGGAAAGTAGAGTGAATTAGGACTTGTTTCGTGTTTAATATACGTCCTACAACATTGATGCGTCAATGGATTCAACGCATCACAAAAAACATAAATACCAGCGTTTATTAATTTGATTTTAATATTTTCCAAAACTTAAATGCCAAACATTCTGCCCCAAAACCATAGAGCGATTTCAGCACTCCATGCGTGATTGAACAAACACAAATATAAACAGTATATACCCTGTGCAAACCACAGATGTTGAATTTATGATATTCTCACGAAAAAAAAATATGTATGTGTAATTAGCGATTTTAAATTCTAAACTTGCAAAATGTGACTTCCTATATAATCTAGGTTGTATGATGTCAACGAATGGACGGATGTTTATCGCTCTGTCTGTTTCAGAAAGGAAGCTCATCACATTGTGACTGCAGGCGTCCGGCTGGACGAGGAACATAGATAGTATCACCGATCACTGTCTGATAGATGGTGGTCTCCAAGTGACGGACCCTGAACACGACAAAACAAACGGATGCAGAAATAAGAGGCGATAGTATGAATGATCCTCAATGACATTCACTGTTAGAACATATTAATTTAAGATAATAAAACTATCAATATAAGTTGGGTTTTTTATATTGTCAATACATATCATCGATATATGATGGGTTCGAAGTGATGGAGAGCGAACATCAAAGTACAATATTAGATGAAATCAGAAATGATCCTCCAGAAGACATTCACTGTCAGGTATTGTATAGAGAAAATAACTATCAATATCTGTATTTACCTTTTATGATAAAATGATACAGTGTCGTAGATGGGTGATGGTATCCATAGAATAAACAACGTTTAACGGGTACAGAACTGTAACGTAATGATATGAAAAGTTTATATTATCCAAACATGTAAAACGTATGCAACAATTCATACAACACTCTCTTATCATATATCTCACAACTATAGCATATATATACCCATCTTATACAACTCTTCATTATAATTCTACATCAAATTGCCATGAAAAGACTCTTCGTGATAAACACAGTTTGATCATGGTTTCCATATATTTCCAACTGAGAAAATAAGATTTTTATGTGTTTATTCTATTCATAAACCTTATAACGGTTGAACTTCAAGATGAATAAGATAATTGATCATTTCTCTTTCTTTGTAAAATAGTGTGTAACCCTATAGATTCAATATTATTGGAAAAAACTGTTTTACTCTTTTCACTAGCTGCCTTAAACTTCACTTGTAACTGCTAAAATGAATAATATTATGTTATATACATATTGTTATATTCAATACATGTCGATATATTATGTAATGTGCTTTTATATGTATATTTCGGTTATTACTGGAGGAAATAAAGGTTCTTAGTTTGCAAGCTGATTTTTAGTAGAAATTGATAACTGGGATCATAAATTATACAGCCAAAAATATTGTTTTACGAAAATTATTTTTATAGCTGGAATTATCATTCTCAAACAAGTAGAACTATTTTTCCTATAAAATAAACTCATAACTATACATGAATTATTAAAAACCCAGTCGATGTGGCTTATAGATTCCAATAGGATATCTGACCTGCTGGGAACTGGACCTTTGACATTTGGATACTTCTTAAATACGTAACATCAAAGCTTACTTATTGCTTGAATAATTTGTTTTAATAGTTTTACAGTAGATTTAGCAGGATGCGAATAGTTATTTTAGTAAACGAATAACTATGTACTTGCTTTGGGTTTATTCCTTAAGGTGATTTGGCAGATGAATAATAGATTATGTCTTTACTAGGAAAGGAACACTGAAGTCAAACTTTTGATACTACACTTTTAAGCAATGTTGTGAATAAAGCTTTAAATTTAGAAGTCGCAGTTGTCCACTTTTGAAGAGCAGGACTAGAATTGGGTCTGTTTTCATTTCTCAGAGGATCCTTTTCAATATTTAATAGAAGGGGGTAAATAATGATTAGGTGCCAGTCCAATGATGTAAGGGTTAATTAAAGACAAATATAATAATATGCTTCGATGTAAAGAATATGTTTCTTTAGGAAATGGCATGGGATTGTCTGTATATTTGACAAATTGTGAATAATTTAGGCATAAATTTAGGTACTTTACGATGTTTTTCAATTTTTCAAGTTTGAATGTATGAATGGTTTTTTATGTTTGCTTTGAAGTTGATGCAAGTAAAGGACACGGATACTTGAATAATGGGTCTAAAGCTTGTCACGTGAAAATGATGAAACAGTGACGAAGTGGAATATTTCGTAATGAAACAGGATACGGATTTATCAACGACCAAAGCAGAGAACCACTGCTCAGTCAACACGTCAATAATTGAGATTATGTATATTAGTTGCGATAGCAGTCTAGTAATGATAAAAAATAATCTCGTTTGTATGTCTTATGTTCTAAATGTTGATACATGTACCTAAACAACTACATCCCGAAAGTTTGTTCACCTATACGCGCGTATCTTAGTTCAAATATCATGTAAATTGGCTTTCATTGTGACGTCAATACAATTGCATAAAAGACAATGACAAGACAGATCTTATACCCATGTGTATATTAATCATTCTCAAACTTATCATGTGATCGTCATGACTTTGTCAGTGGTGCAAATGTTCGACATTTGGCATAATGAAATAGATGTAAGGGGTCAAAATTTCAAAATTCAAATTTTATTAATTTTCATGGTGATTAAATGAGAAAAAATTATCAGAAGTACAGTGATTGTGATTAAAAAGAAATATGTAATCAATGTTGCACTCAGTTGATCGCTTACTGGATATTTTACAAAATAAAATAAAAATTGTAGTTATGGAAAGCATGACCCATGGTCATTTCAAAGAGGTGCTAAAATTGTCATGGTTTACTTTATGAGGTGTATATATAAATTGGAGTATGTTTTAGAACATTCAATTGTCATTTTCGAAGCGTAAATGCAAAATGATGGGTTTCGTTTTTGCGATGATACGATTCTTTATCGACATCCCATATTACATGATATTTGCAACTGTATGTATACACATAAAAACAACAATAAGTCCTTTTCCTTCTAGATTTACTTCATACTATTTACCAACGTTATTATTTCAAAAATACATTTTAATAATGTATGACCATAAGTCTCCGCAAATAAACATTTAGTAATAAATAAGTATTTCAACTCGATCCACAAAGGCCATACTTTTATAAGATAAACATATACTTTAGAGAGCTCAGACACTAAACGACAGCCTAAATCTCAAACGACAGTTATGAATAGCCCCATGGGACTTTACGTCAATGTCCTCGGTTCTATTTATAGCGCTGACATCTTCATACCTTTGTTCGCGGGAAAGTGTAGCACGTATGCATATATACTCCTTTATTAAGCTGTTAATGTTTTAATAAACTCGTGTTTGTAAAGATATCAGATACCAGGAACATGAATAAAGGCGATAGTTAAAGAAATGCGATTACACGACCTTTTTTGTTATCGTTATCAATGACAAACCATATTTATCTCGTCGTATTTTGCAGAGTACACGGAACATTTTAACGTAAAATAGCGTCCAAAAAAAACGCTTTCAACAACAATGACAGATATTGTAATCCACGAGTAATAAACACGATTGGAACATAGTCAAATAATGTCTCCACAAGCCGCGATAAGTATTTTTTGGTAATTTTTGAAAAGTTATCGGTTCAAGATTAAACATGCTGTCTCAAAACTAATTTGAAATAACTATTTCAGCGCCAAATCACTCATAAAATGAGTATAATCCTGATTCGTTAAATTGTATATAGTTCTATACATAAATAACATATACGTCTTACACTAAAAATAATTGGCTTAGATTGGACGCTGGTCTGTACGAATCATTTGAGATACAATGAGATTGGAAATAATGTATATGTATAAGTTGATAGATAACACAATTCGATAAAAAATATCTCCAGATCATAAAACCATTGTATTTGACATTAAAACAAGAATAGAACGGGGAAAACACAAATCAGTATGAAGAGTACATGGAATGATAACGGTCAAATTTAAATTTTAAAAGAACGAATGTGTTCAAGAATTGTGTTTATGTATCTGTGTCATAGAACTGATGTGCATGGGTGGTTGTAAATGTTTATTACCATTTAACGAAATTAAATCCTGACTAATAATACTTTTATAATTAATACAAATTCATGCACCTTTTGAATTATTTAGTTTTGTACTGGAACGGTTTATGTCATTGTCAATAGGATCTCTAACCTTTGAAGTGCCTTAATAACAGGTTTGATATAAACTTCTAAAAATAAGCACAGCAGATGAACTGAAATGGTTTTTACATCTGTCATAATGCAGTGCTATTACACGAAAATGCCTGAAATTGTTTCTTGATATTCGTTTCGTTTTACTTCCGAAGACATTAATATAAATCTAAATTTATATTCACTGCGTTTGTTGGAAATGTCTCATAACATAGATAAAAATGAAAGACAATGAACGCGATTATATGGAATACGGATTTCTTTCTCTTATCGTTATGTTTGAAGTATTATATTGATTTTCCTGTCTTGGAATATACACACGCATTTGTTTTATCATCATTTCAAATACAACTCAATGAGATTACAAAACATATCTGAAATAGTTTCTTTATCGTAAAGGGCTATACAAACTTACCTCATAACCTCAGTCACGAAAGTCTCTTACATTTGTGGTTGGATTGTCTTTATTCTAAAGACATATATCCTTAAATTGTTTTCATATCAACATATCTATGTATATTGATTTACAGGAAGCTATAGATAAAAAAGGCGTTGCGAGAAATAAATAGATCAGGGAGTTATTAGAAATGTCTTGTATTGTGAATTTTTTGGAAAAGTAAGCAAGAGATTCCCTTTCATTTTCTGATGCTCTTTCACTTTACTAGAGTGGTAAAATGGACCTATACCTTTTTAACTTCTGTAATGCAAATAAAACATATAGCTCTTCTCCCTCTTAATAATTAACTTCGATAATGCCTTCAAACTATCCTTTTTAATAAATAAAATGAACAAACTCAGTGGTAATGTCATTCTATGAAAACTGTTATTCTGACCCGCCCCTTTAAAGTATTCTTGATCCATTATGCACATTAACCGAACTGAACTAATTCTCCCCTGCAGGTAAAACAGATCCTCATTACTTGAGATAATGGTCACTTCACTGACCAGTGGGACTTTCACACTTTGCTGGACATCATTAACACTTAACGATCTCCTCTGTACATAGCCAGAGGTAAAATACGATCTTCCCATTACTTCTTTCTTTAATCAATTAACTTTAATGCAAAATATGTTTAGTGTCTGTGTAAACATTTACGACGCTTGTTGTTTTCCAGTGTTTCTATCTTATGTCCTTTACTTTTTAACATTACTTTGAATTTCGTACAGTTATTGGCTCAGAATTTTTGTTCGTGTTTTTCAGTACTGATGAGTGGCTAGACCGTATTTTTAAATGTCACATGAGGCACATAAACAGTTGATTTGGTGATTTACAATTTTTTTTAAAGTTATCGCTGAAAAATATTTTTAGTTAAGAATTTAGTTTTAGAACTACAAAGACATATTGTGTGTAAATCTAGTGCAGACTAGACTGGACTCAACGGTGTTGCATTTATTTGTAAGGCTTGAGTGTATTATTTGACAGAACCAACACTCACTGTACTGCTTATGCAGATAACACATTCCTGGAGAATTTTTTTTTAAATTTCTCTGATCGTTTTTACATGTACATAGTTAATTGAATAGTTTCCTTCCGTTTTGATTTTAGTATTACATCCAGTCGTGACATGAGGTCACGCTGCACTTCCATTACAAATCCTTGTTAGTCATATTTTCTTCAAAAGGCACACTCACTTGTCCAACTAAAGGCTCTTATAGCTTAACCCTCGTGTTGTATAATAGCTCGTGTTTTATCCTTGTGTGGATTAAGGATTAACTCTAAGGGAATTAGTACATTATGAACAGACTAGGTCTAAAGTCTTAATAGTATCGAAAGGGGTCATTGAGTACTACATCATTATATGCTGTGAACAAAAAATGTCACGTGTTCATTTAACATACCTAGAATGAACAGGAGACGGACAAAATAATTAGAAACAGTATAAGCAGAGTTTGATAATGTGGTGATAATGTGTCCATTAAACATGACAACATATAGTTTTTATATTGTTATTTAAGCCAGATAACAATCGTCTTTTTTGAACAATATTAACCCATGTAAACATGATGTACAGTCGTCTATGACTATCGCTGATTACTAAATATCAGTTTGTTGAATGTAAGGTGTTACTGTTCAAATTTGTTTACAAAGGAATGACTTATGTCTCTAGAATACAACAAAATAATAATTGGATCTAAAGATATTGTTTTTATATATACAAGAAAAAAGCGTCGTTTCAAGTTTAAAATATGTGACTGAAATACTTCCCATTCACCCGATAGCATATGGTTGTTTGAGTACGTACTGAATGGTATCAAGTGCAGTGTATAGATACGGTCAGTCAGAAGGTGCCATTTAATATACATTATTGATCAACCAATTCTTCCTGATTTATTGATGTGATGTGTCACTTCCATACAAAAAAGTTGATATGCTAGATTTGCTTCAGCCATTTAAAGTGTTTTTAACCATTTACCATCAATATTCTATCATAAAATACAAAGAGATTTTATTTTCAATATTGTTTACACGAATGAGAATAGTGTTTCCTGCTGAGTTATACTGATCGTCGGATAGACGTATTAATACATATCACTCAGTTGAAGATTCTATTGTTCAATATACTTTATAAAACACTAAATCTAACCTAAATTCACAAATGGCAATTCAAGGCTTCTATGCTTCTGTACACTGGTACTTTTCTGGACAAAAAGAAAGTTTGTGAGGAGTTGTTTTGTTTTTTTTTATTAATGTATTGAATTTCATATTTTTTCTTACTTAGATTGTACGATGAGAAATTTATAATCAAGAAATATATGCATAGTTCATACACATTATGAGTGCAGTCTACAAAATATACAGGCATTGTCTTAAAATCCTATAAGTATAGAATACGCTTTAAATGAAAAGAAAAGGCAATTTCGTCAATTTAAAAGCAAAAATGAGTCCACAACAGCTACCAGTTCCAGGGATTTAAGACGATTTCAAAACGTAGCATATATATACAGTCCCCGTTGAACCAAGCACATTGAACTATGCTTACAGATGCACGTTATGGTATCTGGCTAAAATCATATCTTGCTTTATTTGATAACAACAAAGGTATGCCCGTCTAATATAAATGGTTGGAGTGAGTGTTCAGAATCATGGGGGACATCTGCCATCGACAGCGGTCTGAAGCGTTGCTGGAATCGCCCTGATACTCCGAGTTCTTTGTCTGATGGGATATGGAGGGGCTAATTACCAGGAACCGCGTCTGTGGTGCCATAATGGTCAGTCTCTCATCCTAATACTCCCAGATGGCGGTGCTGTGTTTCTGTACTCGAAACCTTCAGGAGCTAAACAATGGCGGCCAGTGGCGGGATCAACGTGCTACTTGACCCGATCTTTTACATGTTATTGTCATGGTTGACCTATCGACCTTGCATGTAGACGGTATCCAATGAACTGGCCAGCTTAATTTCTCATCAAATACAGTAAGTCTGTGCCAGTGGAAGGATCATCTGACACGCTCTATCATTGAGACTAGACGTCTGGAAACTAGTATCATGCTTCACACCATGACACGCTCGTGCTCATGCAGCTCACGTGCTTGTCAAGATTGTTACATCATAGAAGTGCTTACATTGATGCATCAAGTAGATCATTCAGTGTCTCTAAACGGTTAGGGAACTTGATGTCTAAACACTCCTTTCGTATTGTGGATAGGTGATCGATGATCATGTTAAGATTCATATTTAGCGAGTTCAGTTATCTTAATAATGTTTGAAGTGCAAGCCTAGAAGCCTAAGAGATTAATATGGTACTCCATTAAGATATACAAAATTATACTATATCTTGCATGGTTCATATCGGTTATACAATGTCCAAATACGTACGAAAATTGTTTTCCTAAAATCATCGTTAATTTGCAATATCTCTACGAAAATGATATTCATGGAATTGGAAAGTAACACAAAAAAAAACAGAAAATATAAAGGGGTAAAGCATTGTCAACGAATACTGTATTTTGTCTACACGCATTTCCCCTTATACAACTCGGGCTAGACTAAAATTAAGTCTATGTCACTGTACCTCCATCCTTTGATATACTACCAGTTCCTTGTGTATTCAGTTTATCCAGACTTGCTGAATAAGGATCTAGACTGTATCAAAGGCTCCTATATTTCACACAGTAATGGGGCAGAACTAAACCCGGGCATCCAATAGAACCCGAGGAGTAAGCGGAGAAAACTTAACTCGTCAGAGAAACTTAACTCATAGAAAAAAGCCGATCGTTATAAATATCATTTTATTGTATGTTTTCAATATCTTTGGAAATAGAAAATATTAAACTATTAGTAGTTACATCTACCTCCTAAAATTCTAATAGTATAATTTACCGGTAATCTAATGTTTTGAACCGTTTGAACCGGCTAGTTTTTCTGTTTCTTGACTTGACACTAGGTAACTTTTACATGAATGGAAAGTTGAGGGCACTGGAATTACACCCTACAACTTTTTTGACAGAGAATTGAGATTATTGTTAACATTCTATGATACAGTCGTTTAAGTTTTGTGTTTAAAATGGTTTGAGGAAATCAGGGTATATTCTTGTTGGACATCTTCATTTGACATTTGACGATATGATATATAAGTTTGATACAGAACTATCATCTACATGGAAAAATGAAGGCAATGTGTTCCTAAATCAGGACTGTAACATAATGCAAGACATCGTCAAGTTATGCTATAGACATGTTATATACACTCACTACTATGTAAGTAACATGTCGGACACTTTTGACGTGTGACGTGACATGTGTCACCGATCAAGTCTCGTTTGCCGTCACGTGACGTAATCTGCAACCTAAACTGGTTATGCTTCAATCATGCGCTATCTCCTGTAAACATTGGAGATAAAGCAATGGGAGCAAACTGTCACGCTTAAGTGGAGTTACTGGGTTATAAGTCTTATGTTGTGACTGAATGACAGCTCTTGTTTATCAACAGGTTCAATAGGCAACATTATCATGAAAGATAAAACAACGATTAGCAGGTTATCAAAACCTACCAGAACCAATGTCCGCACTGATAACCTATTATGATCTCGTTATAATTGCGATGTCATCTTTTAAGATAATCGATAAAAGTTTGTTACTGAAGATAAATAATAGTTTGTCACATCAGCATGTCTATATATTAGGCTTTTATCAAACGTTAATCACGTCGCGGTGTTTTGATTGGTGTAAAAACCGTCGCTATTCTAAACATTTATGACTGTCACATGTACTACATGTTTCACGTCAATCGTACCACGTTGTGTTTCTATCTCTGTGATTGTAGTCGACTGTCCAACATTAAATACAGATATATTTCAGTTTGAACATTGATAAAATATGCTCAAAGCGAGCCCTGTAAGATGGTACAGCTATAAAAAAAATTTTATAAAACATATTCTGGCAAACATACAAATAATTATCCTAAAACCATGCATGATTGACGTTGTATTGTTTAAAATTCATTTAAACATCTACCATAACGGTTTCATTATTTTCCTCATAAAATGTTTCAATTACACATGGTTATCTCCAATTGATCAAGGACGTAGATACACAGGAACTGAACCGTAGTGCATAGTCATTAACGAGTGCCGCGTGTTACGTGCACGTTGTTGCCTTGAATTGATCGACTCAATCTTGTTTCTTCCCTTTCTTCTTCTCAATTCTCAGTCAGTTATCAGTTCATACTTTTTTATTAAACACATGACTTTTTTCTCATGGGATCGTCTATAAAGTTTTAAACGAACTCTCCACTTTTCATTCGATGTTGACGAGAGACTAAGAACAAAAAGAAGCCTGTCAAGTTGTTAAAGCATCTCAGGGGCAGAAGAGCTCAAGTGTCTGGAATTCTTTTATCAGACAATTAACAGTCCGTAATTGTCCAATACGTCATCGGCCTCGACTAGGCTCTGTCCACTACTACTGGCGCAGGATGCTCTGTAACAATAAACAGCGCAGAAAAGTACTAGCACCAGTCGACAGATTGGCCGCTCATGATGGCAACAAACGAGATGTGCTTGATTAGTATTCTAATGGGAAGGCCAAATGTCCGACTGGACAGCTGTCTAGCCGTCACGCCGGCCATTCTGTCTTCTCCAATTTGTACTTTCTTGCAATTCCCTCTGGATCTTCACGTTATCTTAATCTGTAAAATTAAAGATCATCCCCTCAGTGGGATTAACTGTAATAGCTTTTTCATGAGAAGAGGATATCTTGTTTAGATTTCACAACATAATTTGTCGAGTTATAGAAACTGAATTCGAAGCTTTATGAATTAATGAGAGACAAATGTTACTGAAGACAACATGTACACTTCTTTCACACGACCACGTTTCTGATCTTCTTTGGGTGGATACATACAATAAGTCTCTCATGACTATGCATTTGAAAATGTTCATTATGAATTAATAGTTAATTAATTACATATGCGTGTTTGTGAAAGATACCAAGGGAAAGGCCTTGATGTTCAGTTATACTCACGCTATGATTTTCAGTATTGAACTAATGTAATGAAGTACATCTTCTTATGTTATCATGTTGTAAGTATGTGTAAAACGTACATTTACGATCACAAAGTGTGTATAGTGATTACTTATACCAAAGGTATTGTATAAAGTATTGAATTCCCAAACACAGTTAAATGCATCTGAGTGACACACAAGCAATGAATTTTACATACCGGTATATAATGCTTTAGGAAAGTAAGTTCGTAGATTAATTCTAACACAGACCATTCATCCCGTGTTACATCAATTAAACCCGGAACAAATTTTATTTTTAGATTCATGCAACAAATTAAGATTAAAGCAAGAATACACGTTCTTGAAGAAGAAGAAAACGAACGAGAAAAATTATAGAAGTTAGATATATATTTAGTACGCCAAGTTTTCATCGCTGAAATATGCTTATATAAAATCACAAGCTCAATAAGTTCGAATAAAGAGAAATTGTAAACAATGTTCGTTATTGAAAAAAAATATTTTTTGATAACATTTTTAATAATTTTCCTAAAAAGATAGTGGGAAGTTGTGAGGAACAAAGGAAAATCCTATTTCAAGACAGAACTATACTAGAGAATGGAACAAAGGAAATACCATGCTAATTTGATGAAGTCCTGCACGATGTTTAGTGCGACCCGTCCCAGTATCATAACTCATTAGTTTGTGCCTGTGTCTTTGTACTATAATCTTCTAAATTAGGTCTAGATTCGGGTCTAAGGTTACTGCAAAAAGTTATTTCGTTTAATGAAGGAATGGAACACTGAACAATGCCTAGTTTTGTAATGAAAGAAAATAAAAACGAGTCCAGGGACGTTCGCAGTGGCTCTGTAGTTTAGACTTGCCAAGCGTTTATAGTCTTCGTAATTAATTTTGCTCCAGGGCCTCTATGACTAATGTAGTGTTTTTTGTATCGCGTAATGTCTCCATTTCTCCATTAGTGAATCTTGAAGTAATCAATACAAAGAAGTTAGCCTAGAATCGTTCTACTATAATTCAAGCTAGAAAACCGTAACATTTCAGAATAATTTGTACCTTATTAAAGCGTCTGGCAAACTGGCAATCTACAGTTACCAACGTTATATAATAGCGAAGTACTGTTTACCATGTTGAAGTGCTGTTAAATCTTGATTGATATATGGAAGGGTCGATAACTGGTTTATGGATGGCTTGGGTTGATGATTGGATCTGGATGGATATGTTGATGGTTCGAATGCTGGTTTGAAAATGGATAGATATGTTTGAAAAATCTAGATACTTTTTGTTTTATTACGCTCTTTCTGTGAATTTAGTTTCAAAGTCTGATAATCAAACGCACCGAAGTGCACAGGTGCTCCTTTTGCTAATAATAATAATAATACGTCCTAAGTAAAAAAAAAACTTCGTCCTCTGACAGTTACCTACATTATTAATATGTAGGTATATAGTCTTGTTTACTTTTTGACATGTTCAAAGATGAAAGGGTCGATTGATGAATTAAAGAGGGGGTTCTATCGGAATACCTGCCATTGTTTTGGCATTTCGTGAACTCTGTATGTTAATTAGTTTTACAACTTAAACAATAATAAAATGGATATATTGATGAAATATTCACAAAGTTACAGGTGATTCACCATTATATCGATCAACAATGCAGTCACAAAACTTTCCACCCGAAGCGCTGATGAATGACTTGAGTTATTTTAATTTTATTTAATGAATGTGCGCTAGATTTCGTCTTTATCAAATTGTCAAATCTAAAGTATCCAATTACCCTTAGCAGTACGGTACCTGAGTCGTGTCATAATCATGGACTTACACCATCATGTCTTGACAGGAATATCCCTTCGAATTTCGTTTCCACAAACAATAACCTGATAGAACCCTCTTTATGAGATACGAGGTGCAGTCTACGGGTTTGTTTGCCCTGTTTTAGGAAGGGAGGACATATGGATTAATTTAAGAGAGTAAGTTCAGGATATGGGCTAGTTTACCCTGTTTTATGTTGGGTTGATGGATAGATTAGTTTAGGAGACTGAACGGAGTCTATGGGCTTGGTTACCCTGTTCTAGGATGGAATGATAGATAGGTTAATTTAAGAAAGTGTGCAGTGTATGGGCTTGTTTACCATGTTCTAAGAGACTGTGTACAGTCTATGGGCTTGTTTACCCTGTTCTAGGATGGAGAGAGGTCGACTGGAGGAAGACGTGTTGAATCAGCGACGTCAGGGACGTGACACATCGGAAACAGCACTACACCAGCGGCGGAAAGTAAACACCATTGTTCCCTTGTCTCAGCGCCTAATTACGTACAATCTAAGTTGATCGTTCACTTGCCCTTGCCTGAATTCTCACTGTATAAACCCGATGCCTCTTGCTTTGTAAGTCAATTAAGACTATTTGGCTGACAGGAATTGATTTTAAGATTTAAAAACAAATAGGTATTTGATGTCACATGTGCCATAGATTCCTGTCTGTTTAATTATTTAAACGTGTCTTTACTTACTTTCTTAGTGATGAATATCAATGAGACGACTTTCAAATAATGTTATTGCTAGATAATTAGGTTTATAAGCAGAAATGAAAATTTTAAAGTTTACCTTCATTTCTAAAGTGATATAAGTTTTAACACGCAATTATGTTATAACACATCAGAAAACAATTAATTTTATTTCACATGTAATTAAACGTCTTTATTTTATTTACATCCAAGTTTTCATTATATATATATATATATACATATATATATATATGAGTCAACATCTTAAACCTCTGTTGGTAATGTGCTAATTGTCATGTGAAGGAAAGATGTTGTTAAGTTGAATAGTAAGGATGATTTGAGTAAGTTGACCCCGTGACTCTTTGTCTTGACCTCACCGATACACTTCAATGAGGACAAGCTATGTCGTCGCCTAGTACCGGAGATACGCGATCATACCCGAAACAAGCTTCGGTAACCCTCGGCTCATACCTTATATGGAGAACTCACGGAAACTTCCATATATGGAACATATACCCAAACAGGTCGAGTGTCAACTGAAGTAAAAACAAACTCTAAAATTCCACCTTGAACTGGAAATGTGTTTCTGAATACATCTGAAACTGTTAGAATATAAAATGATCAGTGCAGAACAGATTAAAACCAAGTTTTGAAGCGATACTGAGACAAAGGAGAAGTTAGTGGGTCACGTTGTCAACTCGGGATCTATTTTTAGAGCGTGAGAAGTGTGTTGAGGTGTGACGTAGCAGGCCCGCAGTGAATGCCGATAGAACACGGCTCAGCTGACAGTCGCATTCAAACCTCGAGCGAGACGACAGGCCACCTGAACGCTTTGCACATTTAGGGAGGGTCTAAGGACTAACTCGCATCAGGGCCAGGAGTAGCAGCCCGACACTGCCTCTAGGATTACATATCGTGGACTATCACTCGTTCTCTCTGGATATATGCATCAAGGTGAGTGTTCTGTCTATCCCAGCAGGTACTTGTGTCACATAGCGCGACTCGACCAGGTGAGATTCAACTTCAACTCGAAATTGTCGCGGTACTTGCAGTGTCTAGCAATCGCGACCCGTTCACAATGACGTCTTGTCTTAGGTTTTGTGTATGAAAGTTACTAACTGAAACAAAGCTTTTTTAAAGAAGAAGTTTCACAAAGTTTAGAAATCATGAAACGATTTAATCATTCGTCGTAAAATCATTTGACTCTCTTTTATAACGTTTTGTAAAATTATTTCGTCTGACTCTTGAGTCGGATCCCCCGTTTCGTCTGCACAGATGTGTCCTATCAGTATGGCTCTAGCTCAACTAGGTCTGTAGAACACATTACCAGTCTGTGACCTGCTAACGTTATGACATGGTGTTCTATTTCACAAATGTATTTATTTTAACAATATTTTAGAGTTTACTTTGAGCCTAGTATTAGGGTCTGATGTGTGTTTAACATCAGACCGGGTTACTGATATGAACAGCTGCAAGCCATGAAGTTTTACCGGATAACGTTTTGATAAATTTCGAACCAAACCTCGGGTCATCAGATAACCGGCTACTGTGCCATTAACCCGAGTTCAGTACTAACTCGCAGCTTCAAAACATTGGGCCAACTTGGCAGACCTTTGCATTGTGTCAGAGCAGTGGTTGCCCATTTGTTTTGTTAATGTCAGATAGAACTCTAGTTTATTTTCATATAGACCATGCCACGCCCCTTTCTGCAGAGGCCGTGTTGATAAGCGAACTATGTTTACAGTAATACGATGCTATATGAATAGTGAAGTAAACACAAGCTGACAAGAAGTATGGAATAATGTGTGTATATATTTACATACCGCATTGTTTGTTTCAGACTGGAGGATATTAACATCTACTGTTACAAGAGGATACTATCGATCAGTATAGCGGATACTGCCTAGTTCTACTGGAGTGGTGTACTCATAACAGCGTGTATTTGCGGGCTATGCAGTAGAGTGGATCCGACACAGCTTTCTATTGAGGAAACCCCTCTGTATAAATGTCTGTTGATGTGCTGCCAGTGCGAGTCCACCCTGCCTCCCCCATGAAGGAGATACGTACCCGGAACTCTAGGCCTGAGGGGGGTCGGGGAAACGGAGAGGGTCAAGATCTCAACCATCACTTCGATTCCAGCTGTATCATATATGATTCCATTACCGACACTACCTACCTGCGGGGGAGGCTCTTGGGAAAGGTAAGCTTATCTTTGTGTCCACCTGTAGCTATATAATCGCAAGACCCCCTCATGTTGTCATATAGCAGGTGTGAATTTAGTTCGCAGGTGATGATGTGTAACAGTGGAAAGCTAGAAATGAAGTACACGGCATACACCCACAAAGGTTGATAAGGATTAATTTTGATGGTAAAACGTGAAAACAAATGAATGTTGTTATTGGAATCCTTAAAACACTCCCGTATAATCCCCTGTTTCTTTTCCATTCCGTTCCAATAGGATATATCTTGAATGTACTACCCACATGTAGATGTAGGCAGTGATGAAAACGCTCAGGTGTAATGACGTACAGGTAGATGCCCCACCTGTTCAGGTAGCGATGTGTCAGTATAGGATACACACGAGAAGCAACAATAGTAAGCACGGTGACCTACCTGGAGGAGCCTATCCCAGCGTTCACATTTACCTATGTTTACTTATACATGTACTGGTACACCCGCTACCTGCAGACATGTAGATAACATCGCCAGGTACTCCAGCAATGCTTGCATCAACACACGAAATACCTGCCTTGATTGTAGTTTCTGTGTGACGTTTTTTGACGTTCTTAATAGAATGTGACACGAAATAATTTGAATGACGTTTTTTTTATAATACCCTGCGTATTTGAATGGCTAACTGGACTTGGTTTAAATGGTTAGTTAGATTTTATGAGTAGGAGGTTTTAAACGTGGAAAAAAATATGATCGATTTTAATTATTTTAGGATATCCTTAATAATATTAACTCAAAATTTAGATTCTAATGGAATTGTGTTTAAATGTATCATGGAAGTATCATATGTATGTATGATAAATGATATGCCCACATCGGGATTCTTCTATAATCCCACCTTTAGGTCCTCCACAGTACATGATTATATTCAATTCATGATAGATAAGTGGTAAATCATTGGTATAGTGTGTGGAGCTGGCTGGGGGTAAATGTCACTGTCATATATGATCCAGCTAGAAAAGCCAGGTATTGTTGGTATACACTCCTACCTACATACATACCTGTGCTGTCTACACAGACAATCGATACCTGCCAGTGATTGCTCATTTACATTGTCTACCGTGACAAACATTCTGGACTGTTAGGTGTTGAAGTACAATCTAGTTCGAAGGTCATTTCTTGTCTTGTCTCCCCAATGGTGATAGGAATAGTTTCAATTTCACGCATCAGTGAACATCGATCAGTTGAGTAATTGATCGACATTCGATCACTCTGGGTACTTTGTACTCATGACAGATCGGAGCATTGCCTTCAAGATACGCTAAGGTCCTTGAAATAATTAGGTTAATTTGTCAAATGGATTCGGGCATGATAAAGTCGATATCAAGGTTCTAATTTACCGCCTTCCTAATACCTGACTGGTGTTTGTCAAGTTAATCAAGGTACACCACTTCGGTTATCTTAATCACGTTATTGTAAATATCTATCTTATCTTCAAGCGAAGACAATCTTCTTACCCAGTTTTCTACCCCTTTCAGAACCGTATCTCTGTCATCCCTTTCCGACATGTATGTCATCTACCCAATTCGCCCGGCTCTCATCATCTTTAATTAGAGAGCATCGCAGATTCATTAGAAACCAAACCTAAACCCAACATCTGCCGGAGATGAAACCCCACCCAACTATAATATTTGATTGAAACACACTCTCGACTGAAACCCCTCATCGAAATAGAAACTCTCAAATATCTCATTTGTTCAATTTCATTCAAGTTCATTTACAATTCATCAAGCCCACATCTCCAACTGAATCCCCAACAGAACCCCCACATACCCCATCTCAATTACTCCGTGACCGACTTCAACAGAATCCCCACCCAGCCCACAAGTTGTCTCCACCAAAGCATCCAGTCAGCATCAATCTACATCCTGCCCCTCTAACCCACACAGGGGCCAGAATGCTGCCGGGTCTCTATCTGTTTGCACCCCTTCGTACTGTTTACCCCCTCCCCTCAGAGCAAACACGATTGTTTGGGAGAGGGCGTGGCCAGGCCCCTTAAACAAAACCCCGAGCTTGTTCTCTGCATCCCTCACATGCATGCTGAAGACGTTTGGGGATCAAGCCCATGTATTTCCACTCAATGTCTTTTGTATTTGCTGAGAATTAATAGTGCAAGTCGTATATTGAATTGAAGCTTTGATAGCGAGTGATATGGATGGGCTACTGTACACAGAACGGACTTATGTGTGATGTTTGCTTCCCATGCTATTCTTCCAACCGCTCCCTTGGCCCACGAAAGTGTTGCTGTATAGTCAAGATACTCAGTAGTAATGTCATGATTAATGGCCCTATGCTTAAAGAGTTCACACCCGTAGGCTAATTTATCACTTCTCTAATTAGAAACCAACTAATTAGCCATTGACTTGACAAGTTGTAACATATAGCGTAGAATTATGTTAAATTCTTGTAGTAATGTTATTTACTATTAGTAGATCGTTCGTCTTCAAAGCTTGATGTTGATCGTTGCGACATGGATTTGAGAAATGACAAATGTTACATTATTTTAAACGGAAAACATGTCATTGCCTCCCATCCTTGCAATAAAGGTATTGTTAAAGTATATTATGACAGGGATGAAAACTATGTATCAAATCCCTGAACGCCATAAAACGCCCATTTCCTGAAGTTCACGGTCTGGTGAACTCGACGTCACGGATCATTGACTACACAGGTGTGGCTAAAGATACGACTCAAGCTGATGGAAAGGAAATCAGTTTTCAAATAAATTAATTATACCATTATTTCCATCCACGTGTCAATGTGACCTTTAATTTTTGCTTAAACACGTGCACATACATTATTAATCAAATTTCTGAAATGTAATTAAGTCGAAAATGTGTGTATTTCAACTAATTTCGAGTGCTGTCAATGACTCTGTGTAGCAATATCTGTAGGTGTGTCTCTGTGTGACGTTATTCGATCTTTCGTTTGCGATAACATCTTCAATTATCCATATGGAATGGCCATTAGAATACTTCAACATTCTGACGCCATAGTCTGCCACGTTGATGAAGTCCTCGAGTTATGAAACACGGTTGGAATACCATCGGTATGGCCTGGTAAACTGATCCCGAATCTCGACAATGTTGTAGTTCATTCTCCGGATTTTACCACAGCTAACTCATCTAAATTACAAGACGGAAACAGATGGACTAATGAAAATTGGAGATAAGACTGGTGATGAGACACCGATTGCAGCTTGAAGCTGAAATGTTGATAAGATTGCTTTCATTATGGTATCTGGTCTCCTTACACTATGTGGGAGCCATTCGGGATCAAATTTCTCTACATTGATTGTTGTATTGCGGTTACATTTATCAACACCAACTTTCATATCCGTTGATTTGAAAGTTAATATTCCTCATATATGACCGACATCGAAATGTAAAGATGTGCTCGCTTCAGGTTTCAAATTATGGAAAATTAACTCTCGGATATTGATATCAAAGTTAATAATACTTGGATAGAAATGTTCAATCAGAGTCTTTCATTAGAGGTTGGCAATTGGGATAGTCTATCATACGTAATGCTATTCATAGAAAGCATATACATATAACCATAGAAAGTGGCCTTTGTAGGAAAATGCGAAGGGGTTCTATGGATATTTATAACTGGAATAAAGATAAAGACCGATTGAAATATTTTCCCTTTGTTGCAATGATTATAGAAAGCCACATCACCCAACATGTGGATGTGGATGTGGATGTGGACTGCTCCAGAAACTCCACCCTGCAAACCAGCACAGCTGTTCGACCTTAACACATCACTGCTTTTGAAATTCTAGTCATATACTGGTGACAGCCAACTACTTGGCTTTCCCCATGGCTGACGACAGTTGACTTAAAACGCTTATATATAGGAGCTTATATTTCAGTTTGAGAAAAAATACAGATGGTATACCATCCCAAGGCTTGCAAAACATGTGTTTCCCAGTCCTTGAAACATTTGTGTTTCTTCAATTCAACAACCGCTGAGACCCAATTCTCATAACTTTTCACATTTGTTCGTCGAGTTAAGATCATTTTAGTCAGGTCAATGGCTATATCATTAGATAAAGTTTGCCAAGTTTGCTATTACAAAATGGTTAAATAAACACACCTTTTTTAACTGTTATATTTCATTGAGTCATCACAAGAACATTTCACGATGTTTCAGCACGACTGGAGGCTCATATTTATCTAAATCCATTAAGCAAACTGAACCTCTCGAGTACTTGCGACGACAGGGCGATATTCTACCCCCATTACTCTTTACCATTAAGCATTGACTTCTCGTCCCGGGCTAATCGTTTATAATCGTCCCATGTACCAGACGTTCGCTTCTCCATTGTAAACCACTAACACTGCTCTTTGAAACATCTCTTTTATAAATATGTTTCGCTGACATAAGAACGCCGTACAGGGCAACTAAAGACGACGAATTGTTTCCTTGTTCGCGTCTGTTGCTATGCGCTGGTGTGACCTATCGCCGGAAGTCAGCTATCTGCTTGAACTGACCTAAACAAAACCCCAACATAAAATCGACAAGGAGGGCAGTGCCCTCTTCATTCAAGACTCAATCTCTCTTCACCCTCCCCATGATTTGCTAGTACCAACCCCCAACCCCTTCCCCGTTTTCGTACTTGATTAACAAAGGACTTCTCGAGATATGTGCAAGATCATGCCTTATCTCTGTTTCCATATACTATATGTCCAAATTCTAGTGCAAGTTATAAATTAGGTTCTATATGACGAAGAGAAAACACAATGTAATATATTTGGTTAACTATGTTAGAAATGAAATATTGTCGTATTTAAATTCAAATATAATGTTAAGATGAGGGTTTGTTATTTCAAAGGCAAGTCTTGTCTTGTGATAATCTAATTATTTCAACATCAACACGGTTCCATGTAACAGTCTACATATCATAACACAACATTGTGACCATGGAATAATCCGTCCCATTCTCCTGAATCAATCTTTCCCTTTCAATTCAAGTATCCTGAGCACTGAAAGTACGTCACGGAAGGACGAAATGCTTGCTTATGAAGACAAAGCCAATTTCCCTGCTACTGTAACATGTATAAACATTATCCCCTTCCTTCAATGTCGGGGCATTCATATGACGCGGACAAACCAACATCATGTTGCTAGATCCGTTAAATATATCACCAAATAATCGCATTTGGTGTGTAAGTACTTCAGTTCTTCATTGTATACGCGGAAGTATTGGACGTGTCCTTGACTTGTTTTTCGTCATTTGGAACACAATGGACTCGGGTTGAACAAAGATGCGTTTAGAGAGTCTTATGGCTTACATGTATACAGAAGCTTGTAACAAATGTCATACAAGGCTATTTCAAACAAAGACAATTATGTATCATTTGTAGGAGCCGAAGGTCAATGGTAATTATTGATGACTAAGTATGGTTCTTCCGGGATGTAACTTGATGTTGCTCTTTGATATCAGATGTTTTGTGTTATTTATTCACATTATATCTCGGTCACAACTAAACTTGTCATCTATATTTAATAAGACTAAGGGACTTGAAGAACTGAAGACATTAAGAATTGCCTTCATTGGCTAATTTGTTTGAGGACAAAAAGATGACTGACTTCACCTACGTACCGTTTTGCCTTAATAATAATTGCCTCTAGTCGAACCAAATTTAGCCTGTGTTATAACGAGTTAACTGTCCTTGACTGTGTCCCCAGTCAAACTTAATCCATTTCTCCACTCGTTGGTCTCACCACACCCTCCTGCGGGCCTACCCGCTCTCTGCACCCTGTTCTTGCATAAGCAGAGACTCGCGGTTCACTTGGGTCTTTGTCATCCTTTCTACCTGCCCCTTTGCCTGTTAATCTTGCAATCCTCCAGTGTCAACCAAGGGTCAAATCTCGAGATTTGGCTCATAATGATTTTCTGTCAACTTTCCGACTTCCATTACGTTGCCTCATTAGTAGATTTAAACGTTATCAAGTCATCTGTATTTGGTGGCAAACGTGTCACCTTGAACTATGAAGGAAGGGAGATCACTCTTAAACGCAAGAGTAAACATTCCTAACCGCCTCTATGGTATATTTTGTCTCTGTGAATATCATTTCATGTTATGTATTGAACAAGTTGTCAGACTGAAGGCATTTTAAGGATTAATGGATCCGTATGAAATTGAGCACAGATCTACGTACAGACTCTGACATAATCCCCAGACTAATCTGTATAAATCACAGTACTGTTTGGATTTGGTCTTTTAGCTATGTGTAAACGCTTTGTACGTTTCCATGACCGTAGTCAGTGGAGCTGGAGGCGAATTATGTAACTTTGTTAGCAACGTCAATTGTTCCGGTTTTCTTTGTGTCAACTTGCCAACACATCAATACTCGATAAATAGTGGAAGTGTATTTCATGGTTGTGTTTTTTAGTTTCTCGGTTTCCCCTCTTTCGGAACAATTAGAAGACATACTTCTTTGAAACTGATTATTTTATCAAATATGGTGCATTCTTGTTTGTTCAATTGGTGAAAAGTATGACGTGTGCATGTGACGATTACTTTCAACAAAAAATCATGCAGGAAATTCAATCATTTCAGTCCATAAGTTTAATGTCTATTTAATGCGTTGTATGCATAGGCTTGTCCCTATATTTGTGGATTTTAACATGGCAATCACCCTCCATAACCTCGCCATTATAACCATTACAGCATTGAAAGCTTATTATCTAAACAAGGTAACAAATTTACATAATGCACGCGGGGCTTAACGCCCGTAATAACTATAAGTGGCAGCAATTACGTTGAGTGTTCATAACTTTCACATGCGTGGCCACACCGAGAGGAGATTTAATTGGTTCGCTCATCATGAGGCCCTGGGCACACCTTTCATCAAAGGACGCCGAACACAGTGGTGTACAAGCCAGTGGTTGGTGCAATAGGAACTGCCTTTCGGAGTACCTATGTCCTGGCTGCAGGGGACTTACCATAAGCCGGGGGTGGCCCGAAGGTCTTGTAATGCTTATGTAATCCTGAGTTGTCAGCAGAAATACTGAGAATCGTGATGATAATCCAGTTTTCACAGCAAAGGTTGCTTGACAGTTCAATCAATATGTTCTCGGTTCTTGACAGACGAAGATATAGAACACAATCAGTCATGTGGTTTGTCCGGTGTCCATGGTTCGAATCTGCATTTAAATGAAGGTTAAAGGTCACACCTGTCCGTCCGTTGATTGGTTGCGTAATGTACACGTCTGTGACGTTACGTTCCAGAGTTTGAAGATACCGTGTTTCACGTTATCACTCTATCCAGTATATACAATGATAGGTTTAAACGAAAAAAATCATAATATTATTAAAGAATAAGTGTTGCAATCTAATTGAAAAGTTGGTGAAGCATTTAAGACGTTCGACATACTTATTTATAAGTATGTATTTTTAAAAGTTTCATTTTGAGAATTATCGATGTTGTCTATATAACCATCATGATTTATTATTTAACCTAATTATAATGCGCGGGCACTAAAACATTTATTTCCTTTTTCTTAAATCTCTTTGACCTATCAGATCCGGTAAATGCTGATCCCACAGAAACGTCAGATACTTTATGCAATGAAATATTAAATGTGTCCGTATTTATCAAATGCAACAAAAGCGACATTTTGTCATTCGTTCATCCAGTTTTCACATTCTTTATCACAATCGAAAAGCAATATTTAAGAAACGTCCTCTTAATCCCCTTCAAAGATTTGGCTCATCAGACACGGCTAATGGTACATGTGCTGACCAAACATCCGTGTCCCATGTTGTATTTGATGAAGGCAGTGTATCGAGTTGAAGGGGACTCATCTGGCTCAGGTAAACAATAACGCTGCAGGTATTGATTATTTAATGGGCCTTCTAGCTTACCTGGCAACTCGTCTAGGAATAGAACATGGTGTCAAACAGTCACACTGAAGTTTAAACTTTGATATTGTTCAGTAACTACATGTAGTTACTGCAGAGAAAGTAATGCCATTCTAAACATTATTTGTTATAAATTGCGTCAAATTGAACCTAGTGAAACTAATAATGCCAAATTGTGGTTTACGTCTTACTCTTGTGCCAAGTTACATGTATAAAATTTAGTATATAATTCGACCACAATGGGACAAATAACCCTTATATTCCCAAAGTTCTATCTACAATGTTTACCTCAGGTCGAACTATTTCCAGGAGTTATGTTCTTTACATTCTTAAATGTAAAGTACATCTTCCTTGAAGACAGTTAAGTACGTGAAATATTTAAATGAAATGGGTACCCTTTAAATATATCATTAAATACGTTAATACCTCAGTTCCATTCGAGTTATAAGCATCTATTATAAATGGTAATTTTATACTGAGCGATTTTGTAATCAGATATTCAAGCTTGCATGATTTGTTAATCAGGTTTCATTAAACCCCCCCCCCCCCCCCCCCCCCCCCCAAACAAAGCCATTATATGATACATTTACATATAGGCTTCAGCTATGTAAATATATATACACACAGTGAAACGTGCCCATGAAAGCTTGCAGTCAGCTCGAGGTGGCGTCACAACAAACAAAATGGCGACATGGGGGTGTGTGGGATGTTACTTTACACTTGTATATCTCTCACATTCTCTATCTTCTCTCATTTCGTTTCTCTGTCTCATTACCCCCTTCTCATGTATATAGTAGGAAGAAGTAGGTTTAGAATGTACCATCTGAACACGTAAGCCAAGTTTATTTCAACTTCATCTTCTTTCATAGATATATTTATAAAAATATATATATAATCTCAGTATAGCTAACATATTACATACATTGTAGGTTGTTAAAGCGGCGATCCCTTAACTCTTCATTGGGCCATTATACTTTAGTCTAATATTGTCTTCGGTTTATATCCATGACATAATAGTTTGACAGTAAAGCTACCTCATCCCAGAATAGGTGAACTTTAATAGTGGACTGACCCTCAGTCACTTCATTAAATGGTTATGGTTATGGTTAATGGTCATCTCCACTGGTTTCACCGGTCATTGTCCGATGTTCTGACCAGCCTTCTCTAGTTTTACAACTGCCTGGAGCGTTATGTCCATATGTCTATCTATATGCAGTGTATGTTTCTCCCTGGTTAGACAGCAGTGGCGACCTCTGTCATTTATACACAACCATTTCTGAGTGTTAGTCTCCCTCAGTCCCTCTACCGGAAACTTTCTTTTACTGCATCTGCTATATACGTTCTGAGAAGCAAATGTAGATATTTTACATATTTATAAATCAACGTCAACCTAGTCCTGTCCTAGGGATGTGTATAAACTTATCACCTTAATACAGTCTAGGTTCTTATTCAGCATGCTTAGAGAAATAAATTACAACATGTTAGTCTGTCGTCAAACTTAACTTCACACGCTCTTTCAAGGGTAAAATATTAAAAACGAATAAACCTTCCCTGCGTGTTTTTGTCTTGCATTGTTTCAAATGAGATTTGTATAAAGCAGGTAACTTCAAAGTTTTTATCACTGTTATTCTATATGGAAAGCAAGGGATAGACCAAGTAGTCTAATATACCGTGTGACTTACAGGCTCTTCAACTTTGAGTCGCATCACAAGACTGCATCTGAAAATAAACAATAGTGTACTGACGTTACTTAAAGCTTACCATTGTGAGATAGGTGTCATTTGGAATTGTGTTATTGACAAGACAATAGCAGGTTAGGTCGACTCAGACCTCATACTGGTGTACATAATACAGACTTGATTAACGCAATTGTTCAGAGGCATTATGAAGTGAACAGACAGACATATCAGGTAAAGACTCTGATTATCAGTTAATGTAAGGAGACGGCTCTAAAACCGTACATCTATATCAGACGGGTTTAACTTCCCTGAACAACAATTAATATCAAAATACTTACAAAGTTTCAAGTTCCCTCTGTAAATGTACACCATATGATAAACCCCGCACATACATTATCACCGCTAATGATAGTCATTTGGAAGTTACTAAGAGCTTTTATGCTGCATTTGACGTGTAATTTTCTCACTCCTTAAACAATGAATAAGGGCTGGCTTTCGAGATAGGGGAATGGAATGGGGATGCCAAACCGTGCATGTGATTACTCCTTGGGGCTGCCTTTGACCAGCCTGACCCCACAGAATCTCTTGTCCCTTAAACTGCCCCCAAACTGCTTTCCTCCCTAAATACCCGTTTTTAGACACCCGTCAAATTAGATTTGAGCACGGTCGCTGGACGCGGCTATTCTGGGTCTGTCATCAACATCTGAGACCTTGTAGTAAACGGTCAGCCAGGTTGTCATGTTGTCATGTCCTAGAGGTAGTCCTTTTGTTGACTCGTTTTTCTCTCATCCGTTGCCAATCAAAACGTCAAGTTCATGGTGTTCAGAATTTCAACAATTGAACAGGATCTTTATTTCAAACAGGATGGGACCATCAGTTGCATAACATTTTCATCAATAAATCTGGCATTTATACGAGGTTACTCCCTCGCCCAAATGAAACCCTGTCACAATGTCACACGGGGAAATTTCATGAATGCAACGATCTGGCGTTATGCACATATTTACAGCGCAGTATGGGACTTGGAATTTTACATTTTCTGTTCTCAACGACAAGGTCTTTTCTAACATTCCGCTGGTTCCCAACTAAAAAGACCAACAACACGTAACCGATAGTATGTGACAACAGAGGAAGCTGCACAGAACGTCGTGGCATGCCCTTGTTAATACAACCTCGGTGACCGAGGTTCCAACATGGAATAACAAGTGATATTTACAGCACATTATACGCTCTGCAGGTTTACGTATGTACGGTATGTTTAGAAAAGGGCGAGGACCCAGACTTCAGCCTGCTATATCGGATTTATTCGGTTCTTATCTCTTGTAGATTTGGTCGCGGTGATGCAATGTAAATGATGAGTTTGTGAGCATTTCTGAGATTATAAGTCTAGTTTTAAATCTTTGAATCATTCCTACGTGCTGTTGAGCCATTCTCCCTTCTCCTCCTAAAGAACTCTTATCTAGCCAGCTTGCCATCTGGTGGTGGAAGTCGCACCGGAAGTCGAGCTCTGCTTATCTCCCTTGCCATATTGCGACATTGGCGATATGTTTACATGTTGTGTGTGTATTATTGGAACTGACGACTTGGCGTATTTGCATCCGTTCCGATGATTTTATTCTTGACTGACAACATTCATTATTTATTTGAATACTCATTTCAGAATACCAGGTGTCTATAAATGTAAACCAAATTAGTAATACTCCCAAATTATTCCTTTGCAAAACACGCTTTCCTATTTAAAGTGTCTTTATCCACGCAAAATCGAAAGTATCTGCCTAGTCTCCTTTCTCTTCAACAGAAATTTAAAACAAGCCTGGAATTGTTACGTCCAATCCTTTACTCGGTGAGCCTCTAAGGCATGGGGGTGAGGTATCAATGAACCTCTATCGCTGTAAGAGAACCCCGGACCATTCTTGTCAGAAATTAACTTCTAACTGATCTTATATCAGTCCGGCCTTCAACGAGGTGTCCATTTCAGCTGATTATCTGAACGATATGATGTATTTTATATAAGATTTCAATCTGCCTTTAGGACCTGTTTCAACTCGTCTTGGTTTTGTTCATATGTAGAGAACTTGTAAACAAATAGTTAATTCGACTTCATAGACATTTTGTACTCAGAGGTTCAATTTGTAGAGGTGAATGACACGTAATATAGATAGCCAGCTGGTCTGTTATTGAACTATATCCCTGTTACATAGTATGGCTATTGGAAATGTTTAATGTTATTGTTTAGTCAGATTAATGCATACACATTGTAGTGATATAATTCTTGTTTACATACTATAATGATGGAATATAAGGTAAGACAAAATTTGCATTTGTTGTTTATGAGAAATATATATAAAAACAATATCGTACAAAATTAAAAGATTCATCCGTTTAAGTCAAATATGATTGTTTCCAATCGTCAGCATCACACGACTACAAATATTTATCTTTTTATTTATATTTGACATTTTCTTTATCATTCCTAAGCAAAGAACTACAGTATTTGTTCAATGCATCGTCCACATTCTACTCTCAAAGCAAAGACTCTCGCTATTTATTTAGTGCATACTTTATGTAGACCTTTGCGCTTGGGTACAGAGTGGGACTAAAGCTTGATAGGGACAGATTTATCTTGCCCAACCTTACAAACACAAAAAAGTAAACTCTAAAATACAGCACCAGACGGCCTTAAACATCGCACGTACCACCTCTCTGCTTTTTGTGCACTAAGCCAGTATTAAACCTAATTAGGAGTGCAGTCCGAGGTCAACATATTTCATTCTTGACGACGCTCATACTTTTTGGGGAACCGAAATTCCTGAAGACCATAAATAAACACTGTGGTTAATCTGGATGGGAGAGATATCAGACCCTGCCGCCCTACTCGTGGAGAAGATAACGTGTTGAAATTGGCTTGCCGTACTTGACTATTGAACTTTAGATATAGATATTGAGAGGTGACGTGGTTCGTTGTAGTATAGGTTCGGTTTGTTTTTCCTTTCCAACGAGTAAACGTTTGATGCTGTTGAGTTTATCGCATTTCAGCTGGCTTGACACTTACATCTTGATTTCAATCTTTACAAAATTGAATGTCTTGTTTCGTTGTTGTAATCCTTGGCTATATTTATTTGACATCGTAGTCTTATGTATACTTTAATGTTCTGGCGTCATTCAGGTTGCTGCTTAGATATAAGGGTACTTTCTACCTTGAAATACATGTTTCCAGACAATCCTAAAGGGTTTCACGTGTCAATAAACACTTTAATCTGGAAACGGTCATATCAAACAATGCACGGATATTTTTTTTTAAAGTGGCCACACTGTGCATTGAACCAGTTATTTGGTTTGTGAGCTAACTTATAGGAATATTGACGACATGTACTTAGCCACCTTAGCCAGCAAAATCTCGTGACGGCATCCTGGCTGGAGCTAACATGAACCACGATGAACGTCGATGTCCAACACGAACACAGATCACACATAAACCATACCCTCAACCAGGACACTTGTACATATGTGTGTCAATATACCACCCCCTCAACCAGGACACTTGTACATATGTGTGTCAATATACCACCCCCTCAACCAGGACACTTGTACATATGTGTGTCAATATACCACCCCCTCAACCAGGACACTTGTACATATGTGTGTCAATACACCACCACTTACAGACGTGTCTCGTGTATATTTTCACACCTGTAAAGAATTGTTCACTAATTGCATTGACAGGTACAGAACCATGTTACTGGGTCAACCGACCGACATTGTGCAAAAAAACATGTCGAACTTGACACTTGGACAAAGATCTACCTAGGCCATACACGTGACTAGAAGGAAATGTTTAGCCCAGAAACCTTCATGTATATAGACCTTCATAGGGTTTGTTTATATATAGAGAGAACTTGAGTAGACATCCAGTGGCTTCCAATTGATAGGTACTTTGAATATACATTGTCAGGATCTGGATCACAGAGCGCACGAAGGGGATATCTGAACTGGTTGTATTATGTTACTGCTCCAATTGTCACATGTGTTATCCATAGGCATTTTGTGTAAGTCTCATTCAAAATATTTATTCGATTCAGTTCGGTCAGTGTCTCGTTTAATTCAAAGTTATTTTGAAGCTTATGGTCTTGCGACCCCCATCTGCCTACCAAGTTTAATGTTTTAGCCTACCAACTTAACTTCCCATGCTTAGTCATCTCTCTGTAAGTCTATATTCATAATCATACAAAATGGTATCATTCAACTGTTAGTCTGTGTTTCATTTCGATTCATTTAATATTAGAATCGACTATATTGTAAATGTCATCACTTGTTAAATTTCATCACTATACATAATCTATGTTCTTTCAACCACTATTTTCAATAATGAATTCTAGTTTTAAAATGTTTTACTTTCAACGTTTATCAGCTGTTTCATGTCTCGATATCACATGAATGACATGCCTCATAAAATGACTACAAACATACATAAATAATGTGAAAATATGCCATCAATTCATCTCCTATCAATTATTCACAAAGTACATGGATAAGACGGCGTGAAGAAGATGCATGAGCACTCGTAATGTAGTGAAGCGGCTATAGAGTTACATGTGACATTCTCCATAACGCTGTATGAGGGAGGGGGGAGGGGTGTTAGGAGGAATTTGTATGGTATTGATGAAAAGGAGGAAAATACAGTTGTTTATTTGTTTCAACGATAACATTTTCCTGATTAGAGGCATATTTATCTCAGCTGTTTTATTTTGTTAGCTGTTGAATGTTTGCTACAGTAAGGAAAATAGTATTTGTCAATATTGATTTTAACCTTTTGTAATTTCCTAAGTGAAATCTAATCATTGTATTCTTAATTTTGTAAAACAAAGTTGAGATCTATCGATCACGTATTTAATAGAAGCGGTATGGTGTTTTGTGTACAAGATATATATATATGGTATGCTGTGAATTAAGTTGTCCGTGTGCAAACTGTAATTTTTATACTCAATATTAAACTTAAAACATAGAATCATTCAATCATTTAGTGGAATGAAAATGGCCACCATGTACTAACTGATTTAGTTGTCAAAATAAGACAACGTGTTCTGGCGAGTTGAATGCAGTCATCTGATCTTCGATGAGTTCCACATATATGCCCTTGTATACTGTAACGTACACGATGATGCTTAGGTCACGTAAATAATAATATCCAATTCGACCAAGAACAAAGTCACACGCCCACAGAAATATGTCATGGCGTGTCGACTGTCAGTAATTACCTACACAAATCGCTTCCAACGCCAGCTCATTCTTGAAATGAAAGTAAATACCCAGTGTCCCAGTGAAGAATATGAAATAAGCGTGTCACTATGACAAACCTGATCGATATTTCCCGATCTCACTCATCCCAAGTCAGGTAAGGCGTGTCTGTCTGCTCAGGTGTATATGGCTTAGCCATGTCATGCTGACCCAACGTCTAATTTACAGGTAAATCATGGGCGTTTAGCGTCTGTGAATGACATAACTCCTCGCAATGTAGCAACATTTTAGTTACGTTTGTTTTATAAATGTCAGTTTCCTTTTGTGTATTTTGTCAGGTCTCCCTTGTTTTGTATTTTGTACTTGTCGTATTGTACTTAGGTTTTATGTACTGATGTACTTACCACCAGTAGTTTTGTGAATGTTATTATTTCCAAACAATATATGTGATTGGTTTAATTGAATATCCTTTCAAATAGTAAAGATTTATATTTGGCAAATCACAAGTCAAGTCTTTCAGCTACACTTACTACGATTGTTTTGTTTGTATATGTGAGTTAGTATTCTGCTTTCTATTGTGTAAACTAATTGTCCAAAACAGAGATACACTTGCAGTCCTTCAAATCTCGATTTGATATAATTATAATGTCCATCGTATGCTCTTATTGGTTAAATCCATGGATACAACATACGGCTATTTAAGAGACGATACACACACCAGCATGACACAAAGGATATATTGATTCATTTTCGTTGTTTATAACGATAGTGCTAAGAGAGTTTCACGAATGGAGGCCCAACTCAGCTGTATAGACGTCTGATCATGAGCATGATTTATATAGATATATGCTTATCGTTTTTGTAGATTAGCATGTTGGAACTTCCGTTTATATTGAGATAGAGATAATGTTGTAGATGGCGTTTAAATCAGGAATATGACGAAGAATGACTGATGTGTTTTAAACATTGTATTAATATTTTGTAATATTTTAAAATCAGTAGAAGTGAAATGTATGTTTTAGAAAAAAATCGACCATGGGGGACATGTGTACTTTGTCTGAGGACAATAAATGAAGAACAAGGAATTAAAAAATGCCCGAATTTCAGTGCAATATAGGAAGGCAAGGTCGAGACAAGCCCAATATATGTAGGAGTGTAATACACAGCACACAGCTAAGACTAAACACATGTTCCACTCTCTGCTACAGCTGTTTCTCAGCGTTGTCCTTCAGTATCGGTGTGTCGCGTGTGGAGAAAACTGTCGTAATTTCACTCAAAGCTGGTTTCACGGGTATCAAATGACTCCATTACTTGGGGAGACTGGGTTAGGCCCCCTCCTTTCCCCTACACCCCTCCAACAAACTCCCAGGCGCATACCACTTCGACCAATTTGTTCCAACAAGCTTTCACACAAGATTTGGTCATACAAATGGCTACATGATAAAATTTGTTATCTTTGAAATTTCATATGTTTAACTTTTCGTTCAGGGCCTTTAGACGGTGATTAATGTTTGGGTTCTGCGTTGCTCTAATATATAAGTTGCCCACGATGCTAGTGTTTTGAGGATTAGGACGATGATTCCGCCATGTTGGTCTGCGTCAAACCAAGGACATGAACCCCGCTGTCTTTGAAGCTCCAAACTATATTTTGATAAAGAACTGTTTCCATTTGCCATACAGAAATGACCCTCACATCGTCTAATCTCAAAGTCACGCTATCTAAACTATGCCAATTACAAAAGTTTGCTAGAATTCTACTGACAAGATGACAGGACCGTGGGAATTATAACCCTCACTTTAGATACATTTCCTCCGAATTAAAACCACTTTGAGAGACAGCAGCACTGAACAAGGGCAAGTGTGTTTACATCGTGTGAAGGTTATGTTGAGTATGAATCTCGCACTGTCTTGTTGCCTGGGGACACCTTCACCGGATGTGTGTCTTTACCGAACCGGAAGTGCCTCGCCCCGGCAGAACCAGATGGTCGCCATCTTGTTATCGTGTTTATCAAGCACTTATTTCCATTTAGAAACTGTATCACACATTGTTTACATTTTCATTCTCTCTGGGCTTATTCGAGCCTGTTATGTATATTTGGTTTTATTAGCGTTGTACAACGTAAGGAAATAAGTTGATTAAACACATAATATATTTTCTTTTTGTTTAATGCCAAAATGAAAATAGTATTAACCCACTAATGGCAAATTCTCATAAGTGTTGATGTTGAACCACGTACAATTATCTGAAGACAGTGAGACATATCCGTAGGGATTCACAAATCTTCGTTAATTGTGCTTATTTCCAGATGCATCCACGGGGCGAAAATTAGCTTGTCAAGTTAGCTCAGTCTCCTATGAATAGAGATGTCCCTTATTGGATTGACACGAACCATGTCCCCCGGAGCTGGGTAGTTGTTCAGTCTAAAGTAAACAGGAGTACAGATCACTCACTGGTCGGATGTGCTACTTCCACCCACTACAATCTCGTAAAGTGACCCTTGAGGGCCTCCTATACCAACCTGTAAATGTACTCCATATTGGGTTATAATAGGTTATCTACCGTCATCGTATACTCCGTATTATGCTCTGGCTCTTTTTCTACCCCAATTCACAGCCACCCACCTAAACCAGATCCCCCATTTTGTCCACCCATTTTGTCTTCTTTTATTACAAGACATACGTGATATCAGCGGCTCACACCCGACATCGTCTAGACTACCTTTCAGTCTTTGAAAATATACGGATTTTCATATCTCGCATTTCTAACACTCTAATATTAGAAAAACGGAGAAACCTTAGTGAGTTGACATTTTCAGAAGTTTCCTAACCTCTACAAGATCTCGTTTTCTTTTCAGAAGACTCACGATTTTTTAAAATATGGAAGTCATATTAATTAAGAGGACAACTAGACAGTCTTAGAGTTCTCTCCATTGAACGATTTGGCTGTCTTGCTCGTTATTCCGCTTCGGTTGGTCGTTCAGTCACCCCGAGTGTACATCATGTTCAATCCAACCATATTGTCACAATATAGATATAATCCCGGGTCGAAAGGTCAGGGAAAGTCAAGATGAAAGAGATAGAAGCTGGACGAGTGTTTATTAACGAAGATAGTTCTATCCATGATATAGGGAGATATACGGGCAGTGATATGCATAGTGATATAAGCTGGCTGTAGTGTAGCTGATGAACCCGTCACAACATTATGTGTATATACAGATATCGTCGTCCCCAGAGGGCTGGTCTGTACATATACTGTTACCTGTGTGGACATGACAGGAGTTGTACTGGATATAAGAGAGTGATTAGATATAGTGGTTATACGTTCTCTTGCCACATCTGCATTTACAGTATTATACACCATAACCAACACCTGTAATATGTATGTTTACCGCCTGTCTTCTGTGCCTACTTACCAGTAGCGGAGATTGTATAAAATATGCCTTCTAGTCAGATATAGAAATAACACGTTTTTTCACCACATCTACATTAACTACGTTACACAATTATGTGACAATACATGTATATTGAACGCCTTTGATAATAAGATACTAGTAATACGATGGGGGTTTGTTTTATGGAAACGAAACAGGACATATATTGTTGGTGCATCTATACCATTATGTTCAAATTGACTTATCATGTATTGTATTTCTTGGAATGTCGTTTCGTCAAAACTATCGCGAGTGTACTCTCACACAAAAACTGACAAGTCTTATGACTGATTAACTTCTTCGTTCTAAGATAGGAAACGTTTCCATTTAGCCCACTGTTTTCAAGTCATGTATAGTCATCTATAGAAGTTGAAGCAGAAAACAATGGACTGTCACTGTTCTCTGCTGAAACTGCTAAATACATATCAAAATGTGCATTTAAACATCTGTCGTAGATTGTGTAGGATATGAAGGACCAACCTCACTGTATCACCTGTTCTATATTCCTGCCTCAACACCTGTAATTTATACTAAATTTGACACCTGTACTCTGTGCATGTAATATCAATTACCTGTATATATACATATATTAAACACCTGTGAACGTTGTGTTACATACACCTGTTACGTATTTACACCATATCCCGTGAGATCGTATCCGTCATAGTTGAGATTACTGCCTAAATTGAGTTCCATTTTGCTGTGTTGTTTATCCTTATATTTAAGTTTTATCACGATTATTATGGAAACACTATTCGAAGGGATGTCCTCGATGTGAACATCATCGCTTGGTTAAAATACAGCTGATGCATTCTGAAAATATTCCTTTATGAACATGAAAAGCACCATTACATAAATTGAAACACTTTCGAATTTCCTTTCCGCGTAAAATATATTGGTCGTCTTGTCTCTTTAACTAGAGAGTTTTCATAAGAAAAAATAGATTGCATAGAATCCAAAATAATCTGAAACTTAATTTCCAATGAATCTCCTTTAATAGTTTCGCCTGTTAAAAAGGGCTAAACATAGAAGCCAGATATAGAAAGCTAGAACGCATATGCGTGCAGACATGACATTTATTCTACAATTAATTAGGTATGACCGTCAGGAACGTAATAAAATTCTCTTTGGTGAATCTCTGAATGCTTTCTTCCATGTGTTTTGTACATGCCTGATTAACCTTCACAAGTCTCTTAATACTTTGACAATACATTATGTGGCTCCGTTATTGTTTGTTAAAAGCTTTGTTGTTTACGCTGTTTGTTTATGTTTCAGGGTGGATTTGCCCGCTGTTACGAACTCTTGGACCTCAACTCCAATAAAATATATGCAGGGAAAATTATATCGAAAACAAGGATAGCAAAACCACACCAGAGGCAAAAGGTAAGCTTATTCACTGTCATTTTATGAATATTTTCCTGGCGACAAATGCTCTTAACGTTCTGCGGTCGCCCAAGGCTTGTTCAGGACTGAAAACGCATAACGGTTATGTGCTTACCTCTTAGTTACTAAAGGCGCTCACAAAACACCACTTCTGAACATGTCTACGTGCACGTGACGTTCACGCACGATTTGACGTTACTACCACTCTTTGTTTTGTTATTCACCTTTGATGTCTGTCGGTTTATTGTTAGGGGAAACTGTGTAAAAGGTGGCAATGATAACAGCGGGCTAGTTAACGCATCTTCTTGGGATGCTACTTTAAATGTCGTATTGTTTGTTGGCAAAGAAAGATGATAATGGCGACGGTTTGTTAAGCTGCTACTACCTTAAATAGAATGACCGTGTTGATGGCCGTTATGTTACTTTCAAAACAACGTGGCTGACCGAATTTAAATAAAAGCAGTGTAGTTATTTTTTGTCTGGTTGATGTCAAAATAAATTGATGGGTCGTGTACAACTAGTTATTTAAATATTAGTCCTTTACGTTATTCGTTCGTGTTATTTCCTAATTATATCCCTCTGTTAAAATTATTATTAAATTTCTCAGACTTCAAACGAAACAAGCTTAAGACTGACTTTGTGAAACGTTGTTAAATAATATCATTCAGTTCATGGTGACAGGAAGCGATTCTATTTAAGGGTAATCTCGTCTCAAAATTATTGAAATTATTTAGTTTTAGTTTTAGAAAAAAGTTTTATTTCCGGTTTTGGTATTCTTGCTATGAAATATTAATCATCAATTAAGCAAGTTTTCCTGACGACTGAAGTTATAACAGTATGGTATCCAACTGTTTGATAAGAATCTAAATTTAAACTAACTGAAACAATTTGTTCAAGCTTGTTATTTCCGTTGTTAAGACCAACATGCTTTTGCGATAATGGAATGCGAAATTACCTGTATTATGAGTAAGAAATGTCTACCCCGTGAGGGTGAGCACCCACCTGATCTGCAGGTATGATTATGGTGATTATCACCCGGCTGCAGGTAACAGAACGCCCACCTGTCACATTGATAGGTAAATACTTACCTGGCGTCGCGTGTAAAATTACCTGGGTTTACCCGTAGCGTGTTTCACCTGTATTGCTTTACATGTTCACAAGTACGTAACTCACAAATAATACATAAATACGCTATTATCGCTTGGTGTAAGGGTCTTGCATACCTGGTTAAACCAGACAACAACACAGTCGAAATTGATTACTTAACTGGGCGTCCAGTCTTTTCATGTCTGATTTAAACCTACTTGTTGTTCGAAGTGATAACATTGAATTCACGTATTGTGGTGGAAATTGACCGTAGGTTGTGTTGAGCATACAAGTTGTAATATATAGGGGTTTAACCTCAAGTTTGGTCCGTTACTTAAACATATATAGTACCGTTATTTGTGTATTGATTTATACTTGTCTCGTGAAACTTTTAAATATACTTATTTAACTGGTAAATGCAGATAGGGTCACGGAATGTTATCATGGTTGGTTAAAATATTGGGTATAACCCATTTGCTGCCAAGATATATTACGTGTACACACACTGTATACGGACAAGAACGATATAAGGCACCTGAAAGGGGCTTTGTTTGTTTGTCTGTATACTTGCGAACAATGTCAACTTAAGTCTACAACAATGGCTCGTTGTTGCAAAGTAGGCGATATTTCCCAATGGATTAGTTCTCGGACTGCCAACACCAGGTCCTCGGTAGACGATTGTTTTCCCAACTCGTTCTGTTTGCCCTCACCCCTTGATTTCCTATATCAATAACCGTGGTCGACAAATATGTCACCCAGTGGTGAACCTAATGGTAAACCTACCCTCACTTTGGTTCAGCATAATTTCAAAATATGGGATATCGTTTTAAACAAATGAAATTAGCTTAAATGACATCATGTGTTCATTACGAATTGAGTAAATCGAGATATTCTAAGGCTTGTATGTTATGTATTGGATTCTACGATGAATATAAGGGAATTAGTATTATGGCGACTGGGGCAGACTAGCCGACGTCATTCCGACGAGAAATAGAGGCTAGTTGGTTGGAGAGGAAAGCTTTGGTGTGCGTGACAAGCTAGGTGTAGGCCCAACTTCCAAACGCAAGGCATAACTCTTGCCAGTCTGCATTACTGGCTGATTTAACCCTTGCAGTATTTCCCTCGCTTTCTTGTGTCGAGGCAGTGAATCGCTGCACTGGAAATGCATAACGGGCCTGGATTTCTAAACACAGATTTCTTAAGGAAATACTGCAAGGCCTAAATCATCCAGTAATGGAGACTGGCAAGAGTTATGCCTTGCATTGGGAAGTTGGGTGTAGGCCATGCAGACGAGGATGAAATATGATCATTTCCTTGTTCGTAGATTAGAATCAAGCTTACCAATCTAGGCCTGGTATTTAATATCGTACTATAACTTGAATCCATCCGAAAAAGATTTGACGAAGTAACGCTTTATCAAACATGATTCATCTAAGATTCGGGTGATAAATGCAAAGCATGATAAATCTATTTTATTGTCAATATCGTATCCGGGGTAGGAAATCATCTCCGTATTTGCCAAGCAACCGTATGGGGGTCAGATACGAAAGCAAATGGGTATTCTATAATTTCCGGTGTTAAACAAACATCAAGGGTGGGGGTGAGGGGTTACGGGTATTTTATGGGTTAGGTGGTAACAGGGATTTGTTGCGATAGGAGGGGGTAGTTTTGTGGCTAGGTTGGTGACTTATGGGAGTATTGCCCTGGCAGTGTGTGTCCGTATTACCAAGTAGCTGACTCACTTCCGGTAGACGATAGTTTCTGACCCCTTCTGACCCAATCACATGGCGTACCTTGTAAATTTCCATGAAGTGATTCTGATCTAGTTGTTTTTAAAACATTTTATTTCTTCTTTGTGGTGAAACGTTGTGAGATAGGTTGCATTTATATTGAATGAAATTAAGGTTTGTGACCGTCTCAAGAATAGATGATGGCAGTTCTTTATCTTCGTTTTTCTTAAATAAAGTTCAGTATGTCAATTTCTGCGACGTCTATCGATATAAGATTCTTTCTATTCGATCATAAATATATTCAGTTCGGGGAAGTTTATAAAATGTGGAAAGATAAGGTTCTCAATATCACAAATTAAATCTTATTCATTACCCTGCTTACATTTATCTATATTGTGCTTTCCTTACAATAATAATAGGTGATACTGACGTTGATATAGACACTAAAGCGAACCCATGATTAGTAACTGTTTAGAGAGATTAAAACCGTGTAAACATTAAGTAACGCTAACAGTGACACGTTGAGTGATTCGTTTCAAGAGTTGCTGGACAATCAAACTGGCACACCTTTACCTTGTGTCGGTCTGTTTGATCCCTAACGCTACAGGTGAGAATCCAGCACATGATACACCTGAGGACGGTATCACCTGTGTTTATTCTCAATTATCTGAAGGGATCCCCTTACATGAGCTACATACCCTATCTGCTTGGTACGAGATGATTGTATTGTGGTGAGTCTTAGGTTCGAATCCTGCCCCAGGCAAGCTGCCTTATCTGGTGTTTAATATTGACATCGTTACGGAACTGGTCTCGGGGATCTGTGTGACATCATGCATGGTTACAAGTGCTCTGAATTGGATGACTAGCATGTAGTGATAGTGACAACATGTCACACCTGAAATCTCTGATAAAGCCGCAGAGGAACATCGAACATAGTGGTAAATGACATGATGGCATTCGATAATACAAAAGACAAGCACTGGAAACATTGGCTTCACTCTTTACACAATATATATACTCAGCTTTGCTGTATACCTCAGATCTTGAGAAATTGAGCTTTGCTCGATGTATTTCGTTGCTTAAATGTTCGTTGATTAAGATTATAGCTGAGAGGCAAGTCCTACCGACGAATCAATGTGTTTCTATAACACATTGATGTTAGTTCTGTTATCTTCACCAACACTAGAGATGAGGATGAAGTATTCCTGACAGACCTATCACACTCTATCAGCTCACACGAGGGCATGTGCTGTGGTATCGTGAGAACGTGTTTATTTCCGTGACATGTATTCTTGTATCATTAGAATGCATGTAATGAATATATTGTGAATGACCACGAGCTGACATCGTGGCAGTGTCCTGGTATTGGGATACCATGTTAAAGGAACCATGCTACTAGCTGGCTTGTGTTAGAGGCGTCTCAGTCGTTATAATACATTCATTATGTTTCGGAAATATAATTGATGTATTATAACGATTATGATTTTGGAGGACTAGTAATGTTATAGTTGAATGTAGGTGTAAATAATCTTGTACCCAAAGGAGACATATATGAAGTATGTCCATATCATGAAACTACATTCAGTACATTTATTTTGACTTTACATGAAGTTATATTGGTTATGGTTCCTTTGATTCCTGACAATTTTATTCAACGTTGCATTTCGCGACCATGTTTAAAAGCGATCTTCTTTGTCACGTCAGATAGCAATAGTGCTAATATCTATAACCTGTCAGCGTGTGATCCTTTTGAGAACGCGGTGGTCCCGATGTTATTGGCAGCTGTGATACAAGGGATAGGCTCTAGCTTTAACGCGGGGCAGATATGAAAAGGTGACTTGAATATAGCGGAAATAAGGCTGTTAGGACCCGTGTGATATTGTTGATATTACACCTTATGTAGGTCACATCGCCCGTTTTATCTTTGAACTGTGACAGTCATGATATGTCAATTATAGGAGTCATTATCGAAGCAAGGGATACTAGTGTCCTTATTGGACAGGGCCCCCTTTAACGAAGCAGTAAGGTGATCGTAAGTCACTAAGGTTACCTTAGTGCAATGTTAAAGGATGGGAGTTAAGGTTAACCTTAGTAAAGGTTGCTTTGTGAAAGTAGGCTCAGGACTATATGTACAGGAGAGTGTTTCTGATGGCATGAGAGAAGTATCTGTTCGTAAAGAGTATTCTAAAGACGAATAAAGTTCAAACAAAAGCATTAAGTATCTTGTATATACTTGTCTGTCCGATTCTTGTGAATAAATATTTCACCTTCATACTTGAACTTCAAACCTTTTCTTTACGAGTTTCTTCTGAAAAGCACATGCTAAATCTTATATCCATTTCTCATAGCACGAATTCAAAGTTTTAAACATGTAACTGTATATTTACGGAATATACATGTCAGCAAATACAAATAATATTCACTTTCTGCCGTTTAGCTGTATCTTCAACATTATTACCCAAGCGGTGGTAAACAATATTTCACTCGCTCACTATTTTTCTTGTAGAGAGTAGTATAATGTAAATAAGTAATTCAAAGCTGATTAAAGACCTGAATAATGTTCGGTTCTCCCTGTGACACACGGGTCTGGTCGAGGTGAGGACAGTGCACCTGACAAGTAGCCGACTATCACCTGACGTACAAGGGAGGAAGTTCCCTAATGGTCAGATTAGTATCAATGGAGACTACATTCACTGCAAGTAGCGGGAGTGGCCAACCTTAATCTCCTCTACAATCTTCCATCCATTACAAATGGCCGTCATTGTCGTCTGTTTACCTTCTGCCCACTCCTGCTTATGAGTACTGTAAATTGCCCATAGTCTTTTTCTGATCTGTGTATCTACCAATATTCTGTAGATATTGGGCAATGAGCATGTTACGCCCTCAGCAATGAATCGATAAGGCTATCAGAGCAGACAGGTCGACAATAGTGATGGTACTTGAGATAACAGGGTATCTGCAACCCCTCACGTTGTATCACTGATTAGTGTCCACTCTACTGAAAGATACACGTTATCACACACAGATTCCAATTACTTGTAATCTCATCGTTAAACTTATTCTGTGCTTAACGTCAGGTTGTTTCCATATAAATGTGAATGAAAGGTTGGAGTTAAGTTAAACTTTGCATTTCGACTTGTAGTTCAACTGGTATGATTTTGCTTGGCCTTTTTCATGTTCAGTGCATTTTGATAAACGATTGTTGTCCCAATCAACCTGTGAAGTGTGATGAATTATACACGCAAATTGACCAATACTCGCGGGAATTTCTCCAACTGTGAGCATGGTGGTCTCTCAATGTCAGAGTTCAAGGCAATTACTACACTGTTTTCCTAGGGATAGTTTGATTGAAATTGATGCCCCGGACATTTCTTAAACTGACAGAAGTGTCTGCTGCAGATATGTTTAGCCGTCTGCACCCGCGGAGTCGTCTGCTCTTCAAACAAGCCGTCTGGGATCAGCTCCAGACGTCGGCCCTGACATGATCGTGTTGCAGTCGGGGAACTGACTTGTTTACTCGAATAAAGAAGACCTAATTGGTTATTTAGCTTTGTCAAATGTTAGTATTAAGCCGCGAGAGTTAGTGAGACGTTCTAGATGAAAGCGTTCTCCCACTGGACATCACTCGGGACGGGAACATTGTCCGGTAATTCCGGATGTCCAGTCAAGTCGGACAGTTCGTCCAGTCACGTGATGTCAGGTCCGAGGTTACGGCGAGCACAAACACCTCTGCCCCACAGATGACCGACCCACACATCCAGCAGACGATCCGTGCCTGAAACTCGTCCACCATGTTTACTTCTGTTCTGGCCGGTGTCATTGAAGCGGACGATATGCCGTGTTTGCTTGTCTCTGGTTTGCCTTTACGTTGTGCTATACACACGTCTACTCTCATTCTGCGCCCTACAATAACACGGGGGACGCTGAGTGCGTTAATTTACACCTCTTTCAAATGTGAAGGTTTTAAAGGGAGATAATCGCAAAGTAAAGTGTTTGTTTTCCTTCAGGCAAACAGATAAGCAGTTTTGTTGATATTTAACGGGACAGGTTTGATGGAAGGGCAGGTGTATGGCTAGTTGGATATAAAGCATCCTCTTGGCAACAATTGGTCCTGTTGACCAGGGGCGTTCAGGGGAATCTTGAGTCCAAACAAAACGGCACGCTCTGATCCCCTGGCTACTCTTGCATCACCGGATACTCCGAATCTCATGTAGATATATCTGCTTACCTTTAATACCCAGTTTCCGTCATGACATGACGCAGACTGGATGCTTCGCCTGAAAAGTAAAGTCAACAGACGAGGGATCAACGAGAAGCGAATGTAACAGTAACACCGTCAGACCTGATCCCTGAGTAAACACCAAACACGACACAGCCTGTAATCTCTTGTGTTTCGGGGTCAGACGCCATGTTCGACTCTTCAATACACGACACTACGGCTGTGTATCTGCGGCCTCGTCTATCTCTCCTTCACTACACGACACTTGGTCTGTGATCGGTCTTTCAATACATGGCATAGGTCATGTCTACATTTATCTTTTATACATCCACGTTTATTTTGGACATGAACCACCTCTTCCTAGTCTGTCATCCAGACCCTAGAGCAAAATATTCAATTGACGACCAACCCAGTCTAGAAAATTATACCAAGTCTAGATTACTCAGCTCTAGGAAATGTAGTCTCAGAAATGTTTTTGCCACGAAAACACCATTTTACAAACAATTCAAATATATATATAAAATGGAGCCCTAAAGATGCCTTAATTAGAGCTGAGTAATCTAGACTTGGTATAATTTTCTAGACTGGGTTGGTCGTCAATTGAATATTTTGCTCTAGGGTCTGGATGACAGACTAGATAATAAGATGCTGAACAAGATGAGGGTGGTGATCTCGGCTTGTTCGCTCACCCATTCAGTGTTTGGATCCCGGTGTCGGTCTAACTAGGAGCGGCTTGGCTTTCACGTGGAGAAAGATAGACGCAACAAAGCGTCGGGTTAGTTGAGTCATTCAATTGAACAAAGTTTGAAGGATGTGGGTAAATATGAAAGGTCCTCTCGTACATAGACAAACCAAGGACTTGTACAGACAACGTACTAGATGGTACAGTGCAGACTGCGTACTATAGATGGTACAGTGCAGTACAGTGCGCTTCCTCCTATGACCCTTTGGATGAGTCTAGTCAGAGGAGCTGGCTATGACGGAATTGGATTAGAGTTTATGAAGAAACTTCATCATTTTGAAATTTGGTTAATCGTGAGATATTAATTATCGGAAATCACTGAAACGTTGGTTTTCAAGTATAGTATAGACAATATTTTATACAGTGAAGCGGTCATCCATAATAGTTTCTTATTCATATGCCCACGTTCGTTATAAAGGTGCTGTGTGGTATTCATATACCATGTTCATTCCATGTGACATGTTTCTCTCCTACGGGTATACATTTGAACTTGTTTGATGACTAGTGTAAAATTATTTTGGTCGTCAATGCAGAAAGAAGTGTGCAAGTGTCAGCGTAGCCTGGGAAGGTTTACGTGACTTTGTGTCCCGGTGTCCGTGCGTCCGTCCGTGACATTCTGAATGCCAGTCTAGCGATGTGCCACAGTGAGATTTCTTTTCTCGAGGGCGAGTACCCAATATCACCCCGTGTTGGTTCGCCTAGCTGTTTGCAAACACCACACGGACTATATTTACTGCTGAGGACTCAACTTGAACGTGATGTACGACCTGAGGCGGAGAGCCGACGAACTGACATTGGATTATACCCTTAGAATAGTGCATATTGTCCATTTGATACATTTGCATTGGTTTCTTTATCAAATGTAAATACGTTGTTTTTTTGGATTTGGATTTTGAATAGAGAGTATTTCTGGCTTTGGAGTTGAAGGTCTCAGAGATGAAGCCATTAACGTCATAAAGCTATATTTACATGTACAAAGGACAAACTTCTAAAATCCGAGGAAATGGCATGCAAAATGGGTTTAACGTGTAGTTTCTGTTTACCGAATAAACCTAGTTTGGGATATTGAAATTTATGATTGATAATTTATCAGTACATCAATTAATAAATAGATCATTATTTATTATTACAAAATGTACATATATCAAATATACGTTTCTTGATCTTTGCTGCACAACCATATTGTTACATATTTCTCATAAGTGTCATACAAGTCATTACGATGTGTTTTCTCATGCCGAGGACAGGGATGTCATTGTTGCTATTCAGAGCGCAGTGCACCTGATGAGCAAAACCATTCACACGCATACGTACAAGTGGACGAGTGTATATATATATAACCGGCTTACTTAGTGAATATCCAACATTGCTCTTATCTTTTACTTTATTGACAGGGTCTATAATAAGAGAACTGCACACTGGATTATTGACATACACCAGGATCACGTCTTACTCTGTATAAAATATAACTTGGAATGTTTGCATAGTTTTTATAAATGTTTAGAGTTTTAAAATACCAGTTTTTTCATCAGTCTTCTAACATCTGTTGGCTCAGTTTATACAGCAGCTCCCCGTGTCAGCTGTGCATTAGCCGCGGTCGTTATCAGCCGTTTCGTGCATGTGCTGTTCTTGTCTAATGCGCTTTCCCAGGATCGGTCGTATGCTGACTTTTCCTGATGAATAAATAATGTGTTCAAGCTTTTTGTTGCGAGATATGGAGATAACAAGTAGGGATATTTCAACACTCCTTATGTTACCAACAAGAAATAATGCACACATGTTGTAAATGCCCATATTTGGTTTGCAATAAATGTCAACTGTTACATATCTACTATGATACAACTTTAACTTCACCTATCGTTTAAGTTAAATGTGACAATATGACATAATAACATTCAGATATAAGTACATAAGTTAGTCATTAATAGGTTAAATGCAGCTACATACATTGAGGGATAATTGTCAATTACTGAATAACTACATGACAATATGACGACTAAAATTCGATATGGCTGTCGCTGATAATCAGATAGTCAAAGGCAACATGGCTTTACCTTCATCAAAACAAATCTCATTGAACTTTGACTTCCATTTATCAGACGAAAATGAGCCATGTTGTTACGATAAGCCGTTACCAGTTTCCCACACATTTAAACTTAAAACGGATCGATTCCTATCAATATGGCGGCAACACGTGGGTTGGAGTGTTCCGATCAGGGGTCACCCGATACTTGAACGAGGACTTATCGTTACATCGCGATCACTTGCTCCTTGCTAATAGTTTCAACGCGATAACACCCTTTGTGGCATTCACTTTGAAAATTGATGAACTTTGTGCCTCATGACTACATGCATAATTTACAATGGTAATATTAACAGCACACAAAAAGGCAAAAGATGAAGTCGGGTACATACACAATTGAAGTTTTCTGTCGTACATCATGCTGTTTAAATGGTTGCTTCTTTTAATTACTAAATCATTTTTTGTATCTAGATTAAACTAAAATACGTTTAAGATGGAGTACTGATACTACACAAAATACAGTTATATACATTGAGAGAGAGAAAGCATGTTTCGGTGACATTTCTAGTCTTTTATCATTCGATATTCAAAGCTTACTAATATCAAGGTTTTGGCTTTATGTTGTTACAGTTAATGTTTCGGCATGTGTGTGACTATGATATTCATTGCCAAGTTTGTTCCATCTTTGCATAAGTCAGTGTGGGAGCAAGTGTAGCTAGATCGGCAGGAGTACGCGTTTCTATGACAATTTGATATTACCAGATGGCGTCTGGAAGGATGACCTTTACGGTATGCAAAGGTTAGATGGAGTAATGTATGAGTAAATGTGGGTAATTTTACCAGTAGAACAATGGACACATTAGAAATGTCACATCCCCTACAGTCAACGCTAACCAGACCGGCCCCAGTAGGTAACATTGAAGGTCAAGATCATATTGTATGCGTGTCCAACGCTGAGGTCAGTGAATATACATACAAGCATTGTACATATATTTTCATTGCGTTCTTCGTCGATTGAATTAACTATATGAGAGATGTCTGTTTGAGCTTTCTTTGAAGGACCCTTCGCACCTTTTGCGTGTATATATTTTGGATAGCAATTCTAGGAATAGTAAACTTTAAACTGGGAACATATTTTGCATTTTGTTCTTTTTTTTAAAGAAAATCCAAAAAAAATAAAATGCACGTTTTTATATTCATAAGCAAGATATGGAAGAAATGAAATCTGCTGTCATCCAAATCAATAGAGAGGATATCGTTGTGTAAGCAAAACAAGTGTATTTATATTCTTAATTATAGGGTTAACATTCATGTTAGAAGAAGTTGAAATGGAGTGTGCATATGTGATATTTGCAGAAAGCTGAAGTTTGTTTCTAGAAAGTGTACAAGTTTTCAGGTGTGCATTCAAACAACTTCCTTCTTCAAAGCTCTTACAATCAGTTACACTCGCATTTTATTCAGCTAAATGTGTTTAAACGTGTTGTTTGCACGTGTTGTAAAGTTCCATATTCCCAAGTCACAGATTATACGAACTCGTTGCAACACGATAACAAGGAAAGTTTTGTCTGCGCATAAAGTTGTCCTGTAACCAGTTATAACTTCGGCAGACAGACAGGCACCCAGTCTTGACAGCCGATTTTACTGATACGTGTTTATCTGATAATCAAGAATTGCACAAAGTAATGTATGTGAACAGTTAATGATAAAGCGGGACATGCAAGTAGACATAAAACAATGTAATGTTACTGAATAAGTGTGTTGGGGGGGAAACTTTCTGAATGTCACCACGACTCGTACCATTGCTCTCTCTGATTATATGAATGGTTTTGAGTAACCGTACATTATCGTCAACATCATTGCACTATGTCATACAAGAGCGTAATGTATTATCAAATCGAGGACAGCTGTTCTATCACAAGGTTTCTTTGAAATAAACTTTTCAAATGGATTTTTCTTTTCAGTTATAAAATCAAACTGCTTACTTCTCCATCATAACATTTTGCAGTTCAGTTCACGATACCACCCACGGTTCGCTAGTTCCAGCCGGTGCCCGCAGGTTTCACCGCAATGCATAGCCACATGACGTTGCGGGCTTTCTTCCTGCCATAATACTAGCAGGCGCGATATAAGTGAAATACTCTTGAAAGCGGCGTTAAACCCCAACTCACCTCACCCCACCTCAATTCACGATGTCATGTAATGAGTGTGTCATGTTAACGAATTTCAGATTCAGGGCATAAATTCTCAAAGTTGCTAAGATGTTATTTACTTCTACTTCTTAGTACAACCGTTTCACTAAGAGGTATTTAAAATTATTTGTTGAGAAGAACTTGGTGTAAGACAATACTAACTGCATCGATGTTACATATTTGATCTTTGCTCTCTGCCAGAACATAAATTGACGACAGAGGCTTCTGGAATTTTGGCTCTCCTATAACTGACCTGTATATCTTATGGATATTTGATGTTCAAAGAATAGGTATACCCATGTCAAGGTGTTAATCACAATTTGCCTTCTCTTGTTTCGTTTATGAGTAGTCGCTGACCGATAAACCCCGTCAACATACATTTCACCTCCATGAGATGCGTTTAATGTGCATTGTTGGGCTTGACAATGCTATATATGCCTGTAAATGGTAGTTAAAGGTTGTTTGTGGTGCTTTGTAGACGAGTTGAGCTTCTATGGCAGATTTACATGTTACAGGTGATACATGCCTCACGCTAACAGGGCAGTTGGGGAGATAGGGGAGGGGGTGGGTGGGTGGTTACTATCCGGGGATTTATTATATATACCGATTTCACCAGAGTACCTGTGATTCGAACCGATGCTTTCAGTGTAATTCAATGTAATTCACACATAGCCAACATTATTTCTGATATTTTTTTTTTATCAAATTGATAATGAGGGAAGAGTAAACAGTTGAATATAGTTATCTTGGCGACAGATTCAGGTCAGTTTAAACTGGAGGGGGGGCTCCTTACTGCGGAGGGTGACTTAGGGTAGGAGGGAGGGTTAATGCGGGAGTCCTGGTCACCTCGAGTGACCCCGGTCAGCTGGATTTATGGTGTCCGATATCCCAGCTCAAGTATGCCCACAAATCAGAGGGAGCTGTCGACAAGGGAGATAACTCATAGCAGGATTAATGTCAAACGAGAGACAAATACTCCGTAGTCTCACCGGATACAGTGACACCGACTGGTGGATTGGCAGTTTTAGTTGCGTTAGAGTCCTATTATTGCTACCCTGGCCGAGTTTCTATGTATACGGCAGAATATGTTATTCTAGAGAAGTCATCTAATCCGTCATGACAACTCCACAGTTCATTTAGAAATTTGTCAACGTCGCAGGGATCGATTGATATGTAACGTTGATTTTGGAAATGCTCATGAAAAGGCTATAACAGAGCAAGTTTCTAACATTATCATCCACCGTCAATCATTTAAATGACAGGTATTTTTTTAGAAAACTAAACAAACAAAACCCACAATTCTAAAAAAAAAATACGTCAACGAAAAAACTCGAAATTCGGGTTCTCCACCAAAACAAATATTTGCATGTAGCGTAACATCTTACTGGGTATTATCTGTTAATGCACCTCTTATTGCATCGGATTTAGAGGGGAAGTTTGTAAAACAGGACATGCGCAGTTGACATGAGGAAAGCTTAGAGCAAACGGTGTCATGTTTACACTGGATGCACGTAAACCCCAAATAAAAACTGGACAAGTGTTAAACGATTGAGTCCCATCTAGTCGCGGTTTGTCAGGTACACCGGCGAATGTAGCTGGCGTCATTAACTTCATCTCTTAATGTAAACTCAACAATGAGAGAAGCCATCTGTGGCGTCCTTAATGGCCCTTGAATAATCAGTTAACCCCTTATTCCCGAAACGTATACCCTTTGCATACATATGTGAGTTCGCGGTAGCTAAGGGGTTAATAAATTAATTGACTGTTATTAACGGCGACTTTAAAATGCATTCTTATAATGTCTGCTTGGGTGAGTCGGCGAATTTTAATGCTGGTAATAGTGCGAGAGTTAAAGTGCCTTAAATCTACTTTACTTACGTTACGAAATAAACCGCGTCCTTATTTATAAGTTGCTTTCTTGCTGATGAAAGAACAACGAATATCTAAAAGACAGTACTGTATTTACGTTACACGTTGCGTTCAAATCATACGTGATTCGAACTATGAGCATGAGCTAAGTAACGTATAATGGATACTAACGGATACAAAGGTTCGACCTTGGTTAAGTAGGGTTAGCCAATGGTTAATGTATGTCTGTATTATAACCTTTGTCAAGATCCTATTGTGAGTTTGTACAAAACCAACAAGCAAACACAAAAGCATGTATTCATGCCGCGTCAAATCCACTACACTAAATCAAACACAAGGGAATCTCTTTTCCGTTCCTTCGGTCATAAACCGCTATCATTAATACAATACCCTTCGTCTTATTCCCGATCTTTAAATATCCCAATGCCGAGATTAGGGAACTATGAAGTCGTATCATCAATGCCCCTGTGTGGTCCGCTCATTGTTTCAATCGTTCACATGTGACCCTGGACGTATTTGCACGGCGGATTCTATTGAACGGTTCTCTGCTTCTGTTTGTTACAGTGGGTGTCGCCAATGCTAAACCCGCAGTGTGCAGTTTACAAACACACCACAAACCGCACACGGAAGAGTTGTCAGTGCCTGTTTTAGCCTATATGGACATGTTCTATCAATATTTGGGAACTTCTCTTCGCTTAGAAGGTGGTTGTCGTTGCAGTGAACATGTGTCAAATATCGTCTTATGCACACTCGCGTGTGTGTATGAATCCTTGACTTAATTCAAGGTCGGATTTCATGATCTTTAAATAAGTCGAATATGGATATTATGATAGAATATAAACAGGGGCGTTTATTGTTGCTTTAGAGCGTTTCGATATGTGTCTTTCATGAGGTGGTGGTTGTTAGGAACAAAGTAGCCTATGTATACATATATATAATATTTGTAGAACACACAGATGATATCAATAGCTTATTTCATTTAGGCCTTTTATTTCTTATATTACAAACTACATGCATTTATCATACACTAAATTATATATTTTTATGAATCAAATTCGTATTTAAACTTAATATAATTATTTCAAAGCATTCCACGAAAACTGTTCCTCAATTTTAGATTTATTGCATTAATAAGCATAAATCAATTCGCGTAGTATGTTGAACGCATTCGACATCCATGACTTATTAAAAGTATTCGTAACGTTATATAAATCCCAAACTGCTATGAGCCTTGGTCTCGCTACATTACGTGTCATGATTACGAAGCTGAATAAATCATGTAAACGATGCCGTGCACATTAATAGCCATGATTACGCCAGGACGATGCCTGATTAATTAGCCACGTTGATTCCTGATAATTAGGGCGATTTATCTTTGATAGGGACGGATATATCGTTAATGATTTATCCTCGTTGTGACTGTCATATGTAACCTTTAGAAAGAATAAACATCTGTTTTACGTGGTGCGTAAACGTTACAACAGTTCACAAATTTGAATAATTCAACAAATGGTAGGGACTAGTTTGAGAGACAAATATGTTATAGCATTAAACTTGATATGCACTGTCCTTATTGTCTGTAATCGTTCACATATAGCAGCTAAAGCATGTTTTACACTTTTAATACTTGAGGACAATTCTTAATAAATCATTTCTGTTTTAGCTGTAATATGTTCTGTCCCAAATAGTGATTTCTAAAGAAATTCATGTTTTCTAGATAAGGAATGGTTTCTTAACAACTGCCTTCTTGTCCCCAGATTGTACGAGAAGTTGAGCTCCAGAAAGACCTAAAGCACAAACACGTCGTCGAGTTCCACAGCTATTTCGAGGATAATGAGAACGTCTACATCATTCTGGAGAACTGCAGTCGGAAGGTAGGTCAAAGGTCAAACATAAAATGGTCCCTTTAGAGTTACATCCTCTCTGAATGCAGACTTGATACTGAAACTTTATGATGTCAAGTGAAACGTCGAACATTTCTTAATGTATATGCTGTGACAGTTCAATGCCAAACAGATATTGCAGATGATACTCGACTTAGTATATTGACGATATGAAGGTAAAAGTATCAATTTCTGACCGAAAACCGGACAATGCACCGCGTGTGGCGCGCGCCACTGAGTCAAACGTAATTTTGGAATCTTATTTAAACCAGACAAAATAGCAAATTTGGGTTGATAATGTTCAATAGGTCCCCTAACTACTGTGCATGTAAACAGGACGTGCACTTTCGGTTTCTGCACATGCATAATGATGTTACTCGATATTAATTGGAAACTTGTAATTATGATATATTTGGCGATCTGGGATGAATAGGCAAGCTGAGTGAATTTGTTTGTATTGTAAACAGCACATATGGTGTGTTGGAACGTATTAAAACCAAATAAAAGTTTATGAAACACAATGGATGCACCTTTAAGGGAGATACACAGAAAAGTATTTACTATTTATCTAAAGCCTGATGTAAAAATGTGTTGTTTTTTTCTTTAAAATAAAAATGAATTAAAAGACAAGCACCTGCAGGGGTTGACGAAGAGGTTTGTTGTGTAGGAGAACAGTCACCAAGGGACAGGAGACTACATGTAATTATAACAAGTAGAAATATCGTGTTGGGTCTCAAAATGATCCTTTTCCTAATAACATGTTGTTTCTGTCTTTGAAATGTCCTCCAACACACATACAGGGCGTAGATCGAAAGATATATCATATGTGTGTTGTCATTATTGTAGCTGAGTACGGTGTTAAGTAAGGGTCGGACCTTACTTGAGTTGAGTACGTTTTCAGACTCAAGCTGAGTTCGATATCGAACTCAAGAAATTTTATAACCTCCATACTCTGAGTCTGAGTTTTGAGTTGAGCACGAAACCTGAGTTGAGCATGAAATCAAACTCAAGAAAGTTTTATAACCTGGTGCTCCTTGGTATTGTGTCACGCTTGATCTTGCGATATCACCTAGTCTGGGGCGGGATAGCGCAGTGGTTAGCGCGTTCGGCTTCGGATCAAGAGGTCCGGGGTTCGAATCCCGCCAGGGGCACGGCAACTTTGTCTGCAGTAGAGAACTGTTCTACACGCAGTAAGGTTTGGGTGCAATGCTACACTGAATTTCAGCGTAGTACCACCCATGGTTCGCTAGTTCCAACCGCTGCTCGCAGGTTTCATCGCAGTGCATAGCCACATGGCGTTGCGGGCTTTCTCCCTGCCATAATACTAGCAGCCGCGATATAAGTGAAATACTCTTGAAAGCGGCGTTAAACCCCAACTCACTCACTCACTCACTCACTCACTCAACTAGTCTGCGTTTTTCGAACTTCGTAATGCTTTGACATTTTACAGAATAAAAGTGGTGTGAACACTCAACGGTTGCAAAAGTTTATGTAAGAAGACGGATTCGCTGCCAAATCCCCGTTTAATTTTACTCGTCACATTGTCTACATCCATCTAGTAGGATTTCTCTGACTAGTCATGGATTAAGTGTTGGCTGTTTTCTGAAACGGTTTGGAGACATCATGAATTTGAGAGTTTGCAGAGAGCTTATTCTGGTCAACATCATATCAGACGGTCGCGTGGACCGGATGTGACGTCATATCAGTTCACTGCGAGCAGCCTCCGATTGATTTGAAAGAAATCTCTTGTGATTTCTTTTTTGCAAACTGGTATCCCAAATACCCAACGTGATGGGCGGCGATGACGGTGTATTTGCACCGTGGAGATACGCAACAGCCTCGGTAAACAGCCAGCCCCTGTAGAGTGACGACCAACGAACCACTCCGATCTCATGGTTTGCACAGCTGCAGTCGACCCCAACTTTTTCTGCAGTTTAGAGGATTTTCAGCCGAATGAATAGGCTACAACTAACGGCGGTATTAAGGCCAGGGAAGTAGCAAGTCTCGACTGAATTGAACGTACATGACCTTCTCTAACGCTTATTACGTCAGCGACTAGCACACCTTGCTCAGTTGAAAGGGTCGAACGTTTTTTTAAAATTGAGGCTTCTTTAGGCCGACACGTGCTTCAAGCGGACGACACGTTTCGTGCTAATTTTTCTGCTTAAATATCGGTGACGACATTTGAAATAACCGCAAAGTCATGAAAGTCAGTGGATTGACTTTGAAGTATGCATTTCAATGATTTAAAACATGGCGATCGTTTTAACAACTCAAAGGAAAATGATGAATTTCATTTGGATTATAAAGCCCAATGAATTAAAACTAACTTGCAATTTCGTTTGCAAACTTTAAGAGAGTAAAGGAAAACTTAATGATTTAGTTTTGAGAATGATTGCCATTTAATTAAAATGTAAGATAATGGCACCCAAAAAATTCATTGTCCCATACTTAGCTTATATTTCAGTTCTCAAGTAGGTTATGATTAATATCATAGTGTAAGACCACAATATCTATTCCCAGCAATAAACCCCTTTCAGAAATCTACATATATTGAAAAAGAATACTTTCAACAAGCAGCAAACTAAAAGACGTATAATTTGCTTAGTAGTGAATATAGGAAAATTACTAGTTAACATGTACATAAGAACCATCCTAGAAAAAAACCCTTTCAGCTACGTTACCTCCCCTTTCTGTCTGTGTTCCCCTCATCCGTTGACATGGGAGAATCGTTGCTTCACAACCCCTTGTAAGCTGCGGATACCTATATAATTTACCTCGCACCGTTCGAGTGGCTTGACTGAGCCCGGTGTGGTAACAATAAGTAGACGCGATGTCACAAAATAAATAACAATATACAGATATAGTATTGCAGTTTTTCCCGTGAGTCCTACCCGGGTTGTCGGTGTTATTGATGAATGTTGAAATGAGTAATAGTCCTTTTGGATGTACTTCTACTGACATATTTTCGTTTATTGCTTTCTCTGTTGTCCTTACAAGACCCCGGGCATGCTAATATGTCCTCGGAAAGAGGACCCGAAATGAATGAACACGGTGTTTTGGAAAAGATTGAGCCTTTTCTATAGACTTGTGTATTTAAATATAAGTTTGTTTATTGTTTGCTGTGTTCCCTTGATATAAAAATACAAAGTATATGGTTTGCCTTTAGTTGCCAGTGCTAAAGATGAATTAAGGGATAATTCGGATTGTCCTCATAGACTTGCATGGTGTACTTAGAACTGTTACAATCACTGTTTACCATGTTTCATCTCTGGTTCGACCTATAGTCATCCAACTATCCTCTATTCGAAATCTTGTCTTTCAATAATAATCTCATTAACAGAGTTGACACCATATTAACAGTTGACAAGATCCTTGTGTTTTTTCGATTAAATATATCTTGTTAAATGTTAAATAATGAATGAAAAAGTCGTTGGTGGGGTATTCACCGGGTTTTACACTGCTGACTCTAGTCCGAATAGAAGAGAAGAGGAGAGTTCCATTGGACTATTATCGTATTATTGTTACCTTCTAGATAACTTGCTTGAGAAGTAATATAATACCAATAAGTTCTCTCGATAAATTCTCCTGTCTGGCAATGTGTGTAACAAAAAAGGTTATGAAGCACCCAAATATTGAGCGATGAAATACTGATATTGAAACTTGAGGATGTCCTTTTTTGTTGAGGTTTATAAATTATTTGAATAAAACCCAATGCTTTTCATTATTTTGTGAGTTAATATATTTACTGCCCTTGGTGTCGATCTTTACTCTTCATGCCTATATTCGAGTCTTAGGAAAGCCGACATTGTACGGTTCAAAACATTAACACGAGCGGATGCATGGAACCTATCAAATTCAAAATAGTTTGAATAATAATGGCTTAGCTAAAGTGCTACGTCAGCAAAACAAAGTCGTTTCGTCTGACCTGAATACGCCATGTGTGAGTGAAATATGATATGTTTTTCCTTGTGCGAGAACTTGATGCTAGGTTGTGTACAAAGACGTCTACGTAACTATTATACCATGGGATCAGCTGAAAAGCACTGTGTAGATTACATTTGATAAAATATACTTGCTATTATTTTGCAAAAGAAAAACAGTCAGTCATGTAGTAATCAATGTAATATATCAATCAGCTGACTCTTTTACGGAGTGATGAAAGTCCCATGTTTACGTGTTAGGGAGTGTCGACCATTAGCAATAATTCGACATGAATGTGCCTCTGGTGACAAAAGTAATCTGAGAACGTAAGCCAAAAAAATGAAGTGCACAAGGCAGTATGTAAAGAATGCTGCTGTAGGCAAGTCGACCCTGTGTATGTAGGACAGGGTAGATATGAGCTGTATAGCCGGTCACGTGACCTCAGACAAAGACAAGGCAAGTATGAATGAGCGTGTATTGAATAAGATCTATATTTACCATAAGGAGGAATGTCAAGCTCAGCGGAACGGAATGTCGCGTACTTTGGAAAAGTTATTCCGTGTACCAAATATTTGGGCTTCTGTTTAATAGTTATTTCACAGGGAACGCGGCGATTATTATTATGACTCATCTATGAATTATGACACTTTTTTCCTACTCCAAACTCCTCACGACGTGTTGCGTCGCATGCATGGAAGACGCCATTATGATGTCAGTGTACGGAGTGAAGGTTGCGACTTATAGTTTATTTAATTTCAAAGTTCCCACGGTTCTAATTGTATAGTGCAACAATGTGCTAGTGTCGGGGACCTGTATTCCCAGCCCCTCATCACAACTATTTGGGAAGTTATATTATAGTTGGTAGTTCACTGTCTAGAGTTCTCATTTAGCAATCTTATAATAGCAACACTACACATTGTGCACTCGTTTAAATAAGCTTTAAGAAAACTAGCACATCTATAACTTAATATTGTAGTGTAAAAGTAGTTTAAAATCCTTTGTGCAACATGCACATATTGTAAATTAAATGGTGTAACGTTTTTGAAATATGAGTAAAAGTCAGAAGGTTATTTACTAACAAGACTCTAACATGTTGAAAGTTATTAAATGTATCACTTAATACAATGTAAGTCTATCCTAACTCAAAGCTGAAACATTGGTCATCGGTTTGATATTTCAGGCCATATCCGGACGAGGAATACCTAGAGATGTTTAATTAGGTTTGACCTTGAGGTGACCCACCCCCAACAGCGTCCAATGTTGGGGAGTTGTAAGGTCAAATTTTCTCCGGTACAAGAATCTGCGGAATCGGTGAACAAACTTGCTTCCTCAGTCGGAACAAAGCCAATATTGTCTTCTTCCGCAAATAAGAGCAAATAGTTCCTCAAGTTCGTGCCACAATCCCCCGTCAAGTTGACAACACAGCGACGTTAGAGGGCGTAACTGTGGCAAATATTGTTTGTCTTCCCCGTGTATTGTTTAGAACGATTCTTATCTGTTTGTATAGTTTTCCCAAAGGGATGATGAGAGAGGTTAGAATAAAGATTGATTCGATGAGGGTGGAAGGTTTAACGTCAACCCAAGTGTTGTGATGCTGTTGATGATGTTGACGCTTTCAAAACGTTACCTGAAACAGATTAATTAAAACCTCCATTTCTTTAGTGTTCTCATCTTATATGTTGTTTCGGTTTTATAAAATATTTATGGACATGTTTTGTAAATGTTTTATTGAACTACGTGATCTGAAGGATTTACATTTACCCACTTGGATTGACATAGCATAACACCTCAGAGGTTGAGTTTATTCCTTTACCATGTTGGTGTACCGTCATTCTAACACATAACACCCTATGCTGTAGGCTGCTATGTTATGACCAGTGAGTACACATTAATGGAAAGGCTGAGTAACGGATACATCACACACTGTTTATGTACACCAGAATGGGAGGAGGATATTTATTTATGATTTAAATGGTACACATTTTTGGCCTAACATTATCTTTTTCACATGAAAATATATCACTGATATATTTCTTCATAGTGTTAAACAGGAATATGTCAATTGCTAGTCTGATTGATTTGGTGTAAAAATCGACAAGATCAAAAATAGACAGTCGTTGATTCCGTAACAGACGTAATATTAGCTGGAGTACGTTATTCAAAAGATCACATGCAGGTATAGCAGGGTATCAGAAACATTACAGGATACTGGCAGTTCGCTCTTTATTTACGTTCTTTTATAAAATAAATATCTATCTCCGAAACCTGGAAAGTTGGTAACTGGCCTTCACAATGACAGCATATAGTATATCAATTTGCGATTCGTTTCACAACGGTTTAGGTCACGCAAAGGTCAAACAAAATTGTGCACCCAAGTGTGACCTTTAACATCGATGACCCCCGACCTGGCAATAAGTACATGAAAGAATGACGGAAGACCCAGTCACAACGTAACCTTTGCAACCAGCCTTGACATTCCCTCTCGTGTCTTCAAAGGAGCATGTTGCATGTTAGAATCCGGATCTGCATCGCAGCATCAAGTCTCGTGAACCTGCATAGTGAAAGCAGCCCTTTAAATAAGGACAGTCTGGCGTTATGGCGTCATGATTTTGTCAAATTATTCCCTTTTAATTTTTATTTTCACTTCGAAGTTAAATTTTCAGTATCAAGTCTGTATTCCTTTGATTCTATGTCTACAACTCTTTGATGTAAGGTAACCCTGTATCCCGGGTTTAAACCAACTACCCAATGTGAATACGTAATCCATAATGTGCTCTTTGCACCCTAGTAGCTTGTATTCACAACAGTAATTGTTTAAATTAGTTCAAGATCGCCGTAATGGCTGCAATACTGCCGAGGCGGCGTTAAACACTCACTCACTCACTCACTTAATGTAAGATACGTGTATATGACAAGTATGATTCACAATTTCAACGATAAGTGAGTTTACACTGATGCTATGTTGGCATTAATAAGTTAATATAATGAAAATGAAGTTTCATGTCACTAAATCGTATAATATACATCAATTACCCTCATAACTTTCAGAGTCTTGTGCACGTGCTCAAACACCGGAAGACCTTGACAGAACCGGAAGTGCGTTATTACCTGAAGCACATAGTAGAGGGCGCCACGTACATCCACGATCGAAACATCATCCACCGAGATCTAAAACTCGGCAACATGCTTCTCAATGAGAGCATGGAACTGAAGATCGCAGACTTCGGACTGGCGACAAGAATTGACTTTGCAGGAGAGAAAAAGATGTACGTGATTAAAATATGGCTATTATAAACATATTGCAATTGATAACGGGATATGCAACCTAGTCATGAAATTAAAACTTGAATTCACTTTACATAGCCGTACATATAACCGTACATAACTTGTATTTAAAGCTGTACATAAATAATATTAAGTATGTAAGTTTATGAATATGTAAATTATCACTGCTAGACGATCCAGTGAAAAGATTAATTTGACATCGTTATATCGTTTAACACGTTTTGTGTAATGTAGAGTATAGTTTTTAATTCAAAAGATGTCTATTACGCATTGTTTATGAGTTAGTAACAATGTTGATTGTCTGTCTGCAGGACGGTTTGTGGAACACCCAACTACATTGCACCGGAAGTGCTTCAGAAGAAAGGTCACAGTTTCGAGGCCGATATATGGGCGGTGGGGTGCATCATGTAAGTATTTGATAACCTATATACTTCAGTTACCATGCTACGTCTGATAAAATAGCACCAAATGAGTCGTATATATCGTCACAAAACCCGTATACCATCAATAACAAAGTAATACAATATTTGTGCATTTCATTAAAACTGTTGGACCTTTTTAAAATGCTTCTGTTTTCATGTATATGAAAACCCATGAAATAGTTATTTCTCCAAATTTAATCCTCAAAATATTGTAATGCTGTTTACTGTTACAAAAGATGACTTTTCCCTAACACAGTTTAATGAAGTAAGCAACACTGTTTCCATATAACAATATATAATCAACATTACAAGATTACAGCTAATGTTCGCTTTTGCTCTATTACAGGTATGCTCTCCTGGTCGGAAGGCCGCCATTCGAAACGTCAACGCTGAAGGAAACGTACCTCCGAATCACAGAAAACTCTTACACACTACCCAACAGTCTTTCCAACTCCGCTAAAAACTTAATCCGCAAATGTCTATCCCCTGAGCCATCACAGCGTCCTACCCTGGACGACTTACTCGCGGATGAATACTTTACGTGTGGTTATATGCCAAGAACCTTGACGCCTTCCGCCTGTCACCAAGTGCCAAAGTTTCCAGTTTACACCAAATTCAATAGGTTGGTTTTACAAATGCATAAATAAGAATACAATGTACACAATCTTGACTTCGAAGGTTTCACATTAAACAAAATGGTGATGGCGTTTTAGAAAAACACTAGTATTTTCTTTAAGATTTCAAGCAAAATATGTTTCAAACTAGAATTCAGACGTTAACAACACCAACTTGGATACGTTTGGCTTATTTTCAAACTTTCATACCAAATCGCAATACGTTAGTATTCACTAATTGTTTCTCCGTGGTTTGCTACCAATATATAAATAGTCCTTCACACACCAACTTGAGTACACACCCAACCTACATTGTTCCGAACGCGATATCGTGCTTGGATGTTCACATAATACCAAACGATAGTCGCATACTCTATTGACCTTTAACCGATAAAACAAAGACCATGAATATACGCGAACTTCGTTGCAGACAGTACAATACTAAATCATCGCTGAAAAGTAAACTGACCCCCATGTGTGGGCGAAGACAACATGTCCAGTTATGATTTATATCAGTCAGGGTCAACTATAACTTATTTTGTTGACGCTTATCAAATATTGATATAGGTGTTGTATATCTCGCTGACAAAGATGCACGCACACAAAGATATACTGAACTTAACATAGGTCTTTGAGATAGATAAGTATTTCCTATATTGTCTTTGTTTCTCTTGCCTAAACACAGTTCACTTGTTGTTAGTGACATTGCTAATCATTCAGATAACTTAAGTGATGGAAGATTTGGGGGGGAAATGCACTTCAAAACTTAAAGACAATCCCAGTTGATTTTTCGTCATAACATGTATCAAGTCGCCGACATGAAAATAAGTTAATTCAAAAGAGAAGACAGATACGAATGTATATTTCTTGTTGCGTAAATTTATTTTGGTATGAAAAACACTTTGAAATTGTGAATATAAAAATATAAAACCCGACAAAGCACCATATCAACCACCATCTGTGTAATCATTATTTTCCAATATCTAGATCTACCATTCGCCCTGCTTTGTCAGCAATAGGAGAGGATTAAACTCGAAGGATGTTATTTCGCCACGTCTTGCTACAAACATGTATTGACCTTGGCTCAGTGGGTTCTCCGCCCCACACACTGTAATTGAATTCAAATCGACTCTCATCTCTTTTGAACCTGCTTAAAATGTTTCTTTGTACCACGTACACAGCTGAGTGTAGATCTAATCAACTTGGAAACCAATTTGGCAAGTAGCCGTGTGCTGATAAGCGATCTGAATACAAAGAAGGGATTTGGTGGGAGGAAACTTTCTGAAATTGAACGAATGATATCTCAAGTTTTCTCACGATAAATTAGAAGGCGGCGACATGTGGTCAGATTTCCATGTGCTTTGCCACAATGTCCAAATCTAATGTCATGTTTTGCCAACCAGAACGCTGGCCTTGCTTGACCGCATGGGGTCAGCTATTGTCCGAAATATCCCCTATTTCCATACCTTTGTCGTCCTTTTCAATGACAGCTCGCCACTTGCCTCTCCTGATGTTTTATAATATGCACATTAAATCCTACACCTAAGGCTATGTACATGAAACACGAGCTATGTATTTGCTGGACAACTATGGTATTAGATATATTTAACTTCACAGATGATTTGTTGATAACAATGACCCGACTGAGCTTTTAGGATAGACGCGTTTTCGTCAATCGATTGGAAAATTTATATCCATGTTTGCGAACTGTACGTTGTTGATATGACCTGAAATATGTATTTATAAAACAAACTGACAGACACATTCAATATAAAAATAAAATAATGTGTTTGACATAAAATACATTCTTATATTCATATTATTGAACACATTCTTACATACATTACATCCTTAAATATAATCAAATAACTTTCCTATTTTGTTTGATATTATGAGAATAACAGGTGGTCGTTTATGAGAAAAATTATCTTTAAACGATGGTTATCATATACTTAACTAAACGGAAAACATTGAATGATATGAACAACTCAAAACTGACATTTTATTTTTCTTGCATCCTGTAGATTCACTTCATAGAAAACCAAACTGTTTATTCAGTTTTTGGCATCCTTCGGTTTCACATTCATAGTTCATAGTTCAATAAATTAATATCATGAACTAACTTTCATATTTATATATTGCAGACCACTTTCCTATGCAGTCCCAGACACAAAGAACGATGCCATGGGGAAGCTGGGTAACGCCCTCAGCCAGATCCAGTTGAAAGGATCAGGAGAAACCATCATGGCCGATAGAGACGGCGAGGCAAGTTTAGAGTTATCTCCCCTTTGATTTAAAATATGCTAAAAGCAGACTGCAGACCTTCGAGTCGAAGTGCTACATTCCCTCTGACACAATCTCTCTTTGAGCTCAGAGTAATCAATGGAAACAGACTGCAGTCAACATTCTTGTCATGCAGGTGAAAATCTTTAAGCAAACAGAAAAGGGCTAAGTATAGACCCCTGAGCTGACCTATATCACAAGCGTATGACAAGGACGGGTGGATTATCGCTTTATGCAATACCTTACGAGGTAGCTAACGTCTGGGTTAACTAGTGTATATACAGCTTTGAACCAGTATCCTAGCCTGAAAAAGAAAAAAAATATCAGGAAATGAATTGAAAGGACAAACATTAAGTAATGTAAGTTACAATGAGGTAACGTGTTATTGTTCTTGACCTATTCTGCTTTTCGTTTCTTTTTCATAAGACAATTGTTAATTTGAATTTAAAATAGTTCAATGTTCCAATTTGCTAAGCGTTTGAATGGGTGTCACATGTCTCCATAAGATACATTTCTAAGAAAAACAACAAGTTCAGTTTACCGAACATAAAAGATCTATATCACAATTACATAAATGGAAAGCAGTGGTGCCAATAAAAAAAAGGACAATGCACTTCGACAATCTTCTTCAGGAAAAGCAATGATCCAATATCAAATTAATATAACCAGAAATGTCAACCCCATTTAAAAGATGCATTTAACTCATGTAATGCGGTCAGCCATACAGAGCAAACGGAATTATTAATGTAATACCGCTGTTACAGCTGGTGTATGAGCGCCCACCCCTGACCCCGACACGGGAGCAGCAAATGATCACTGACGTTAGTCCCGCAGTAAAGACGGCCGTCAAAGAGGTCATCGTTGACGTCATCTCAATGGACCGATCTGATTCGCCGCCTCAACACAGGGGTGAGTAAAATAAACAGAATTTTAATAGTATTCAAGTTATTTGGATAGATATATCTTCTTTACAATGAAATACTTCCGTGTATGCACCAGATGTCTTCTGTGGCATAACTGAAGCAATGTTTATCCAGCAGTCAGATTTCAAATTTAACCTTTGTTGATTATCGGTTCGTTTAACATAGAACATAAAGAAAATTCAATTAATGAGTGTTTATGTATTAAACATTAGAAAAAAAACTAACTCACATATTAATATTTCAGCGCCATCGCCGAACCCACGTTCTGCCGTCACTCTTCTGGACGTGCTGGTCACGTGTCTTGATCACATGCCCAAAGGTAGGTCAAGATCACGTGATTATAAAAATTCACAGCTTTCAAAAAAAGCGGGTTTAAAAGACTAAAGGGTTAATACTTTATTTGAAAATATGATTTTAAATTTGTCTCGTTCATTGGGAATCGTATTTCCCTCATGGCTTGTTCGTGTCGCCTTTGCATGATAGTTTGGAAGTACTCAGCAGTTTTAGTTAAGTGTTTTCCTTTTGTTTGTAGTTGAAGTGGAGCACAACCCGACCCCCCTGATAGACAGCGGGGTGATGTGGGTCACCAAGTGGGTGGACTACAGCAACAAGTATGGCTTCGGCTTCCAGCTCTCTAACGACGCTATCGGGGTTCTCTTCAACGACACCTCCCGTATTCTCCTTGCCCCAGACGGCAGGTGAGCGCTGTTTGATCCTAGTTTTTGTTGATTGTTTCTTTCCCATACGTCAATGAATGTTTTAAATATTGAAGCACCACTCCTATTTTCGATATTGAAACAATTAATTGTATATCGTTCATCAGTATATCCAGGTTTTGAGGTAGACTGTTCCAAGTTATCATTCCGACAACAAAGGACAATCTTACTGATGGTTTATTTGATATAGTTGCGTGTCGTGATTTTATTTAAAATAAGTTGTTTTAAGTAATGTAATGTGAAAATATAAATTGTGAAAAAAGCAAATGCCCCTTGTGATTTTGTAATATGGTCCTTATTCTTCTCAGATTGACAATTAATATTGGTCGCCCGCATACCCGCATCAACTCATTATATCTCGACATTCATTCATCAATTCAGATGATAATATGTGCAATTCATCAATTCAGACGATAATACGTGCAGTTCAAAGCAGTGTTAAACAGTAGTCTGACAAGCAGTTTATCCCTGCACGAGCGGTATGCCACTGACGTCATCAACCCGTGTCCTCGGGGTCATGTTAGCACGTGAGCTCATCACAGTGTCACTATGTTTGTCAACCCTGCGGCTGAGCTTCCATTGGTGAAACTCCCGAACAGCGTTGTTTTTATGAGATCAGCGTTTTATCTTTCAAAAGCTCGTTTTTATTGCCTAGGTGTCGCGTGTACCCGGTAACCCCTGGTAAATGAGACCTTTCATCCAAGGCTCAACAAATCGATAAACACACCGACATCAGTAACAGCTGCGCCTAATGATATGCGTACTACCCGTGCACTCCAACACGAGAGATGTAAAGAATTATGCATATTTCTAAATCGACCTATTCATTATAAATTTTGTTATTAAAGTGTGACTAGGCATCAGTGAAGTTACAAATCCATCATGGCGTAATAAAAATTAAATGTTAAACAAAATGTTAAATCAGAAAAATATGTTGTACAAAAGGTACCTTATAACACATATAATTTGGACAATTTACTGGAATCTAGAGGATCCTATAGGTCTGAAAATGAAATAATAACCTAGTTTGAAACCTATCCAATAAACCTTCTGACTATTGATACAGAATATGATTTAATTTGCAAGTTACTAAGATAGTGAATGAGTTGATCAAAGCAAAGTTTGCGTCCGTTCCGTGTTCGATAAAGCAGCCGGAAACACTGTAAGGAGAGGGTGTTCTACGTTAGACAACTTGTACCCAATCCGATTCTTTGTGAATAAAATATGCTTAAAGGGACACTGCGTCGATGATAAAAATGAGTCTCATCTTTATCTAACTAGGCTGATTAGGGTGTCTGCTAACAAGTTACGCTTCGCTTCACTGTCTACATGCAGAAGTTTTTAGAACCAATTACGTCAATTGTCTGAAATTGGGTGTCTGTGACTTGTTAGAAGACATGTACCCTGGAAATGGGTACCCTGTGAGGCTTAGAATGGTCCCTAAACTGAGCGCCACATATGGCTGCTGGTTGAATACTCCCCAGGGAGTTGAATTGGAAAAAATGATTGGACGGTGAAAGAATGCCATTGACCAGGGGAAACAATGTAAGCGCCTTGAGCAACCACTAGTGGATGGATATGTGCGCTATATAAATATCCTAATAATAATAATGTTAATTAGCAAACGTAGATACACATAATCTAATTTTTATCCTCGACGCGGTGTCCCTTTAAACCAACACTTTATACTTGTATATGTGAGTTTAACGTCGTTTGTCAGCCTTAACCATTTGTGATGGAGCTCTCTATGAGGGACTTATTGAAAGGAAAATATAGCAGCAATATCAACAAATCCCCTCTTCAGCGATTTACTAAAAGGAAAGTAGTTATAGTAACAAGACGAACAATCCCCTCATATGAATGATACGCCAGTGCAGACAGACGTAGGCCTATATGTTACATGAATAAAACAAATTCTAAATCCATGTTTGTATGTCCACAGAGCTGTCCAGTATTACGACATGACCGGCAAACTATCGACGTTTTCCACGGACATGATTCCCGGCGAGCTGGAACGCAAAACGACGCTACTCCAGTACTTCGCACGTTACATGGACGAACATCTCATTCAGGGCGGAGATCTCGCGAATCTTCGTCTGGCGAGATCTTGGTCCGGTAGTCTCTATCTGAAGAAGTGGTTCCGAACCACAAAGGCGATCGTGCTTTACCTGAGTGATGGAACGCTACAGGTGCGTGTTAATTAGCTTTGTTTAGAACACCTATAAACCATGTTAAACGTTCTGTTAATAACATCTGCGATTAAACTTTCCACATCATCTTTTAGAATTCGTCTTGAATATGTAAATAGTTCATATTTTAGATCAGTTTTATTCAAAAGTGTATCCTCATACTTTCTAACGTTGGCTGTGGGAATATTTTTTTACTTTTGATTTTGTTTTCGATTATTGCTTTCTGAGATGTTAATATCATTTTTGTAAAGATTGCAATGTTTAATTGGTGTTTTATGAATTTAACACTGTTGCATCCTTGTCATTTCAGGTTAATTTCTTCGATGATCACACGAAGATCATTCTGAGTTACCATAACAACGACTACCTGGTGACCTTCATTGACCCAGAACGTCTTGCCAAGACTTTCAGTGTAGTTCACATCATCCAAGATGGCTGCCGAGGGGAGATAATCGAAAGAATGATGTTTGCCAAGACAATGCTCAAAAATCTAGTTGACATTGAAGGTGCAGAAATCTAGACCACGGGTCGTTCTCTACCGGTATGCAACTTGAAACAAGGTCCGGTTTGGTGATTTCCATGCAGTGTTATGGGAGTCTTCTGTTCCCATAGCAACATTGGTGTGTTGATAAGAGTGGTTATGCATACCAAATGTAAACTTTCGGTTTGGTGATCGCCCAATTGTGGAGCCCTTGAAACATAAGAATAATGGCTGCGTTGTTTTGTAGCGTGGAACTGGCGACCTGCACGGTGTGTAACTGGTGTTCACTTCAAGATGACTCCACGCCTTACCCAAGTAGGCATCTGTTATGTGATAACCAACAATGTCCACAAAGGATTATGGACGGAGGACGTTTCTTCAATCAAGATCATATGGGGTGGTCACAAATTACCGCGAGGACCAAACGACATTTGAAGAGGTGCAAGACGTTGCTTTCCGCCACTCGGAACATTTACAGCTTGAGCAGTATTGTAATCATTGCCAGATCATACAACTGCATAAGTGCATCAAACTATCAAAGGGGAGATAACTCCTCGTTAGCCTAGTCGGATTACACGTGCATTTTGATCTCAGCACACAGTCACGGTCGACGTCAGCCAAGAGCGCCATATACAGGTGATGACGTCACGGTCTTGACCTTGATCTCTGTGGCATTTAATGCCTTGTATATATTCCTTCAAGTTAAGGATTTCAATTTGACAAATACGTTATGTTCATAATGAGTTGGAAGTGAAAGTCTACCCAAAGAATGGGATGTGGTGTTTACTTGATTTGTATCTGAGAAACCATGAGTATTGGTTGCTGTTGCCTTTATATGTGTACATAGGTGAAAGAGAGGATGTAGATATGGTACGTTGATCTACCTAAGATATACATAAACTATAACCACGGTGGATATACATACATTGCCTTGTCTGTCCAATGCTAGTGTGACAGTACTGAGGCATTACAGTATTTGATAACATGACTCAACTTATCCAATTATTACTCCAATACTAAAGAGATGAATTACTGAAGTGTATATAATTCTTGTAATAGTATCTTCATTTCATTGCCTCAGTTACAGTTTTGATGTAAGAATGATATAAACTATGTTGACGTAAGTGTGATAAATTATTTCATACATTAGGATTTCCGAGTATACTTGATAAGTTATTTCTCAATATGTCTGATAAGAGACTTCACTTGAATGGCTCGTTCCGTGTGTTCAATGAAAATCTGAGCTAAAGGATTTCTGGAATTTACAGATGTTTGAATTCGATGTAGATCTCAAACGATATCATGTTTGGGTACAAGAGGTCTTAAAGGGTCAATATTAACATTCTTGTTTCATTATAAATCACGAAGAATAGAATGAAACACTGAATACATATTCCATTTATCTCAAAAGGGTATACATACAGATATACAATTCTTACATATGTTTGTTTGAAGATATCCTTGTAAAGGGACCAACCTTTCCATAGTTATATCATGGCCAACTGTACAATTGTCAGGCAAAACATTGTTATTGTTCGTTGGGTTACATTCCGTCGAAATATATTTTCATAAATATCTTTAAGAAAATGTTGCGTCCATTATCAGTTATCAGGGAAGATAACATTCATTGCCTTTATCACGTGATCCAATCATTGCCTTCGTTTTCCGAAATACTTAACATGTCACGTGCCTTGACCAGATTTACCGCCCTTTGTATGCACATACTACAAGTTTATTTTGATGTGTAGTCTTTGTCGTCTTTCGTCATTATTCCTTTGTTCTTGTCCTGCTTCCTTTCGACGCTTTATGTTTTCTTATTTTCGCTTATAATGAAATTGTTATTATTATTTTGAAATTATTATAACACTTAAATAATGAATGATTTTGTTCTATTTATGCGGATGGTATCACATTATTGTTGAAACGGATATGCAAAGTTTTTGTAACATCAATGCAAATAATTCATAATGATTATAGCCATATTCATGATGTATGAAATATACAATTAAATGCTGTTGTTTTACTTATTAATTTTCCATTACATTCTTTTTGATTTATCGGTGTATGAATAAGATTGTAACTAAACCAATCAAATGGTCATGAAAAATGTGACTTTTATCAAATTATTTATTTCTAGTGTGATACTTCTTACTTTTGATATCTTTAAATGCTAATATAAGGAAATAATATATGTTGGGCAATAGCCCTGAAAGGAATTTAATCGAATCATTGAAAATGGAAAACGGTATATGATTATATATCACGAATGTCTTCGTTATCTTTGAATACTGACAAAGGTGAATATTAAATTTGAAAGGATTTAAAATTGTGAAAAAAGGAATATATAATATGGGTAACATTTCGTTGAATTTTGGTGTTTGTTGCTTATCCTGCCACAGGATGCTCCGCCGTCGTGCCTTCCCGATTTCCCATTGTACAGAAAACTCGCCTCTTTATATGACAATATTTGTACATATATCGGTAATGCCAGCTTTCTCAATAAACTCTAAACTCTACGTGCCTTATCTTGTTCATTCATCTGCGTATCAGTATGACAGGTGTCCGTATCAGATGCTGCTATATTCCCCGGACACTTAGTCTCTCATGAAAAAATATTCTTTCATAAATATTGCAAGGAGCCTCCGAGAAATGGAAATATCAGTTTAGACCAAACTACAGATTTCAAGGATTTGATGAGACAGATGAAGTTCCGTATTTGTGCAAGATCAGATGATGCATATAATCTTTCTCAAGTCACCGATAGTACATTACGTTTGTTATTTCTTGACATCTTATAATAATCAATAGTATATTCTCTAACCCTGCATGAGCTGACTATGAATTTGTGACAACTTCTAAACAATAAAGTTTTGGAACTTTTAAATATTGACATCCTCGACGTTCTGCGATTATATCTTCGCGTTGTGGAGGACATGGATCGTTATATAAGCCAGCTTAATTACCCCCAAGTTAGCAATTAAATTAGGTGTAATATATGCCGAAATTGATTTGCCGAACACTACAGTCGGAGCGTTCAATAATGACATGGTAAATTTTGCTAACTTCATAATACATTAACAAACTTGCATATCGCAGCACAATGCAGTGATTATCACATACTGATACAGCGGGTACACGCCATCCCTATATATTATATTGTATCGATTCTCCAACAACATATATGCTCGTACAAATAATTTGTAGAAAATGTAAGTAAAACGTCACGCAGAAGTTTTATATTTACGCTCAAATTCAGATACCATCACTTAAACATGGAACCACTTTCCTTACAAAGTTTTAAAATGTTTCAAAAATACATTAGGAGAAAGTTGAGTAATATGACATGTGAACACTTCTCAATCGCTTCAACTGGACTTCATTTACACGTAGAGTTGCCTCAGATTTGACTTTATTTAAATGTTATCCTAAAAACCTCATTTAATATACCTTATTACCAAGGGTTTATGTAACAAATTAAACTTTACTAATGTTAACTTAACTACCAAACCCAAGGGTTTTCTCTGACGTATATACCGCCATGCCTTTTAAATACAAAGATGAAAGCAATCGTGTAAATGTGTAAAGGCCTCGCGATCTAAGTTTGAAGCGCACATAAAATATCTCATCATAAATATTTTGGGAACGGAGCAGAAAAGATACCAACAAACAATCTGCTCATGATGCCTAATGCCTACGCAAATTTTAAACATGGACACTTTTTAGTACCTAACTGAACAGGAGATTAGGTCTTACAATTAGTTTGTTAAATGCCAGGTCTTACTAAATGATATAAATTAACCTGCTGCGAGGTTAACTTTCAACGTTTGGTAAAATCTCTAGTCTGAGTAAAACCTTAAATTTCGTGGTAAAACCTACTCAGAGGTTATTGCACGTACAAGAAATGCAGTAGCCTCATAATGTACAGTCTACAGTGATATCCTGAGATAGGTTTATACGAGAGGAAAATTCCCATGACACATTAAGTTTCTTATATTTCATGGATTGTGTTCATTAACAACATGTCTACAAATGTGTGTGTTATGTAATTGATGATATTGACATTATTCATGGGTTTATTGTGTAAGCATGTACATTTCAGCGAACTGCACGTGCAGCACGACTTTCTCACGTTTTTTGCTATAAGTGCCTGTTATAGACATTGTTTTCGTGGACTGATACACCATATTGTTTAAATATTGTTGAAATAAGTTTGTACCGATGCAAAAAATAACAATGTAAATGACAAATTATAAGAATATAACTTATTTTGTGTAATATAATATGTTGTGTGCAGCCATTGTGTTGTTGGGGGTCACATATTGCAAACGTTATAAATGGTGTTATTTTATCGAGAAATACCGACTGTCACCGAAACCTACCATTTTGATGATAGTAGACTTAGCATATTCACGATATGAAGGTAGAAGTAGTGATTTCTAAACGAAAACCGGACAATGCACAGCGTGTGGCGCGCGCCAATGAGTCAAACGTATTTTTGGAATCTTATTTATAACGGATAAAAAGACAAATTTGAGCTGATAATGTTTAATAGGTCACATAACTACTGTGCATGTAAATGGGACGTGCAGTTTCGGTTTCTGCATATGCATAATTATGTTACTCGATTTTAATTGGAAACTAGTAATTATGATATATTTGGCGATTGGTGATAAATATGCAAGCTCAGTGAATTAATTTGTATTGTAGACAGCACATGTGGTGAGTTGGAACGTATTAAAGCCAAATAAATTTTAATGAAACACAATTTTACCTTTAACATACATACTTTAAGAAAAAAAACTTACATCAGCCTACAACAAGTGTTTTCATTCTGTATTTAATTCTCATTTAAGGTCTTACTATCAAAAGTAAAAACTTACTTTCACAATAAAAACCTCATACGTGGTTATTATCAGAAGAAATACCGACTGAAATAATAATGAGGGGTTATTACGAGAAAACAAGATACCTACGAAACAATAGACAAAATCCCTGATAGGTTTCTAAAGTCTGAGTAAAACCTTAAAAATCGTAGTAAAACCTACTCCGAGGTTATTACATGTACAAGAAATGCAGTAACCTCACAATGTACAGTCTACAGTGATATCCTGAAATAGGTTTATACGAGAGGAAAATTGTCATGGCACATTAAGTCTTTATATTTCATGGATTGTGTTCATTAACAAAATGTCTACAAATGTGTGTGTTATGTAATTGATGATATTGATATTATTCATGGGTTTATTGTGTAAGTATGTACATTTCAGCGAACTGCACGTGCAGCACGATTTTCTTACGTTTTTGCTATAAGTGCCTGTTATAGACATTGTTTTCCTGGCCACTGACACACCATATTGTTTAAGAAAAAAACCTACATCAGCCTACAACAAGTGTTTTCATTCTGTATGCGATTGGATACCAAACTTATATAGCCAGTGTGTAAATAGTCACCGACCCAGACCTTGGGTTCAAGTTCATGATTCACGTGCGAGGGTTCATCTAACTTGAACACCTCGGTCTCAGTCGACCACTATTACAAACACTGGTTAAGGGTTCTCTAACCCGTAAGTGCAAGCCCTCGTACCATAGAAAGGTTATAAAACGCTTAAGTCTAGTAGGATCGAGGTGAGTGAACTCGATAAACTACACCTATTTATAATAATGATAAGAAAGCTGTCTCCCATATCTTGTATTACAGTGAATGGAAAATAACCTTGTCTTACTCTGCTATTAAAGCGGCATTAAGTATACACTGTAAACATGGTGTTTAGCATATAAACATAATACTAAGCGCGTATCTTGTCCTGTTTTTTTTACGCGTTTAGACCCCTAAACACGTTTAGCTACCTGAATGTGTTTAGGAATGTGTTTAGCAACTAATCACGTTTAGCTACATAAACACGTTTATTAATGTGCTTAGCAACTAAACACATTCCTAAACACATTTAGGTATCTAAACGTGTTTATGGGTCTAAACGTGTAAAAAAAACAGGACAAGATACGCGCTTAGTATTATGTTTAGCTTTTCAACACAAAACCACACTCTCCAGCACGCCTGAAAATAAAAGTATTGCAACTATACAAAATATTTAAATCAATGAAGACCAATGTTATATCTTGTAATTCAATCTTACACACCGCCATCACCAAAAAATTCATGGCGCTTAATAAAAATTATATAAGTACATATAATATATAAGTGTATGATACAAGAAATAAATTTGGTCTGCATCACCCCTTTTATAGGGGTGATTAATAATGACTCAAAATCAGGAATTTCTCGAAAAGATTTATTAAAAATTATTGATAAAATAACCATATACACCAATACACTCATCGATTTCACCAAATATTAAATTTATAAGACAACCATTGTTCTCACAATATACATGGATAAGAAGGTATCTACATATAATATATATGCTTATATATGCTTGAACAATGTTCATTTGGCAGTTAAATTTTCAGACACAAATATTTAAAAAGTGGTTTTAGAATCAAGGCAATTTAGCAACATTCTAATCCTTATACGTAATGTTAAACATTAATGAGTGTCTGCATATGAATTAATAATTAAATAAATCCTTTAAAATAAGTTTGGGTGTTTTCAACATAATATTTTCACACCATCAGAATAATTTTTTTTTTAAAAAAAGGTTAATGCTCAATCCCTTTGTTCTGGAGAAAACATGTTATAGTAATATATATGTTTACAACGCTTTTGTAGTTTACTCCCTTAAAAGATCTGTATAAGTCAAAGGATTTGGAAAGGTAGTTGAGATTCAGGATGGTCTTTTGTAAACTGCATTATATCTTCTTTGGCATCCTTTACCTGAAACATGAATGAAGAAACTTTTAGTTTACCATCGAAATGCAACATGACAAAAATAACACAATAGATGAACATATCCAGTCTCCTGAAAACATTTTAACAAATGTAGTAAAGTGTAACATGTTATGGAAAAACTCAAGTGGGTATATACAAATGGTTGTTGTGAAAAATTATCTGACATCAAATCAAGTGATCAATCAGTAAAAACTGTCATTATTTTAGTGGGACTTCAACGTTCTGTAATCACTGATCCTGTCAGTTCTGGTTTCCTACAAAAAGGGCAAAAATAAGTCACAAAAGAGTCAAAAATAAAATGGCAGATACAACATTTTTTTTACCAAAATATATCCATACAATTGTTATGTATTTGTGATAGTCTTTAAATATAAAGGAATTTGGTTCAATATTTACTCACCACAGCTGAGTCAATGCTAACAGTTTCTTGTATTTCTTCATCACATCATCTTTCTTGTCAAGGCAGACTGTCATCAGGAAAATTCCTTCTCCAACTGCATAACAAAGATACATCTAAATATACTGGTCTGGTCCTAAATGAGCTATATGAGCATCAACCAAGTATTTAATGATGAACATATTGTCATATGCTTCTTTCAGAACTTATTTTAGCAAATACAATTGTTAAACATCTACACCCTTATTACACATCTTAATTCAAGTAATTAAACACAACCAGTTACACTAGTCAAACCTCACTACAATGGAATTCGATAATAACATGTGGTTTATGGATATTACTTCATGTTAGATATTATATAAACATTATCAGAACTCTCATATATATCATTTATATAAATAACAAATATTACTAAAATATATATGTACTGTTGGTGCTAAGCATATAATAAACGTACGTTAAATGACTCATTACAAACTCCTTTGACAAATGAAAACAACATAGAAAGCAATCGGACGACGTTGTGAAATCTCAAATCAACCTACCTTTCAAAGTCTTGATTTGAACCATAAGTGTGTCGTTCAGGGAACATAGAGACATATATTCACAGTAACATCAACTTTTGGCTTCATGTGCACTTCGAATGACCAGAAACGTGTGCATCAACAACGTGTAAATAGACAAGAGGATACTGGAGAAATATGGCGGCCACAGGGATACACATCTGTTCTTAATTAACTCTCCCGCCAAAACTGACCAATGTAACCCGACCCATTGGGGAAATTCTCAAACATGTTTAGGAAAGTGTTTAGCCAATGGTGTAATGTATGTCTAAACACGTTTAGAAATGTGTTTAAAAGCTCTTCATGTTTAAATAACAGATGTAATATCGTTCTTGTGCTTAGCCATTAAGCACTATCCTAAACATGTGGAGCATTAAACATGTAACGGTGGTGTTTAATTGCTAAACGCGATTTTTACAGTGTATTTGGCTTTCACACGTGCCGAAATATCACATGTGCTGAATTAAGTTCAAATAAGTTCATTTGACATGCATATTCATCCCCATTCGCCAAACATGTCATAATTAGCCAACTAAAATCAAATAACAAAAACCTTGTGCTGAAACCGAAACTACACGTTCCATTTACATAAACAGTAGTTATATGGCTTATTAAACATTACCAACCTAAATTGTTTTTTCTTTGTTGTTGATAAGTTTTAATAAATACGTTTGACTAATTGACGGGCGCCAGCCGCGGTACATTATCCGGTTTTCAATCAGAAATCATTACTTTTGCCTTTATATATATTGTCATCATTATGAATTGATGAGTATTTAAACGGTAATATTCGACAACAGCCAGTATTTCTCGATAAAATAAGATTTTATATAACTCTTGATAAATGTGTCTCCAACAACACGTTGAATGTTCATTTAAACAAACTATGCATAAAGTCAGCGAAAGCAAATATTTCATAAAATACATTTGTTGAAACAGTTCTATATCATCTTGCAAACTAAGCTTCTGTTGAAACTTGTAATAGTTAATGAATAACTCAATTTGAAAGACAAAAGTAGAATCAAGATTTCATACAAGTTTTGAACTTATTGCTACGTTCTAGAAATCATACATAAAAAGCCTACTTCTTGACAATTCCTACAAGGTTAATGAACTCAGCAACCTGTCTCGACCAAGATAAGCAAGTCTGTCTCACATTCCTCGAAGGCATAACAGAGACCGGAGACCAACTGAGTTCAGATAATTTTAGAAGATATGTCTTTATTCAATCTCTTTAGTTCAAGTTCATAAATGTCATTCAAATTCCTTGTCCTGAGCCAACTTTTTGCAGTATATTGGAAGGTACGATAGTCTTAAACTCAGACTCTGAAAAAAGTATTAATTCTGAAAACATCACCATTTTATCAAATATTGAGAAGGAGGCTATGAGAGATGGGATTTTCTGTAAACAGAGGCTCCTTCTCTATATTTAAGTGTTAATGTTTTATTAAATTTTCTCCATTTTAATACTGTTTTTCAATATTTTGTTCCGAGTCTAAGTGCAAACACGGACTTAAATTACTGTAATGCCGCTGTAGTTGTGGAACATTCCATTTAATTCTTATTACAGCACTAGTGCTTGTGAATTTAATGTAAACCCAGAAAATAGAGGAACATGGTAACATAAACAACTACAAATGAACATGTCATAAATATTGGGCTAGACCATACATCTAGACCCTTTGATACGACTGGCAAATACTATATATTTTTTTCGAAGACGTTATGTATACAGTGATGTCGGGTAAAGCTTCGCACCTAAGAGACAACAGACAATTTATACCAGTAAAATATTTCACATGTGAAAAATTGATCTCAAGATGAAAATTTAGATTTTAATCATCACATTAATGTGGAATGTATTGACAATGAAATTAATCAGATGTAATCAGAGTAATCTAGAAGCTGATGAAAGGACTAGTAGGTGATAGTTGAGGTATTTTGGTTTCCTTTGACATTTGGTATGTGTTATGATATCTTGTTTTTTTGGCGATTTTTGTCAATTTTCAATAATTCGTCACTGTTTAGGTCAATAAACATCATTCTAAAAACTTTCCCCTGCTACAAACAATGCAATATATTCTAAAATTTCCAAAAGAAACAATATAAATAATTGAAGTCCTTACACTCCCTACATTTCTTTATGTTCTATTTGTCTCGGTGCGTATCTCCACCCTCCGCGAATCTTTACCCGACATGGGTGTATAGATGAAACAGTGATTTCATTAGTTTCACTAAATTACGCTGTCACAGCCAAGTACAGCATCCGTTCTGAACGTGATCAAAGGAACTGCAAACTGTGAAGCTGTGTCAACAGCGTGATTGAAGTTGGACTTGGGACTTCGATAAGACATTGACCTATATAATGTCTGGTGTTTAGTGTCGAGTTCATTCCAACTCAATAACGGAATGGAAAACAAACAGCATAGTGTTATGTAAAAACCTTCAACGCTTTCATATACATATTTTATCTATTACCAGAACCATTGCAGAATCTCCCGATCTTTGTAGTTGCTTTTAGACGAACGCTTCTATTTCTTAAAAGTGTCTATGTTTCTGAGCATGTGGTTAAAGAAAAGCTATACTATATTGATATAGGCCTACTACTTCTATGCATATGGTGAAAGATGAATATTAGGCCTACTGTATATTGTATATCACATTTATATGTCATGGCTTTAACCACTATCAAGTGTGTGTTTAAACCAATACCTGCATTGTTAATTTAATTTATCGTCAATATATACATAGCTAAAAATAAGTGTGCACCCCTTAGTTTGTTCACCAGGAAACGTTGTCTGATAAGAAAGTAGACAATGTATCAGAAAAAGCAACTGTGTGGTATGACAGAAGCCTTATCTACCAGTTTAACAAAGCAAATTTCATTCAGTTTCACTATACTTTGTGATATTTGCATTCATAAAATTCTGCTAATTTGGTGTCCAGGAACAAGTATTGTTACGATGAAAAATGTTCCATTCTCTCAAATGAACTGATGAACCTTTAATAAGTGCCTTTCAATAACAAGGCTCTAGTTACAGCAGTATCAACCTTCAGAATCAAACTTTTTCTTTAAAAAGAACAATTTGGAAGTTGTTTACTGACGAAATCCGGTCTGTATGACTGTAATCACATCTCTAAATCAAAAGTCCTCGACATTCGTAAATAAATGAGAAATACGACACAACGGGTCCTTTTCATAAATGATGATTTGATGATTAGTTTGTGGTATGATTATTGGTATGTACTGTTAAATGCGTCATAAATAATCACGATAGTTCTCGTGTTTACAAACCATAATCTAACCCAAGGAATTAGATGTGATATACGTCCTTGATCTAACCTTATATCAGCCAAACCGAAGTCGAACAGTCAAAGGGAAATAACTCTGGTATTTTTTGTCATTATTTTGCAGGATCCACGTTTAACCTAACGCAATGAAACATCAGTCAATCCATAAGTAACTTGTTATTTTCTGCTTAAATATACATCGATATCTTAAAATTAAAAATAGAGCCATGGGCTCTGTAGCTCATCAGGGCTTATATTGTTTGATGATGAAGACAGAAATATATTGTCTAAATATAATGCACAATCTCTAGCCCTGACAAATCTTAATCTTGAAATTGAGAGAGAGCACTCAGCAAGGTCAACACACAGGAGATTGTGCAATATGCTGACCCCTTGGCTCTGGTTACAAGCCAGCTGTGCTTTTACAGCCAAATTATGTAATAGCGTAATAGCCTCTGCCTTGCACTAAACACTGGCATCACTGATCTAACTGTATAAGACATAGAGAGAACAGGCAATGTGGTGAATCTCATCGTACATAGTACAATTTAGAATCAACTTGGCTAAATAATCTCTGCACACTTTTAACGGTTCTAAGCCTTTTTCATCCAAACATCGTAACATTCCGAACGGAATATTCCTTCTAGTCTGTTCTGGAGAAGAAGATGAAAATATTTTTTTATGTTTTGACCTGTGAGGGCCTTTATAATACCCACAATATTCAGTTCATAGGCTATTCAATAGTTCTCATTTCAATATTGATTACATTAATTTGACAAACATGTCCACAATGGAGACTTGATCCTCAACATATATTTCACATTCCTACTGAATAAGATTAACTGCGAAGTTTTTTTTCTATTCTGCATTTCTCAAACCCAAATTAAGACTCAGATATCTAAAAGATGAGATGAGTCTCCCTCAGGTATTTTATTAGGGATAAACTCAATACTGATTGAAGTGCCATAAAATATCAGTTCATTATTCAGGGGTTTTTAGGCTGTGGTCCATATTTGGAGTCACAGGGTCGCCAAATTTACAAGTTAGAATCCCCATTGGCTAAATAGTTTGCACACAATGATACAGCCTTCTAGGTCTTTTTGTTCCGGAGAAAAAGAGGAAAACGGGAGTTTAGGTCATGGCCTGTGAGGCCCTAATTTGGGGCTACAGGGTCACCAAATCTACATTTTAGAATCTCCATTGGCTAAAGACTCTTTACACAACATGACAGCCTTCTATGTCTTTTCGTTGTGGAGAAGAAAATGAAAATAGGATTTTAGGTCATGGCCTGTGAGACCCTTATTTGGGGCCACAGGGTCACCAAATCTACAAGTTAGAATCCCCATTGCCCAAGGAGTCTGTATTCAAAATATCAGCTCCCTAGGCCCAGTGATTCTGGAGAAGAAATCGAAAAAGCGAAAAGTTTATGGACGGACGCATTAGCCAAGCATTTGTCAGGTTCGATTCGTGTGTTTGAATCTGTAAAAGTTTTGATACAATTTATTCAATGGTAATACTTGCATATTTTAGATTTTTAAATCAGATAGTTTTACAACACAGAGAAAGAAACATGCAGTATATCCATATAACGTTTTACTCGACATGTTATCGGAATATTGTTATCGGAATATGTGTGAGATAGAAGAAAAAAATATGAACCGACCTGTTGTTGACTTTAATCGGCCTTTGGGTTGTAGATTGTATAGTGTCGCTAATATGGATGAAGGGAGATAACTCGTCTATGCTTAGTGACAACATGAAGTTATGGAGAAAGGGAGATAACTCGTCTATGCTTATTTGCTTATCTGAACTTAATAAGTAAAAGGAGTCATAAACATACGGAAGAAATTGTATTCCAGATTTTAAATGGTCTCTCAATATTATGTACAAGATGTTCCTATCAATGCAAATATAACTGAATATGAAATGACAAAGTTAGTATTACTATTCTTCTGTGCATAAAACATAACACAAAAAGACCATTTTAACAGATGTAACAGCTATAAGAACAGCCACTCACTTTATTTAACTCGAATGCCAGATTCAAAACATTGTATTTAACATAGTGTATATAATACAATATAGTACCGGTATGTATAGTGTATATAATACAATATAGTACCGGTATGTATACAGGTAGTGTATATAATACAGTATCGTACCGGTATGTATAGTGTATATAATACAATATAGTACCGGTATGTTGGTGTATATAATACAATATAGTACCGGTATGTATAGTATGCAACATTCATGCTTCCTTATGAAAATATTCACATTTCTCAAACAGAATTAATTTTTAGACCTGGGATCCCCTTCTTCATCTTCTTAAACTTCATACTTCATGACTTTACAGAATAACAATACAAAATATATAAATATGATAGCAAAGCAAATCAAATGCTACTTTTAACATACAAATTAAAGATACCAAATGTACTATATGACTATATAAATATTTTTAAAAAACAGCGTATTTATCTACAATTATCAAAATTCTATAGTAAAATAATTGTAATAGTACAGTAAGTATAATATAGTATATTAGTAAAACATGATGAAATTGTCCTTGATACTGATTCGAATGTTTAAATGTAATAATATTGATCTACAATATTATTATCTTAATTTCTTTTTAATTCCAGTTCTATCTATAAAATAACTGTAATAGTATAGTAAAGTATAATATAGTATATTAGTGAAACATGATGAAAATTGTCTTTGATTGAAATGTTTAAATATATTAATAATCAATTCCCTTGAGTACCTTTTCCCCATCTGCCTGTGTTGTATCATTTAGATCTGGCAGTAGAAGAGTGTCGTCTAGTATTGACCATGAACAGCATTTATTGTCTAAATTTCATCCAATTGGAGTTTTTTTTTTAAATATCTACTTTAAAAATGTCAATTTTAAAAATAAACATTAGTTGTTATCCGTGAAACATGTAAATAGTACAATTTCAAAAGTATAGAACATTTCATAGAAAGAGGTTTATTTCGGTTTTTAGCAGTTTTTAATTCTATCATCATGAACACCATCTTGTAACAGTGGAATGTTGAACATAGCAATGGTATTTTGACCAAGCAACCATAGCAACAAAATAAATAGTTTAGTAACTGTAACATTTTAGTATCATTTAACAGGCAACATTTCATACAATATTATATATATGTGTGTGTGTCCAGCAACAATTGTACAGTACTTATTCTATTTGCATTTAAACATGGCATAGCATTTCAGCATCAACTTCAGCATTTTCAAATCAATTGTGTGAACATACACTTCATTGATAATCTATGGGGAAAACAATTTTGTATCAAAATTAACATTAACATGACAAATACACTATTCAGTATACCCCAACTTTTTTCACTCCAAAATATTATTGATATAAAGCACTGTCATAAATGGGATTAAAGTACGGCACAGTTTTGACAAACAATGTTAAACATTAACATGACATAGCATTATAAATATATTTCTTTTTTTTAAATCTGAAATAAAAATTTATGTTTTGATATAAAGATTTCAATTAGTCATCAATATGTCAAATTTTCATCCTTCTGTATATCCCTCATTGTTAAAAATACTCTATAAGTTTATACGTCCTTGTTTAAGGAATATTAAAACTAAATATAAATAGTATAAAATAGTTTATTCAGATTGGACGTCCTGCACAATGATCAACCACTGATATTTGCAAGTGTATTAGATTTTGAGCCTTGGATGTTATGTAAAGGTTCATATATTCAAAACACCAAACTATGGTTTCCTGTGAGGTTAGAGTTAAATATGTTTTTTTCATCAAAATGGCAAGAACTTTGTTGTTTCTTTGTAACAATGTTTGGTCTAATGTTCTTTTTCATGCAAATGCATTAAAAAAAACTCTGTATTGAAATACTAGCATTATAAACTTCTGAACCTCTATCATAAAGGTAATGGCTGTTTTTCAAGGCATTATAATTTGCAGAAGCCCAAGAACTTTAATTAATTCTCATTGCCATGGACTTCTGTAAAAGATAAATGAAAATACGGTACTCTGTAAAAAATTGTTATAGATATTTTAGCTTAAATGGATAGAATTTGTTCTATCTAAAAACTTCAACTTTTTGATACACATATACGTTAAAGGAAACAGTTAAAACTTGTATCAGGTTACCACCTACAACTCTATTATGTTAGAAGTGAAGAACATCACCACAGTTGTTTTAGTCACATTTCAAAATCACATTGTGACTGTATTGTTATATCTTGTATGGGATATTTTGGGCAAACATTTGTATACATTTTATAAAGAAGAATTGCTTCAAAATCGGAGTCGACAAGATAAACCGTTCGCCATATTTGTTAGAATTTTGGAGCAAAATTTTCACACGGCTTCAAATAGATACAAAGTTATATTGGCCCATTGTCAGGATTGAGAGGGAATTATCATTTGTAGCACCTTCATGATAATTTTATCTATTTTAACTAAAATGTGTAAATATGTATATTGACAGATATCATAATAAAGGATTTTGAGAGAATATGTCATCATTAATGAAATAATCTTACAAAATGTTAACATCATAAATATTTGTCTCAGTATTGCTTGACACCATACATATCATGAAATCACAATGTCCTGATAAATCATATAATTCATCAAGTCCAAATGCTTTGACATCATACAATTCATGAAGTCACTCACTGAGTTAGGATATGTTTGGTTTCTATTTCTATTCTAACAATGTGGATGTAATCAAATAAAAGAAATTTCAAATTGAATAACACTTTCTTAGGTCATAAAAAAGCTACCCGGTAAGTAAAAAATATGCAGCATTAATTTTTATAATTTGTATTATATAGATTGACAATATGCATTGTTTCATGTTCATAAACCTTTATGATTTGTCTTAATTATAACACATTTTGGGAATCAGTATTATTTCAGCTCAAAACAAAAGATTTATCATAGCATGAAATAAATATATATGAGTATGGTGTAAAGGACATGCATTCCATATTTTATTAATTTCCATGCTTCAAGAAGTTCAACCAAATTCCAATGATATCAACAAATTCACTTATATTCTCTTAAATAAGAAAATGTACATATTTCTCAAACAGGATATACAAATGAGCATTATATATACAGAAATAAGCCAGAAAGACATATATACACAATGAAAAATTGAAACATGTAAAAAGACTTCAAAAAAGCATCATGTCATTATACACCTATATACAAATCATGCCTAAACAGCTGTATTAAACTTTTTATCATCTCATTCAAGGTAAAGAATATCATGTCCTGCAGACTAAGTCTGCAGGCTGCAGTACACTATGAATTCTTCGAATTATATGTTCAATATTAAGTCCAGGAAAAATTTATAAATTGGTTTACAGAAATGTCTAAATGTCTAAAGGCAGGACGCAAAAGAAATCCCCCAAAAAATGTTGCTCTACCGTAGTACTTTCACAAGAGCAAAATAGGTAAAGAATTTATTAAGAAAATCATGGTATTTTAATTGGGAGGGTTTTGAGTTGCATTTATTACTTAATTGGTCAAAATCTTTATAAAAAATCTGTTAACCAACTAAATCGATTTATTTTGCTTATCTAAAACTTTTTTGATTTTTTTTTCATTTCATGACTACATATAATATTCATGTGGTCCTAGCAATAGAGCATTTTATTATCTTGGTCCCACAGTCACAAAGTAGGACTTCACATGCAGATAACAACGTGAAAAATGTGTTGTCAAACTACTGATATCACCTATTGACAATGACATAAAAATATACCCACCACAGTCTGAAAAAACATTTTATCTTTCCAAGGACAAACGGTCCTTCTATCAAAGTTTGACCTCATGTCACCTTTTATTATTTTTTTTAATTTGTAAATTAATTTCAAAATGACCTTTAAAACGGACTCAATATATTTTTGGCACTCATGTACAAAATATACCTTAATTAATATATACTTCTGTGTAAATGGGGCTATGGAAAGTGACTGTACAGAACCAGTGCAGTGACATCACAACCTCAACTCTATGAAACATCTTTGCCTTCACTTACATCAAGTATGTACAAAGCACTATAATATGCTAATGACTATATTGCAATGATATCTTTCTCTACACATTAAATACAAGCAAATTATTTGGAATCTTTCTATATTTGTATTGTTATCTACCAATAGAGTTCTTGTAGACATCATTGAAGAGTGTATGCAGTATTTGGTCTGAGAACAAGCAGACTCGGAAAGGACCATAATAATTTTCACTGTCATTATAGTTCAAGATAAACGTGCAAATACGAGAATAAGTAACTCTGACCGAAGGTTATACAAATACGTCTCTTAATAACATGATTCATCTCTGTAACTGAGCCATTCTGCAAGTCCAGGTAAGTTTAAATTATATTTTTTTAAGCTGATTTCAATTTTAATCACTCTTAAATCCATTCTGTGAAGCCAATCTGCTTCCATGGTAGCTGATCTTCTGTAATCAGGTTTTGGTGATTTAGTCGTTTGACCGACAACACAACATGAAATCATTTACAAAACAGTTATGCCATGTTTGTCATTATTTAGCTCATTGCTCATGCATCAGGTAGAAGGAACCAAGGGCTGGAGAGGTTGGAGAGAAGCATGTCTTGAGCAAAGGTAACTTTAGTGGCTCATCTTGTCTAACACTTCGATTCTGAAGAAAAGTATTTTATCATTCAACACTGTGTTCAACACGAGATATCGCTCGTGTGAGATCAAGCAATATCTCCAAGGAAATATCATTTTTACAGTAGATTTTGCACAATGACCTGTCACCATCAATCACATGACAACACCGTTTTTTTTTACATCATAAAATAATGACTCACAATGATGTAACGTGATAAATCTGATGACATTACCATTACTAAACAAACATGATGATTTCACAATGCTATGACATCATCGCACTGGTGGTCTAATGACAGTGCTATATTCAGAGATGTACATTTTTCATTGAAAGTAATGAAGAATGATTTTGGATGATAAATATAATATCAACCGTGTCTTCTGATATCAAATACAACAACACTCGTTGATGAAAGTTAAACATCCTCGGATATTTGTAACTTTTATCAATTCGTATTGATATATTTGATATCAGAAGACATTTCGGTTTTCTTTTTATTAAAAATTGAAACGAAGCCCATGAGAAATGTCATTTTCAGAAAATCAAATTTCTCATAGGCTCCTCTTCAATATTTAACAAAACGGTGATATTTTACAAATAAATACTTTTTTCACAAGTGTAAGACTATGACTATACCTTAACATGCCTTTCATTCCTGAGTTGACTGGTTAAGCATGTAGGTCATCATTGCTTACTCAAGAACACCAATTAAGGTACTCTGAATATCACCCATTAAACAGACCAAATTTTGTGCAACCATAGTAAGATAACATAATATAAAGGTTTTGTGCAATGGTGTACTAAGGAGACCTTGGCAAGTTAAAGCATTACTATAGAATTTGTACAAGAGGATCTAGGCGAGTGCTTTGAAATCCTGTTAAAAGATTTTATATAGGAACTTGATGGATCCATGAAATAGTGTATTAGAAGCCATATTTTCTATAAGACCGGAAACCTATAGTGAGATCATCGTTGCGGGTGGTTTGACTGGTAGTAGAAGACGGGGTAGACAAGGGTGACCTCTGCGTCTCGGTTGTGCTCCGAGAGGGAGATGCGGCGGTACTTGATGACGAGTTCGAGGAGCGAGGAGAAGAGGCAGAGGTCCTCCGTGAAGCCGTAGCCCCGCCCCTCCTTGTACTTGATGATGCAGTGCTGCACCTGGTCCCGACACCTGCAAATATCATTACACAGTGCAAACATCATTACACGGTGCAAACATCATTACACAGTGCAAACATCATTACACAGTGCAAACATCATTACACAGTGCAAACATCATTACACGGTGCAAACATCAATACACAGTGCAAACATCATTACACGGTGCAAACATCAATACACAGTGCAAACATCATTACACAGTGCAAATATCATTACACAGTGCAAACATCATTACACAGTGCAAACATCATTACACAGTGCAAACATCATAACACAGTGCAAACATCAATACACAGTGCAAACATCATTACACAGTGCAAACATCAATACACAGTGCAAACATCATTACACAGTGCAAACATCATTACACAGTGCAAATATCATTACACGGTGCAAACATCAATACACAGTGCAAACATCATTACACAGTGCAAACATCAATACACAGTGCAAACATCATTACACAGTGCAAATATCATTACACAGTGCAAACATCATTACACAGTGCAAACATCATTACACAGTGCAAACATCATAACACAGTGCAAACATCAATACACAGTGCAAACATCATTACACAGTGCAAACATCAATACACAGTGCAAACATCATTACACAGTGCAAACATCATTACACAGTGCAAACATCATTACACAGTGCAAACATCAATACACAGTGCAAACATCATTACACAGTGCAAACATCAATACACAGTGCAAACATCAATACACAGTGCAAACATCAATACACAGTGCAAACATCATTACACAGTGCAAATATCATTACACAGTGCAAACATCAATACACAGTGCAAACATCATTACACAGTGCAAACATCAATACACAGTGCAAACATCAATACACAGTGCAAACATCAATACACAGTGCAAACATCATTACACAGTGCAAACATCAATACACAGTGCAAACATCATTACACAGTGCAAACATCAATACACAGTGCAAACATCATTACACAGTGCAAATATCATTACACAGTGCAAACATCATTACACAGTGCAAACATCATTACACAGGATTCTTGATGAGCTTGTCCTATTGCTAAAGATGCACACTGTAAATATCATTATAGAGTCTAGGGTTCTCTCTTCACATGAGCTTGTCCTATTGCTGAAGATGACAAACTGCAAATATCAATATAAAGTCTAAGGCTCTATCCTTCGATAAGTTTGTCCTATGCTCAGCATGACATACACATAGAGGAACTCATCTCTCTGTTCAACAGAAAAGTCACAGAGTATTTCTTGATTATTTTCCATACTTAGCATATAGCATGGCATGCAGACCAGCTCTTAAGTTTCCAGGGTCTTGTTTGTTAGCTAAGTGGGCAAAATAAGATAGACCACAGATTAGAGATTAGAAATGCGATGACATCTAATCACATACATCAAAACAGCATGCTCGGGTATAAATGTTGGCATATGAAACTCATCTGCAATCATTTTGAAATGTGAAGATAATTGCTGTAAAACTCATGCACTGGACTAGGCCATCATTTTGGAGAAATGGTAGAAGAATAAATTCAGAAATGACGATTAGTTAACTATGGGACAGAGAGAGGACACTGTCTACTCACATGACCGATAGGGCATGTTGACTAGATCCAGGTTTGGGTCGCACGAGGAACGTCCCGTGACTCTTGCCTGCCAGCAGGTTCTCGGCCTGACCTCGATCACACTCAACCAGCCAGTTGCTCTGCGTGTAGTGAGATAGTGACACGCCCCTCTCCTCCTCCAGCAAACCGTCCACAAAATCCAAGCTCAGGCCTTCACTGAGAACATTTCTAGAGGAGAGAGAGTTAGATTGTAACTTATCTAGGAATTACACAGGAATATACAAGCTCTGGCCTTCAATGAGTACATTCCTACAGGAGAGAGAGTTAGATTGTAAATTGTCTAGGAATTACACAGGAATATACAAGCTCCGGCCTTCAATGAGTACATTCCTAGAAGAGAGAGAGTTAGATTGTAAATTGTCTAGGAATTATACAGGAATTTCTTTGAGGGGCATTTTAAAAGATTGCAAGATGAGGATAAGGATAACTTCATTTCATATCAGTGTATATCATGGTGTAAATATCTACATCTTAACCTTGCACCTTATTGCAATAAAGACATAAATTCATAGGATTTTTACTTCTTATTCAGGAATAATTTGAGACCATTCTAGACTGACATCCTCTGCTCAGTATAAATTGGGCTAATGTTTCTTACAGATTCCACTTGAGCTAATACAAACAATATCTATTGTGAAAGCATTAAGTTTTTGGTGACAGTTATTTCTGTTTACAAGAACAAAGTTGCATTTTTAGGATATTTATGGAATGCTAAGAGCAGCCCTTGGGCTTGGAAGTAACCCACTGGATTTGAGTTATGATATATTTCTTCATTTTTTATTCAGAAAACTTTGATTAGTTTACTCAATTTGAAGACACTCTAATTCAAAAAAATTCTGACTGAATATTTTATCATATTGAACAAATTTGCACAAACCAGAACCATAATATTTCGAACAATGAGAAAAATAATATATCTTTAACATAACATTCAATGAAATATACAACGATCTGATTGGTCACCTCCTCATCTCCTCCCGCTGATTGACCAATCGCTTGACCTCTGGTCTGAGAGTGATCATGTCATTTATCGCCTGGTTGATCTCAAGAGTCATCTGGTCCGTCAGCTGTTTGTGTCTCTGGTACGTGTCAATCAGTTTCTCCTTCCTGGAACGCTGGTACTTCAAGTTCTGCTCAAATCTGTAAATTATGGAAAAAAACATTTGTAACTATAATTGAAATATACATATAATTATTAATATTGGGTACTGGGAAGAATCAAGAATAGATAAGTGTATTTCACTTATCATTGGCCAACAGAGTGACCCAGAGGTTTTACTTGAGAGAGAAAGCCCTCAGCCGAGGGAAATTGGGAAGAGCCGGAAAAAGACCGAGGCTATATTTGAAAATCTTTAAAAATCTTCACATATTCAATGGCTTTTACAATTTTGATAAGTTGTCATGCAAAGAGAACACGGCCGCGATCTGTACGTGCTACACGCCTGAAACGCATGTGGTCAATGGGAGCTGGACCTGTCTCATGTATAACACAGGGTTCACACTTCATACTAGCTCTGATATCGTGATCCTTCGTAGCTCAGTTGGTAAGGGTGTATATTTGACCAGTGTAGGGTCCAGAAATTGAAAAATCACAAGAAATTGTAATATTTTAAAATAGTATAGTTTAGAAGAAAGATTTCATATATTCATAAGCCTTTAAAAAATATTCTACCATGACATTGCTGGATACTCGATTCTGATTGGTTCTCCATAAAATCTAGCGTGATCAATTCTGCGTTCGGTTTCAATTTAAAATTTACTCGCTATCAATCCAGTATAACATGTCTCTGATTTTAAAACACAGTAGGTTTATCTCCTAATAAAAATTTAATAGCTATTGAAAACACTTTCCTAAAGAATGCCAGATAAAGTACTTGTGGAGGTTTAGTTGGTTAAAGAAGACCCCGGTGAGAGAATTGAGTGACATCACTAGAGGTTTATAAATGATCAGACCTATATAATGTCTTCAACATATTATCAAAGCTCTTGAAATGGTGAACCACTTTACATTTTCACCCTTTCCATGCCCTTACGTTTGGAAGTAGGACCATTAAATAAACAAGGCATAAGTGAGCACATCTCACATAGCCTTGCCTTTAGTTTGAAAACTTTCACATTACATAAATTTATTTGAAAACATGAGCAGTCAATCATGTCAGTGAAAAGTGAATGACGATAACTTTCAATGAACACAAGTTGTAACCACTCAAAGCCATAACAGCATCAGAGATATTTCAAGATATACTCGGGAAATGAAACTAGCTTGGTTGTTTTTTGTCCAAATTTTAAATTTTCGAGCACCTTGGAGTTGAAACCCCTAAAAGTGTAAGGACAACAGACAGAAAATAACCACGTTCCATGCCATAAGACAATTTTTCCTAAAAGGCCTGATGAGCTAAAAGGTAACATCATTCATAAAATGACCACATCTTTCACACACATCATGAACACACCTTGCTGGAACATACAACTAGAACCAGCATGTGTGTCTATACGTACAGACTGAGCTCGCTGGCCGTGAGCTGCTCCTGGTTGTTGAGCAGTAGACTCGTCTGTTCCTCCATCATCACCCGCATCTTCTCCATCGCCTCCAGGGACAGGTGGCAGCGCTGGATCTCCTGCAAGGGGAGGCAACTCTTGATGTATTCTCAACTTCTGTATTTGTTTCAAATCTCAAATATAGGCCGACAGTATTTTTAAAAGTATTTTGGAGGATAACTTTGTAGAAATGTTTTATTTTAATGTTCAATCTCCTGTCAATGTTTGGTATAATTACTTAATCCACATCCAGTAGTATAAATTCAAATAGAAAGCTTGCTAACACAAAGTAAAAGTAAGCTTAGCTCACATTGCCTGTAGTTTGAGTGTTTTCAAAAAGCATTCATTAATGTCATGTCAATATTGTGCATGCTAAATTGAAGATCCCCCCCCCCCCCCCCCCCACCACCACCACCCCCCCTTGATCTGCCTATGTCATAGTGAAACGTGCATTCAGTTAAAGATTCAAGTACCATCTGATACTAGCTAAACATGGTTAGTGCTAGACAAGTTATTACCATTATTATATAACTTGTAGGCCATGTTCAAGCCCCTTCTGGTCACATAAGGCAAGGGACTTCTAACGATTATTTTGGAAAGTTCAAAGTTGATAGTGAAGAAGATTACCTGGTTGAGATACTCGTACTTGTCGTGGTAGTTGTTGTAACACTGCTGCTTGTCCAGGTACATCTTGTTGACCTGTTTCAGACGAGACAGCTTCGTGTACAGGCTGTCACCCTCATCCTCCTCCGTCAACCACTGCAACATCACATCATCAGCATCGTCAACATCAAGATCCTCATTATTACCCTTTCCCTTTCTCCTTATCAACTAGATCAGTAACATCAGGGGGAAAGGTCCTCAATATTATAAACTTGGTGATAATCTCTAATATTGTCAGACTCCCTCATAACATTAATATCATTATCTAAATTGATATCATCATAAACATCATCACAATTATCACCATTTTACCTGCTTAGCAAAGAATATCTGTGATAGACTATCTTTTACCCTTTGGCAATACCATACAAATCCCTTTTTGCAAAAAAGCATGAAGGGTTCATGAGGATTAAGCAATTCAAAAGCGCTAGTATCAACATAATTGCACCAACAATCAACATCAGCTGCTAGCTGCTGTTTAAAGCAACCTCAGTAACATCAAAGCAACATCATACAGCATTATAAACAGCATTACCATAGCCAATACCAAAAACAGCAGTGAACCAGAAGCGACGATATCATCAACAGCAGCAAACAGCATTGATATCATAAACAACACTGATATCATTGTTGTTGTCATGTTATCATCAGTGTCATGATCATCACAAGGAACAGTATCAAAGAAGCAGGCACATAGCTATCATCAAAGGAATTGTTGTCACTGTCAACACATTAATCGTTGTCAGTAGATCAAATGTTCAGAAATATGTAAAAAAAACTCATAACTAATTTTAAAATTCATATAATAATATCCAAATAATCTTGGATGTTTCTTCTGATTAATTCCCAAATGAAGTAATATTGCTAGGGATCAACGACGTACGTGAACTACAAAGAGTCGAGAACTTCACAACTAGGAAGTGAGGACAGAGGGTACCGAAGCTTGACCTTTGCACCAATGGAGTCCAACATCCACAAAAGAGTTATAAACATATCATTTTGAATTGATCACATACTTGATACTTATCAAGGTTTATTTGAACGACTCTGTAATACTCAATGTGGTTTGAATTTAAAGGAAGAGTTCATGAGCTACATCTCCAAGGCCTTCTCATCGCTAAGATGGTTGGAAGTGTTATACATAGAGATAGGCTATAGACCAACTTGCAACTTGAGCAAATTATACATAGAAAATTTGACATTTTTTGTCATATGGTTTTATTCTAAGGGTAAAATAGTTATATTTCTTATGGTTACATATTTAAGGGTCAAATATTTTATATTTCTCACAGTTTTATTCTCAAATATTTTCACATTTTTTATGGGTTTTTTTTAAAGGATCAAATATTTGATATTTTTCTTAGTTTTATTCTAAAAGATCAAATATTTGACATTTCTAGTAGTTTTATGCTGAGAGTCAAATATTTGACATTTCTTATGGTTTTATTTGAAAAGGGTAAATATTGGACATTTCCAATGGTTTTATTCGATGAGTCAAATATTTGACAAATCTTATGGTTTGATTCAAATGGGTCATGGCTTCCTTCGTCGATTAATCACCCACAGATATACAAGTACATGTACTTTGCCTGTTGCATAGAAAACAAATTTCTTGTGCAGTTGAAAACTCTCATGTGCTATGCATATTTTGGATATATGGATAGTAGCTAATGAAAAGTCTTTCTCATTGTTATTTTACAATTAGAACAAGAAAAAGTCCTCCTCCTGATAGAAACTACTCACAGAGTGATCTGAGCGGCGGTAGGGGTACAACAGTTTAATGTCCAGGCTGCAGTTGTGAATCCGGAGTGATGTAGTCTGGTATTTTTCTATCAGCTCCACAACAGAATTAAACTCGCACGGCTCCGCAAACCCAAACTTGTTTCCTTGGCGGAGGATCTTGATGCACTTGTTTGTGCCATCCTTCCTGTAACATTAACCTTCATTGAGGAAGAAAGAAACAAGACACTCTTCCTTGAGTGGCAAGTACCAAGTCCATCATGTCTGAATAACTTTGTTTGTGAACTAAGTGAAACCTCTTCATCTATTTAGTCATGTGACATCTAATTTTGTGAAGTGTTTCCTTGACATTCATTAAATGTGGAATTAACTATCCCCACAATTGACAGCTACTTAATCAAATTTCATTGGTTTGCATTCTAAAATTAAAACCAATCATAATGCACTACGTACGGCAGAAGCACACACATTAAATAATGAGCTGAATAGATCAGCATGGGCCAATGAAGAACACTGCCTCTAGAGTTGTTATGATACAGCATTATCATTAATCTATCTGATGATAAATATATCAATATTTTTTTCATTTTCATTTACTTTTTAAAATTTCATTTTCCAAAGAATTAAGGGTTTATGTCAAAGAAGAGCTAGTTGGTCCCATGCAGCACAGTGAATGATATATTCCTAGATTGGAGGATGTTTCTCTCAGGGAACTGTACAGTACAGTTCACTATATTTTCAGTACAGAATCAAGAATACATATTTAAATCATTGCTACAAACCCCTTTTTGTTGATGAAAAAAACTTTGTATGAATGTAAGAAAAAACTGAAAATAAATCCTAAAAATTTATTGAATAAATAAATTTAAATATTATAAGAAAGATGAATTTAACTGAAATTATGATGCTCGATATATACCAAACATAACTTGATAGACAGTGTACAGAACTGAAAGCAAATGACTGTGGTTGAATTAGTGTTGTAATGAACTGCATTTCCCGTTTATTCCACCCACCTGAGAACAAGGGTGTATTCCCCGGGAGTGGTGGAGTTGCGCACAAGAAACGTGCCGTCGGCAGTGTCAAACAGTTTCTCCCCAGCATCACTCCTGAAACATGCAGGTAACAGAAATAAGATCTATGTACATACTAGTCACATTGCTGAGGATCAAACCTACTTCAACATTCAACTGTTACATGAAGTAAAATCTCATTCCAGTCTAAACATAAAATAGAGACATTGTTTTCAGTTGTCAGTGAGTGTGTCATTGTCTCCTGGATCTCACTTATGTTATTGACAGGTGTTCTGTAAGGATTAGTGAATCTTCTGTGATACGCAAATGTTTACATTGTTAGAGAAATTGGTCCATCAAAAACATTTTTATTCACACATCACTACTGACTAAATACCAGCCTCACCCTTTTAATGTCACTACACTGAGCTGAAAAGGAGTCAAATGAAATCTGTATCAAGTCAGTACTTATAGATAAAATACAACATTAATAAGATTTTAATACAAGCAGATCTGACTTAACACTTTGAGTGATCCTTAGTAATTTATGGAGAGTATAAAAGAAAACCTGAATATAAAAGAGACAGTAATCTATAAATCATGTAAAAGAAAACTGAAAGTTAGAGAAAAACATCCTACCACAACTTCAAATATCAAAACCACATGGACTATTTTATTGTATAAGATACCCACAGCAATAACACACAGGCAGTCAATGGGATCGACAGCGTGCTCAATGGGACAATAAAACAAGATTGTGATTTAGGACGTCAGTTAGAGCGCCGCTTAGCAAACGATGTCATATTTACATCACTTTGATTGTTCAATTGCTAGTGAATGTGTTCTGCGATGGGAGGCATTAATATTTTCAAAATATAGTTTATACAAATAGCATAATATCTCAACGGTTTTTATATAAAGCCAAGTAATTGTTTAAGGGCATCTCATATAAGAAATATAAGACTTGATGGTGTGCTTTATAGTAGAATAAAACATAGCTGGGAGCATATATCAGGCTGTGCCCTTTGTGTTTTATGCTCCCTGCTTTGTTTTATTTTACCATTATAATACACCAACTCGTCTTCTTTTTCCTACTTCAAAAAGTAGAAGAGAGCTTTAAACATGATGGAAATCATTTAATATCATCATAGTAATATGGTCCTTCAAAAGGTATGAATTATGTTTTTCAATAATGAAAAGTTGCAGTAAATTCTCATGGAACAGGTTTGATGGTTACAAGTTACACAGCACGTGTACTGTAATAAATGGTTAGTTAATCTGCATAAATCTGGACACCTTCCACATATATTGAATAACAAACTGAGTTTATTGTGCAGGGTTTCATATAAATATAAATGATTAGAACTGATTAGTTATAAAACAATTTATTCACTTCTGTCACAAGGACAGCTGTATTTTCCTTCTCATACAAATTACAAATCATCTCAAACTGATCTTACTTGAGAAAGGATTTAATGTTCTACAATAAGAACAAAAACATAACACAGTGTAACAAAACTGTAATACTTTGAATTACATCAGTATCAATTATTCAATCTTTTAATTTATTATTACATTGTATCACACAGCTTGTACTACAAACTTGAGCTATTTTAGTACAATGTTTGACAAACAGAACATGTATATGATAAAGTATAACAAACTTCAACAATCTGGGTGATATTTGGAGTATCACATACAGTCACTGTAAAAAGGTCACATTGACATCAGTACTCTTTACTTCACACTACAAGTTCATTGTTTTTAGACTTGGTTCCAACAACAAAAAACATGACTACTAAACTTTATACAAAACTTACTCATGATGCATGTTGAAATAGAAGTGATATCAGTTATATCCTGAATCATTTACATCCTTGATCAGTATATATACAAGAGAACAAGGTTTTCCTCCAGAAATCTGGAATATGCCTAGTCAGTGGGGAAAATGTTTTGATTTAAAATGGCGTTTTTATTCACTCATATCTTTGTTTTAGAACAAGTTTTTTTCTGATGAATCATAGATTAGCTAATTGAAGTTTGAGTGCTAGAATTGATCGAACAAAAGCATTACTTGAAGGCAACACAGCAATTATTGTTATGGTGCTTTCCTTTATTATATTGTTTACAGTTTTAAGCTGTAAACTTTTCCATAAGCCAAACACTGACTGGTTGTGAGTATATTTTATAGGTCTTGTTGACATGGTATTTTCAATGTAAACTTAACTTGTGACACTACCATATAATAAACAACATGTCTCTCTTAGTTTGAACAACTCCCTTTAGAACATATTTTCATGTAAATTTGATGAAGCCCTTTACAAGAAGTAATCCCGACCCCCATTTCATAATACCTGGATGTCTCTGTTACTTGAACAAATCTGATTGATCCATTAAAGGGGCAGTAGCACGTTTTTTCGCTCAAATAAGTTGATGAAATTTATTTGAAAAATAATGTCACTAATAGTAAAACACCCTTCTCTCTTCAAAAAATCAAGTTAAAAAATAGCGTACATGGTTCGGTAAAGCCATGGAAGTCATTTTGTAATTCTAAATAATAAAATGTGTTCACATTAAAATGGTCGCCATGCAATTTTTCCATTATACGCAACACCGTTATTACCACTACGGAAAATTGGTTTGTGTAAAAATATGTTTTACCCTCTAAAGTAAATATAAATGACATAAACTATAATATAAATGGGAAATTTGAAAAAAATAAAATTGGAAAAAAACGTGCTACAGCCCCTTTAGGCCTGATGAGCTAATAAAACTGGTATTTCATATAAGCAAATATTCTGTTACAATATTATTCCACCCCATAGATTCAGTCCATTATACACAAATACCATTGTGACAGCTGTTTTGGTATTGTAATGTCATAACTGTGATACATTAGGATATCCTACCTCAAGCAGTAGTACACTTCTGTAGTACTATTGCTGTAAACTATTACACTGCATGGTATTTCTACAGCAAGCAATTTACACGAAAACACGATGTTCAAACTGTCATTATATTATAGAAAAGGAGTTGACTATATATTACTTGCTGGTTGAAGATATCGCTGTTTACTATTAAAATCTACAATCGTGAGCTGTCAATTGACATGACATCATAATCACTAGGATTTGACATCACAAGGTTAGCGGAGCGACCGCAGTAAGTTTCTTCTTACAAGCGAGCGTCATTTCACCAATATTTATTTAAATTTAGTTTAAATTAAAACTGGGAGTAATAAATAAAATACTTAACTTTAATTAATTTAATTAATTTTATGGGGACGTTGTTTAATATTCTCTATATTGTACTTTATCATTAACCACATTCGCCGCACACTCACTCATTAACCACAGCCTCTATAACACCAGTGAAACGGAGGTATTCAGAAGGAGGATGTTGACTTGTCACATTCAGACATTATGCATTGACATTATCCCAGAGAACAAAGAGAGACTGTGTCAGTTCCTCAGTAAAGGGATGTTATTTACAGAAGTCTTTACAGGGTTTCATTGACTGACAGCAGGAAAATCTGAACATAGTTTAAAACTGAAGAAGTGAGTTTGCCCAAATGCACGCAGTTGTATTATGTTAACTGTTTCATTGGAAAATAGAAAGGTTATTAGCTATGGATTAAAGACATGTGACTTTCTTTGAGAGCGAGTTGAAGATGAATATTAAATTGTGAGGATTATAAGTCCTTGAAGGGCACTTAGAAGTGGAATACATAAGAAGAGTTTCTTTATAATAACATTACATAGTGTATGCTTACTCCTCCATCAGGGGAATGTAAGATGAACTAACTTTAAATACTACTACTATACTGAATAGCACAGCACAGTATTAGAACAATTCATAGAGCATATAATACTTTTGGAAGCAAATGTTTTTACTTGACAAACCAAATTATGTAATTTATAAGGCTGGGTCTTGCACCAAATTTTGTATTGCAATATATTGTGATTGACAGCCCCTGCATATTGTGAACTTATTGAATGAACTTTATTCCACTATACCGTATTTCCTCTAATCGAACCCGGGCCTCTATTAGAACCCGGGCCTCCAATACAACCCGGGGGGTAAGGGGTGCTGAGGTAAATACAACCCGGGTCTCCAATAGAACCCAGGTCTCTATTAAAACCTGGGCTTTTACGTTAACTGAATACCCCGTGTTGCAATATAAAATAGTTATATACACTCATTTTGAGGAGAACTATTGTGTGACCATGTGAGATTCAGCATAACAGGTCTATGATAACAAATATCCGTCTTGTTCAGTTAATTTTCCTTTTACAATAAGTGACCCCAAGAAGATTATAAACATCAATTCATGTCTGAAGAAATATAACCCGGCCTCCAATACAACATGGGTCTCTAATAGAACCCGGGGGGTAAGGGGGTGCTGAATGAAATAGAACTCCGGGGTTGTATTAGAGGAAATACGGTATTTCATACTGCTAGAGGCAGTTTAACATTACACTTTTGATAAACTGGCTTGCAGAACATTCACAATACATTTCTCAAAAAGATAAAAGTTGTACATAAATATTTTGATAAAGTAGCTCCCAAAACAGCAACTATCACTTGTCAATTTTACAAGATATGTATGATATATGACTATATTTCACTTCCAAGATGTTTGTTGCTATAAATTGTTCTAAAAAAAAAACATATTGCAACAATTGTTCTGCACAATGCGTACCGGAATATACTGATATATCTGTAATATTGCACAGCCCAAGTGATTTATATTCAAGTATTCCTTCCCAAAGCATTACAATAAACTACACATAGAATCCTTACCATACCATGAGAATAAACTACTTACAGCATTGAATCCTTACCATACCATGAGAATAAACTACTTACAGCATTGAATCCTTACCATACCATGAGAATAAACTACTTATAGCATAGAATCCTTACCATATCATGAGAATAACTAATTACATCAAATAGAATGTTTACCATCGCATGAGCATTAATTAATCATATTATGAAATCCTTACCATAGCATGAGCATTAACTATTTACAGCATGGAATCCTTACCATAGCATGAACATTAACTATTTACAGCATGGAATCCTTACCATAGCATGAACATTAACTATTTACAGCATTGTATACTTACCATAGCATGAACATTAACTATTTACAGCATGGAATCCTTACCATAGCATGAACATTAACTATTTACAGCATGGAATCCTTACCATAGCATGAACATTAACAACTTATAGCATGGAATCCTTACCATAGCATGAGCATTAACTATTTACAGCATGGAATCCTTACCATAGCATGAGCATTAACTATTTACAGCATGGAATCCTTACCATAGCATGAACATTAACAACTTATAGCATGGAATCCTTACCATAGCATGAGCATTAACTATTTACAGCATTGTATACTTACCATAGCATGAGCATTAACCATTTACAACATGGAATCCTTACCATAGCATGAGAATAAACTACTTACAGCATGGAATCCTTACCATAGCATGAGAATAACTACTTACATCAAATAGAATGTTTACCATCGCATGAGCATTAATTACTCATATTATGGAATCCTTACCATAGCATGAGCATTAACTATTTACAGCATGGAATCCTTACCATAGCATGAGCATTAACTATTTACAGCATTGTATACTTACCATAGCATGAGCATTAACTATTTACAGCATGGAATCCTTACCATAGCATGAACATTAACTATTTACAGCATGGACTCCTTACCATAGCATGAACATTAACTATTTACAGCATGGAATCCTTACCATAGCATGAACATTAACTATTTACAGCATGGAATCCTTACCATAGCATGAACATTAACTATTTACAGCATGGAATCCTTACCATAGCATGAACATTAACTATTTACAGCATGGAATCCTTACCATAGCATGAACATTAACAACTTATAGCATGGAATCCTTACCATAGCATGAGCATTAACTATTTACAGCATGGACTCCTTACCATAGCATGAGCATTAACTAGTTACAGCATGGAATCCTTACCATAGCATGAACATTAACTATTTACAGCATGGAATCCTTACCATAGCATGAACATTAACTATTTACAGCATGGAATCCTTACCATAACATGAACATTAACTATTTACAGCATGGAATCCTTACCATAGCATGAACATTAACTATTTACAGCATGGAATCCTTACCATAGCATGAACATTAACAACTTATAGCATGGAATCCTTACCATAACATGGGCATTAATGTAATACTCATATTATGGAATCCTTACTAAACCATGAGAATAAACTACTTACAGCATTGAATCCCTACCATAGCATGAGCATAAACTACTTACATTATGGAATCCTTACCATAGCATGAGCATAATAACGTTCAGCATAAAATCCTTACCATAGCATGAACATTAACAACTTATAGCATGGAATCTTTACCATAGCATGATAGTCAACCCCAAACGCTCACCTTGTTATAGAGTTGTGATTCCTAATAAGTTGCCACTCAAAATTGTTTCCCACTTATTTATTCAATAGCTTAGGTGTTATTGACATGTCATAATGGACATAGCTTTTTTTTCTTTTCTTTTTTTTAATTCACTTTTTATTACAGAAACCCTGTTACAATATGCGCATCCCCCCCAGGGAAGAGGAAGCCCAATAAAAGTTGTTGGTCAAGAAAAGGTTCCTGAATTTTGTTATTATTTACACACGATACAAAGACAAAACATTCACTCACTCATTCACACTTTTATCTCTATGTACATGTGATAAAAGGAATCAAAGTCTAACTATTCTCGAATGTTCATCAACTTGTCATTTCATAAACGACATGACACATGTATACAAATTTGAGAGTTAATGATGGACAGGATGCAAGAAGCAACAATTCGAAAGATTACACAATTGCGATAGTATGATACAACATCCACTTTTGGTAAAACTTGTCCTGATTACTTTTACTAAAGGCTATCTGTTTTTCAATGAATACCTGTTGGAAATGCAATGTCTAAAATGGTTAAAACTGATGGAGGTTTTTAAAACCTTACATTTATATATGAAATATTTTGCTAGAAGCAACAGCAAATCAAAGACATTGTCAGTGTATACATTCTTTCTTAATCCAAACACAACAAGTTGCAAGTCAAAATTCATGTTGTGAACATGAGGACATTTGTGATAATGGACATAGTTGTCAATGAATATATTTAGTAATACTTCATTCATTTCATCCAGTTATGACACATCAACTGGGAAAATACAGGAAATGTCAAGTAATACAGGAAAACTGGGTCAGTATGGGACGAACAAACTACTCCAGATTGCATAGTTATTGTAATCATGAACTTAATACATTATAGTGAGCATTTGACAAGGGATGGACGGACAGACAGACAGACACAGACAAGACAGACAGAGAGACAGACAAAGTTCTGACCTGGTGATGTCGCCCCAGTACCACTGTGCTCTCTTCAAGCCCTGGTCGGGCTCACTCCATGTCATGTAGTTTCCATTATCACCAGACTGAAAGTCAACCAGTTAAATATTGTTCATCTTTAAAAGGAGGGTTCTATCAGGGTATTTTTTGTTGAAACGGAATTCCGGAGGATATTCCTGTTTGCACATATATGTTATTAATACATGATTAAAACACAGTGAAATTGAAAGACACTAATGAAGGTAACATTTTGATGACTTTATATTTCAAAACTTAATGAACACAAGCGTACATTTGTTGAAAAATAAATCAATGAGAACTGAAGCCATATATCGGCGCTGCGGGTCGAGAAATTTGCTACAGCATAACAGCAAATTGTTTATTAGTTTTAGTACACGTTATTGTTACTATGTGAATACTCTATCAGTGTATGGCTTTAGTTATCAAAAAGTTTCAAAATTGAGTACAATATAGTGTGTTTTCATTTCACGTAATGCAAAATATCCAAGATGGCGACAGAACCCTACCTTTAAGTCTATTTCTTAGTCTTGTAATATCCATTTTCCATTGCATGTCGTTTCCACAAAAAATACCCCGATGGAACCCACCTTTTAAGGCGGTGCACATGGCCTATGATTTACACTTAATGCATTTGTTTGTGCACAGGAGAGGGTGTTTGATTTATGGTTTGTCAAATTGTAAAATAAAATATATATTGAGAGCATAAAATTATGTATTTCAGATATCAGACTGAAAAGATAAACGATCATAAAGAAATAACAATATGGAATACAAATTAATTTTTTGCAGAGGTAAACTCATGCAATTCAGCGACAAAACTATTTATTTCAATGTCATAATTTGAACATCTTAAAATAGTTCTGATATTTTCATTGACAATAGTGTAATATTATGTCTAAATGTCATAAGAAAGCAGATATATTTAAAACGATTCACTGCAGTATAATGTAATATTTAATTTCATAGTAAGTTAATAGAATATATCCATAAAAGCTTTTGTACCAATTCAGTGGCTGATCCAGGAATTTTGAAGGGGGTGGGTCCAAAATTTGTTTTCCTAAACCCGCCCATGCAAATAAAATTGACAGTGCATAAATACCACTCTTCATACTAATATTGATTGATTATACATGGTATCCAATGTAACTACTAAATATTTAAATGTATCTTTTAAAAATAGCACTCTGTGGTACATTGTGTTTATTGTAGATTTGTAATTGTAATAAAACATTTCTTGATCAACTTCACCATCATGTATAAATGCATCATAAGAAGTAACTCTTCATTTCAAAACTTGTTTATAATAAACACGTTTTGATTACAAAAATGATAAAATTAAAAAAATTAATAAGCTAAATCCAGGAAGTAAGAAGTAATCCCAAGTATAGTAAGCTGACTGTCTGATGGTTCATCTTCTCTAGCATTTATACTCACTATCATTTTATGGTCTCAAAATCTCTGTTATTTAAGTTCAAGGAATACATAAATAAGTTTCATTTTACCTGTGAATGTTCGGAAGACATGTGAATCGATATTCGAAGGGAACTTCGTTAGAGGCACTTCATATTCTGTGTATAAAAAACGAGAAATACGAAGCTGTTTCCACAGTAAATCGCTTCTTAGCCGACCCGGAAGTAATTTCTAACCAGCTTTGGTCGAAAACGAGGTCCCGTGACCTGAAAGTCGGGGTCACAGTGAAAGGATTATCACTCGTTTATCAGTATGGTGTGAGCAAGCCGATTGCAATATGTAGTATGTTACTCTCATGATGATGTGAAAAAATTAATGTTGTGAACAATTATTTTTATTTGAACAGTTATACAGTGTAAATATGTGTAACCCTATTATCGAGGTATCCAGTTGTATCATTTCTTTCTCCAGTCCTGGTATAGAAAAATTATTTTTGCAAATTAATAAACATCTTAAACAGTTAAATTTATCAGACCCAATTCATCATATTTATTATATTTTTTTACATATTAAGTTATTTGAAGTCTACAGTGTTCTTTTCATTTTTGGAACATTTATTGAATATTTCTCAGTGATACTGTTACAACACATTCTGTTTTCCCAAAATAAGGCCATTTGAGGTTGTGTTTTGATTGTGGATACCCGGTAGTTAGATACACACGTAGTTATTTACCAAATGTGTTAAGAGAAAAGTTATTTATTGTTTTACTTGTGTTCCTGCCTGTTCTGTACAAGATAATGTCCAAATAAGGATAATGAAACGAAACTATATACTAATGGGATATTAAATGGTCTAAAATAAAAGGATAGAAGGATAGTTGAAAACAATGTTTAAATAATTAAGTATCAACAAAATTAAATATAATCTTAATAGTTAAAATGAAACAGTTTTCTGACATGTCAGTCAAGCTTATACCTTTAAAATGGCTTCCCAGAAAGTCTCATTTTACAAATTTTAATTTTAGGATCATTGAAAGCAACACATTTCTGGTGATTTTATTTTGGTGATATTGTCGATTGCTATGATGATTGGGATACTTCTGATAAAATACATTGTCTAGAAAAATGTTCTTGAATGTCAAAAAAACTATTTTTCAAAGATATTTGTCTGTTTAATTTTTTTTTAGGATATTTGTCCAATTTTCATTTAACATATTAGTTCTGATGCATGTACACTATGAAGATCAACGATTATAGGGTCCACCTTCAAACTTGATAACACTGAACAAATTACTATATATTTTAGCAGTCCTTTTATGCATCCACGCAAGTACATTTTAAGCTTTGAAATGGGATTGAAGACTTAAAAATATTGAAGACAAAATCCTTCATTTGAGTGTTTCCAAGAAAATGTGAATGAAATGACTTTAAATAGGATGTGGTATTTGGGGTTTTAATAAAGGATTATTTAAAATTGACATTTTCAGTAAATTTGACAAGAAACTGTTAAATTATGTCATTTAATTTTGAATTACAATATATTTCATAGGTGTATTGTCCAAATATAATTATTCCTACAGAAAGATAATATGCAAATTAGAAATATAGTATCTATATATTTTGTATAAGTTTTCCAGTCAACTTGCCAATATATATTTAGTTTGATGTGTTTGGACTGGAATGATAGTCATGTAATGATGTTTATAAGTGTGAAATGTACATGTCCATTCTACTGCACATGTTTAGCATGTAATTCTAGACTTGTAAAATCAGTTTTCACGGTTTCATAACCTTGCTAACTATGCTGTTCAGGCTACATGCCCTCAGGAAATTGAGAAACACCAAATATCAAAGTGTATATACAATGTAGATAAAACATGTCCACCCTTCTACATAGATAATCACTTTGTATAGAAAGGGTGGTTATATTTTATCTACATTGTATGTACTGTCAGATATTGAGTGTTCTCACTTTTCTGACAACAGCAATAACAACACTTCAGAAATGCATCACTTAATGCACTGAAGCTTGAAACAAAAAGGTACTTTTTTAGTACCTTATCCATCAGAGAACTCTCGAATCATTTCACATTGTCAGGTTCAAGATCTTCAGGCACCAATGTCAAGGACACTGTCCTTATCAAGCTTTCTTATGAATGAATTTCAATGTTTTGTTACAAATTAATTTACATTACGACTTTAAAAGATAGCATCTGAAATAACATTGAAATTCATTCATAAGTGTAACATCCCATAAATTCATATTAACAAAAGAAAACAAAGATAAAATAGGTTTCAATCATTTTTATATTGTGATAATTATGATATATATACAATGAGACATGAGTTTGTGACATGAGCAATGACATGCGCAAGTTGTAACAATAAATAATCAAAACAATTGCACAAAATTAATGATAGGGATGAAGATGAGCACTTTTGATACTGTCAATCCGCGCGGCGACCCGTATGAGGTGTCAACACCACATCTCGCTACAAGTCAATCCTGCTGCCTGTTCGAGAGAAGAGTCGCTACTCTGATACAGGGTAGACAACCGTGAACACATGATGGGATGATACGTCATGATACGTTAATGTTAATGACACGATGGTGATAGCACTAGTGACAGATGAGTTTGTATGAATAGTTACAGTCTTAAATCTGTTCACAACCTGTTCACTTCTTGGCTGCTGCCTTCTTCTTGGGAGATTTTGTCTTCTTGGGCTTGGCGGCCTTCTTCGCTGGTGATTTCTTTGCTGCCTTGGGTTTAGCTGCCTTCTTGGGAGACTTTTTTGCTGCCTTGGGCTTCTTTGCAGCAGCCTTCTTGGGGGATTTCTTCACTCCAGCTGCCTTTGGCTTCCTGACTTTCTTGGTCTTGGGCTTGGCACCGGCTGCCTTGGGCTTGGTGGCCTTCTTTGCCTTGGGCTTCTTTGTCTTCTCAGCCTTGTCGCCGACCTTGAAGGATCCAGATGCTCCGGTTCCCTTGCACTGCTTCAGAGTTTTGTTCTTGATTCCGGCGCGGAGAGCCAATTTCAGGTGGTTCTTAGCGTTGGCTTCATTAACCTTGTAGTTGGCGATAATGTACTTGAGGATGGCCTGGCGGGAGGATCCACCGCGCTCAGCAAGAGTGGCGACTGCCTTCCTGATCATATCAGAGTATTTGGGGTGGCTTGCCGGCTTCTTGGGCTTTGCAACCCTCTTCTTGGCCGGAGACTTTGCGGGAGCGGATTCTGCCATTGCTGTGATAAGTTTCGTAGAGCGAGCGAGCGAGCGACCGTTCAGTTGAATGCAGAAAGCGTCAATAACGACCGCCGCTTGCTGGCCCGCTTTTATAAGGCCAGTGCGGACGTCGGAGAAGACACCCAACAATTCGCAATGGCTTCCCTAGTGCATGACAGCTGTAAGGCCCGAGTGTGTTTCCTCGGTTCACTTTGGCCGTTGATTATGAACTTATAACACACTGCCGCCCCAAATATCGAGTGAATATCGTTAGTAGGATAAAAAATGTATGTTCTGGAAAAGTTTTAACAATATTCACCGCTTAGATTTAGAGAAATTAGAAGATATCGATGGATGAATGCGTGAATGAAACCAAGTACTCACCACTTAAAATATGTTTTACAGGAAATCCACTAATGACAACTAAGATTTAATGTTTAATATGCATTTGCCAATCTTTCATCTTATTGCCGACACATCGGTAAGGTTTGATCGTGTCAAATTTGTCTCAAGACGGGCTCAAAGTTTCGAGGTAACAAACACAAACGGAGAATGTCGGGCCGCCATTTTTGCTAAACGCCACTCGCTTACCACTTACAAAATCACTATTTATCAAGTTTAGCATATCATTTCTATATATAAATTTACGGAAATTGCAATAATATCCCCCAAGTAATACTTGTAAATATGAATTATAAGGTTAATCAGCCTCAAATTGGCTTTTCCATGAAAAAATTCTCGCGACCCGCCTTGCATTGAAAATTGTTAGAAATGACGGGCTGTCAACTATGAAACACAAAATCATAATCATAGCTTTTATTTCAGCATTGTTACTTGTCACAAATGTATTAAGATCAATCTGGAATAAGTGTACACTCAGCGTTTAATTGGTTAAAAGTTGCGTATTTATATTTAGAGAAAATAAGGAGAAAAAAATGTCCATGACTGCTTCGTTGATTGAAATAAGGCCATTGTTTACGAAAAGAATTTGTTAATTTTTCATATGTTTTCATTAAATTTCCATTATATTTGGATGGATATCGTGCTGATATGGTCAATAGGAGGTGTGTAGTTGAAGAAATTATCGAGTTAAGCTGAAAGAGTTTCTTAAACTGAGCATCGAAATTGTTGATAGAAGTTGGTTCATGGGACACAAACAAACAGTGAGTATCTTTCTGGTGTACCGCTGCACGAACTCATTGGCCTTCAATTATTACATTTGTAGCAACATTGATTCAACAATTTCGTCTTAATATTCATACATGTTATCATTTTAAATAATCAATTCATTAAATTTTGACACGTTTTTATTTCTATCACTATAATATGATCATCGATGTTATATGTGTGACGTCATCATTGGTGATCGGGATATACGATACGATCGAGCTTTGGACAAGCCGTCGAACACTTATACCATATGTAAAAACTTTTAAGAAAACAATTTTACTGAAATCTGAAAGCAACCATTTTTATTTTAACATCATTTCTCATTATGTTGATACAATATAATTTTAAAAGTTTAAAATTTACATAAACCTTTATCATAGTTACAACGAGGGAGGAAACTATCGCTATAAGTGTATACTATTCTTACACTCAGACTCTGAAAAATGTATTTATTCTGAAAATATCACCATTTTATCAAATATCGAAAAGGAGACTCCTTTTCAATAATTTTTTTAAAAACAATTCAGAGTCCAAGTGTTAGATTATGTGTACATGTATACCTATTTTACCAAATAACTTTCCTTTTATTTCTCTCGGGATATGTTGATTGGAAGGTGGCGTATCTAATTAATCAGCAATGGCAGTATAGTGAGTCCCCAATAGCCTACTTAACATTACCTGGGCGCCATCGTGATAAAGTATATAGCCGTTGTGAAACGTCACTTACATCAATCTGTGACAGCCATACCAGTACAAAACAACATAGACTACAACTTAGTGGATTAATGTCCTGTTTAGTTAATGCAAATCTTCTTTCAAATGTATTGTCTTGTGTTTGCAATGTTGTGCATTCCATAGAAAGCCTTGGCAAAATAAATTCTAGACTTATTCAAATACATAAATACTCAAATACTACAATCATGATATAGAGTTTGAACAACAAAACAGAACGATACATTCAAAGATAGGGCCTATAAGGATGCAACGCATTAGGGCATTTTCTCATTCACACAAGACCAACATTGCTGGGTATCTTCCATTAAATTGAAGAGAAGAGAACAAAAACAGAACAGATGAAAATTAATTTCAAATTAACCCGAACAAGAGGGAAATGTTACGAACAAGAGGGAAATGTTACGTTTAAAGAAACATAAGATACATAATTTTGCATTAAAGCGAGGAAAAGAAAATATTTGTTCTTGGCCATTTTATTTCATTCTAACAGTAGCAGCACTATTTTGTCTTAGTTTTAAGTTTAAAAAAGAAGATAAAAATTATAACATTGAATGTTTGTTGTTTGAAAATAATGAAGTAACTGTCATACCTCTAAACCTTTAAACTAACTGATAAAAAATGTTTACTCATATTTCATTTATCTATTCAACTGGACGTTGCGAACTTGTTGACCTCGAAACCAACAGTTTGTCACCCTTCACGCTCGAATGATCATGCCAAAATGAGGCTCGGTCGGTTTATGATCACGTGATACTTCACACTCCTTATTTGGTGTCTACTTGGAATTTGAACGCTGCCGATGGAGAGATAAGGCTCGACTGTTTTGTAAATGTATGTTTGTATATATATATATACGAGCTACATCATCGTCTGAAACAACTATTGTTTTCGAATATTTTATTCTTGCCTATGCATATTTTAAATAGAATACATAAACGACAATGTATTATTTTTTTTTAAATAGTTCTTTATTCTTCTTGCTAATCAAAATACAGATGGGTTTAGAATGTAATTAAATATGATGTTATTAAATCAAACGTATGTTCATTCTATAAATTAAACAACGAAACAATTAAGATATGTGAGATATGAATGCAGCGAGTGTATGTATATATGTGCGAATTACACGGGTTTTTGTTATTTCGTTGTTCTTCTGACACCCTTTCAGAACCTGCCTTTGTACTTACTTTGCATTTCTTGCATTTGTAAATATTCAAAATTAATACCATTAATGGTAGGCCTACGATGTGTCTTACTTTTAAACATTAGTAAAATATAATCTCTTATTAAAGTTAGGTTTAGCCTCGCATTAAAGATAAATTCCGTCCATGTATGCATGGTCACTGTAAAATTAACATTGAAACACGAATAAGTAAAATTTTATTTCTGAAATATGAAAAATATATAGTATTTTCGTAAACTTACATCACATGTGAGAAGCACACGTATTCACAATAGTTTCCACCTGCCGACCCAATTCTATAGATACATACTGTTCTTGCACAGCTGTTACTGAATGACAATTGTTCTATATCGAATATATAAATACTATTAATTATATATACATGTATATGCAATAAGTAATACTAATTAAATGCATGAACTCATGCTGAAATGGTTTTATTTGTACAGTAGATATTAAAAATATAAGAATAATAATATAAATATAAATATAATACATTTCGCAGAAAAACCGAATTTATACGATTGAATACATCGTCGAGGCAGTATACAAATGATTGACTCCTTTCAGATACAGTGACTTGACCATGCATTGGTATGCAGTAACCAGCAGTAACTGTAATATTCCTTTAATCCCTTTAACGTAAACATTATGAAAAACATTTCAAATACATCATCCATTCACGTCATATATTATAGTATGTTTTTGGTTAAACGTCATTATTTTATACCTACCGTTGACATTCACTATCTGCCCGATATTGAATATCAACGGTAGGTATAAAATAATGACGTTTAACCAAAAACGTACTATAATTTATTATACCATCGTTGACATTCACTATATATGCTCTATTATCCTATATGGCATATAGTGAATGTCAACGATGGTATAGTAAATAATAGTACGTTTTTGGTTAAACGTCATTATTTTATACCTACCGTTGATATTCAATATCGTCATATAGGATAATAGGGCATATAGTGAATATCAACGATGGTATAGTAAATAATTGTACATAATTACGCTTTGAATCATTGGAATATATCATAAATAAACCATCGATGAATGTCAATAATTCAAATGTGTATAAAAAGTACAACTAACACCCACGTAGTCATACATGTTAACTAACGTGTATGTATATACCATAACTCAGGTAGCTAATTATATCTATAGTCACCTGGGGCCTACTTTGCTCGTGAATACTGTATGGACTGACCTTCATATCGATTTAGTAATTACGCTGTCTTTGAGAGAACTCACTCACTGACTCTCTCGAAATTAAATTAGTGAGATAGACTTTCAGAAACTGATGATTTCTTGAATAACCACAAGAGCATTCTCTTTATATAAACATATTATTTTAATAAAAATCACATAAGTGGAGTTGACACGTTTAACATGATTTTAGAGGAACGACACTCTAATATGTTGTTAGTTGAACTACAATAGTACTACGATAGGAGTATATGTAGTTAAAATGTGTTTGATCTCCAAACTAAGCGTTACATGATTAATATATATGTAGTTTTAAAGAATGCTTACATCAACATTACATTATAATTCGTTCGAATATGCTAATTCGCCCAAAATAAGTTTTTGAATTTAAAGTTTAAGAAGAACAGGAAGATTTTCTGGATAACAACTTCTTTAATGTGAAATACACCATCCAGAAAATCTTACTGTTCTTGTGTATATCACTTCTAAATGCCCTTCAAAGACTCTAAAGTTATAGGTTTTTATTTCACATAAGGCAGTATTGTGAATTCTCATTCTAGATCGATGCCTTTCAGAGACTCGACCCAATTCAATGTTATTTAGAATGCCCGCTCCGTTCTAACTGTTATCTTTTTAAAAGATTAAAGTAAAAATCAGCAAAACATGGTTTTAGATATGACATGACAAAGCTCCCTGTGACAGCGAGGAGCGAACATCATTATAGGACATCAGAAAGTACTTGAATTAGGAGATAAACCTACTGTGTTTTTAACTTTTTGTGAGTCTAACGTAGATTCGATACCGATTTTTATCATTCGGAGCCGAACGTGTTTCAGACATTAAACGATAGTCTATAGAATATTACTTGATATAATTTAGGGGAACAATGTTTAAAATAGTGTTGTTGGCCAAAACAAACAAGACATACATAATAAAAAGTGACTTTTATTAGGAAAAATATTTCCTAAAATATGTTTTAAAGAACAGCATGCATCATTTTAAAAAAGATGAGGAACAAATAAGGAATTAAGAATGAAGGCTTTAGAGGAACGAATATTCGTTTAGAGGAATAACTGACTTTAAAGTATTCTTGTAAAGAACAAGCACCATTTTCAAAGAAAAATGGTAAATTTTAGAATAACCACAACTACATTTTCAAGAGATTAATTTGAACTACGACAACATTTCTGTAGGAGCATCCCATAGACCATGTTAAGGAAAATTGTGTTAGAGGAATTACAGTACATCAACATTTTATTTTTAGATCTTATAGACATCAGTTAACGGGAATGATGTCATTATTTCAATTGAAAAGATGACAGTTGTAATAACTCATGTTTAGTAAACGTAGCACAACATAAACAGTATGATTCATTATACTCTTGTGAAATGTAATATTAAATTAAATTTGTCTGGTGAACAAATCCGGAGACTATGTGCAGAAAAGGAAAGTGTTCAATTAACAGAAGTTAAAGTCGTATGATTGTAGCTGTGTAGCTGTGTAAACATGAAATCAACTTGTTATTTTTGAGAATGTATCGAGTATTTTCAGTAAAAACAAGAAATAGTGATTCGATATTTACTCCGCCTGTAAACACAAGTTTATTAGCATTTCTTCATTATGTTATTAGCAGATATGTCATTATAATAATGCATTTTTAATAAATCATTGACTCCAAATATCTACAAGCATTGTATAAGTGATTACTTTCTGAAATATACCATAACCATAACCCAATGTCTTTATATCAAATGTTTGACAAAGAATATATCGAAGTAACATTGAATAAGTGTTATTGTGTATTTAAATCACGTGTTGATGTTGACTAAACTATTTTGAATACAATTTAATAATTTATTTTATAATTCTTCACTATAATGCTAAATGTAGATGCATTCGTTTCTCATGTTTTTAAACAAAACGTTGACTAGGAATACTTAGAAAATAATATTGTCAATTATTTCACTTTATTGTGAATGTGAAAGTGAAAGTCTGGAGGCTTTTTCTTCTTCTCTTTACTCAGTAAGTTTTAAAAGTAAATTCTAAGTAAAAACGGAGCCATTTTGAAGTTACAGTTTATCATTGTTATATTTACTCACTATGATCTGAAAGTAGATGCAATCATGTTGCATGCATGTATTTTTCCCATTTTGACCAAAACTATTTTAGGTTTTGTCGTTGATATAATTTATATGTATATGCCTTAATTCTAGTTTATACTCTAAATGTTGACTAAATACACCAGTGTTGTTTTTTTTCATTATTTTTGATAAATTTAATGTATGTATTCTCATGTATTTCATCTAAACTACATTGTAATTGCCCAAAATGCTCAGCAACAGATGCTTTAATTTCTAATTTATTTTCTATACTAATTTAAGCAAACTATATCCTTAAATAATATTGTTGAATAATGTTTATTAAACTTAAAGATGGTTTCATTCGTAATGTATTTCGAGTTTGTTGAATAATAGCTTATCGTCGTTACTTAACTCAATAATATATTTCTTAAAATATATTCCTTTAAATATAGAAAATAATCCTTTTTTAAAAACTGGTTTGTCATATATGTCAATTCCGTTGATGTTTACCCAACCAGTTCTTTTAAACAGTTTCTTGTATCAAAGTTTGTTTCAAGCCTGTTTTATTTTGTATTACCTGTGTTCCACTCTTTCTCTACATAATATATGTATGTTCACTACAAGGTATTTCTTGTTCAGTGTGTTTGTACACAAACCTTGCAAAATAGTTATCTAAAACAAAATTGAGTTGATTGTAAAATAAAATTGTTTATTTTATTGAGTTTATATTTCCATAGAGCAAAGTTTGTAAATTCGTACATTTTATCTTCTCATAAACAGTTCGCAACCATGCCATCAACTTTCAGTAACTTGTATTACACCGAAAAGGTTTTATAATTAGCAAACATTTTTGTATCATTAATATCGAATTGATAAAAATCTTTTAGTTTTCCTTTTATGATAGGCACATTTTTTTCATATTTTACAATAATATGTTTGACAATAGTGTACTTATAAACACAATGACATACGTGAGATTAAGTTACAGTGACCTTAAACTATGTACAGACAATGACATAGATACTACATACAAATACAGTTACATGTAAACATGTATAAAATGTACATGTTGCATGCATCTGTATTGAATGTTTACATTTACAATTTATGCATGTTACAAGTATTTATTTACTTATTAACATAAGGACTACTATAAAAAATATTGTGAAATATTTAATCCATGTGCATAACTAAAAGTGAATTGTTTAAAGGAACAAATTATTTCAACTGAAACAGAAAACTTGTACTAACGTATGTTGTATCTGCCGTCTTTTACAAAGACTGAGCTAGGGGAAATAAACTGGGGTCGTTTCATAGTTTTTACACACTCCGTGTTCCTCCTTGACCTGTTTGTACGTGATTTGTTTTATTGTAAGACAGAAGAACAATGGGAAACAGCGAAATGCATTAATTATTTACATGTTTTTAATGGAAATACATTTCGAACGTTTTCAGGACATCACAACGTGTGTGTTTGGCATTATATTTCTGGTCAAAGGGAAGTAACTCGGGCAATTTTTGAAACCTTTTGAAAATAACAAGACATTGGCAACTGATAAACCACACCGGAGGCAGGAGCGGTGAACGGTTGATACAATCAAATAGATGCTTAAAGATTATTGCACTGTATGTTTATACATTGTATTAAACTTGCTAGACAAACAGTGTCTAGTGAACTGATAGAAACTTTTATAACACTTTAATCAAAGTTATTTTCATCCAAAAGTTTCATTTGTCCTTTTGTTTGCTTTGTGGTGTCTAAATGAGCAGGTTTATTATACTGTGTTGTAATGTAAATTTGCTCAAATACCATGTTATATTCTAGTAAAGTGAAACTCAGAATTGATTACATTTTTTGGTAATGAGAATATCAAATTCAACCAGTTGATGCGCATATATCTGGTCCACATAATTCCAAATGTATCCCGAAATCGAATGATTGCATTGGTTTTATTAGTAACAATCTAAAATAAACTTTAATATTTCAACATCTTGCTTACATATATTGTGTGTAGGGCGGGATAGCGCACGTAGTAAGCGCGTCCGGCTTCGGATCCTGGGTTCGAATTCCGCCAGGCTCAGCAACTTTGTGCATATTTATAAAGCGCACACATCCACGCTTGAAAACAAGCGTAGAGAACAGTTCTACATACAGCAAGGGTTGGATGCAATGCTGTAGTGAATTCCAGGGCAGTACCACCATGGTTCGCTAGTTCAAGTCAACACTCGCAGGTTTCACCGCAATGCATAACCCTGCAATAATACTATAATAATAAACCACAACTCACTTCACCTGTTTCCTCATATAGTTTCATAAAGATGTAACCTATAAGATACTTGGAAATAATATTTTGTCCCTGTTAAAATTCATCACTCTCTTATAAGTAGTCGCTTTCATTCTTTATGTGTATTTGTGCTTAATATTTCGAACGATTCCAAGGCATCTACCTGTTTTTGGCATGAGATTGCTAGTCAAAGGGAAGTAACTCGGGGTAATTTTGAAACTTTTTGAAAAATAGCACAACATTGCAATTGATAAACTGTGTGAATAGTGAATGCAATCGAGTAGAGTCAATCACTCGAGTCAAATTGTCAGTGGCATGTGATAGAAAAATATTTCATCATCTTGCTAATTTTGAACGATTTTTTTTAATTTGAACATTTTAGTGTTGCAATACCTTTTCTCAAATGTTAATCTTCTGTTTAATGAAATTAATTAATTCCATATCTTCAACCCTGTTTTCTACACTGTAATCTGTTGTTCGTACATTGTTCAAGCCTTGTACTTGTACGTACATTTTATACCCATTCCCTTTTTTAACGATACTTGGTTTTTAATTTTGAAATTTCTCAAATGTTAATCTGTTTAATGACATTTCCACGGTTATAATTAATTCTTTATTTTCAACCATGTTCTACACTGTGATCTGTTGTATGTTATTGGTTAAGTCTGTATGTGCGTAAATTATTTACCCATTCCTTATTTTGAACGATACTTTGTTTTTAATATTGAAAATTTCATTATTTAGTGTTCTCAAATGTTATTGTTTACTGATATTTCCACGGTTATAATTAATTCCGTATCTTCTACACTGTAATCTGTTGTGTGTGTTATTGGTCAAGTCTGTGCATGTAGATAAATCCCCAAGAGCGTCTTGGACGACACCTTCCTCTATACAGAGCGCATCGTTTCACATCATAACGCATGCAAGTTGTTACCAAACGGGTTCTAAAGTTTCTAAAGATAAAATAACAAATGTATCAAATTGATTGTATTAGAACCCGTTTGTTACAACTGACTGGTCTACAAACTATTAAACTATAAAACATGCAAATAATGACATGAGGCGAAAGTACAAAAATGTTTTCATTTTATTTCGAATGATACTTCGAATGATATATATACATGGATGATCAATGAGTATTTACACATGAATAATAATATGCGAAGTGATAAATAAATCATTGGAGAGATCCTTGGTGATAGCACTTAAAGTGGTAATTCGGCTGCCTTTAAAGTCAGTGAGAAAGTTTGTCACCTGTCAAGTTCACGGGACACAAGGCATCTTCCTGCCAGTGAATTCACTCTCTCACACAGCACTATTAAATCGTTCCTTCAATGTTAATGAGTATGAATCGGCCTGGGCCTAATGGACGACCGGCGACATCGGCTTGATGTCGTGCTCGATGATGATGACGATGTTGACGACGACAACGACGTTGAATCGCCGATGATGATGATGATGATGATGATAATGATGCTGACAATAGCGAGTATTCTACGATGAGGGGCGCTCCGTGCCCCGATGTAGCGATGATTGCATGATGCGGATTGTCACTATGTCTAGGATGAAATCTCAAAAGTCATATTGCACACACTTTACCGTTTACTTCTTGGCGGGCTTGGCGGCCTTCTTTGCCTTCTTGGGGGTCTTCTTCTTTGCAACCTTAGGCTTGGCTGCCTTGGCTTTCTTCTCACCGGCGGGCTTCTTTGCTTTGGGCTTCTTTGCTGCCTTCTTGGGGGATTTCTTCACTCCAGCTGCCTTTGGCTTCCTGACTTTCTTGGTCTTGGGCTTGGCACCGGCTGCCTTTGGCTTGGTGGCCCTCTTTGCCTTGGGCTTCTTTGTCTTCTCAGCCTTGTCGCCGACCTTGAAGGATCCGGATGCTCCGGTCCCCTTGCACTGCTTCAGGGATCCGTTCTTGACTCCGTTGCGGAGAGCCACTTTCACGTGGGGCCTAGCTTTGTCCTGTTCAACCTTGTAGGTCTTGATGATGAACTTGAGGATAGCCTGGCGGGATGATCCACCACGTTCCTTCAACTCCTGGATGGCCCTTTTGACCATGTCAGAGTATTTAGGGTGGGATGATGTCTTCTTGGCCTTGGAGGCAGTAGTCTTCTTCTTGGGTGTCTTCTTTGCCGGTGCTGCGGGAGCAGGGGCAGATGCGGCTTCAGCGTCAGACATAGTGAGAGTTTGAGAGAGAGCGCTGATTGCTTCTTGCACTGAACGAGTCTAGGAGCGGAATGAAATGAAGCCATCGCTCGGCTCTATTTATGCTTGCAGTGCGGACGTCGGAGAAGACACCCTAAGCGCGGAGACCGCTGAGCGCATAGCATAGCCTTGTTAGTGGAGAAATGTGTTTCCTACCTCTACTTCGGACGTTATTACGTATATTGTATGGACTAATATTCACTTGACAGTTGATTGGCTTAAAAGAGGGCATATTAAACTTGATGATTATTAAGTATGAACATTTTTAAACCAGAATATAAAAAGATATTGCAACTTTAGTGGGAGATACTGGAGCGTGTCATTCCACTACACCTTGCTTCAATCTTAAATTATTACAAACTGAGATGGATTTCTCACAAAAGTTAAATTAAAAACTAAACTTCAACATTCCATCTTGCATATCTCTCAAATAACAAGTTGTTTTCAGAGCTCTAAGAACAACAATATCGAAATAAATTTATGACAACAAGCACAAACAAGGAAAAGTCGTCCGCCATTTTCATTACAATGCTAACGCGTCGCAGATGTTTTCATGGTTAAACATTACTATTTCAGTATCAAAGTCCATACAATTTTATACTTATACATTCTGACATTCATTTATAATATTTTGCGACTACAATTCGAACTTAAATTAGCTTCTATTAGCTGGTTTCAAAAATTTTCTTGTATGACCCATTGGCTGGGTCGGTAGTAAAATGGCGGTTGTTGCTGTCTGCCCGTGAATTGAGTGAAACGATGTTATCTCTATTTATGCAAAACACTATCATTTATAAATAATAATTTGACTTAATAATCAATCCTTAGTGTATTTTGGTTCGGGAGGAATAAATTGACACTCAAACTCAATCTGTAAATAAAGGAAATAAACATTTGAAAAACTCATTCGCTAGGGCACGCATAACCTAAACAAACAATTCGTTTTGAACACACACAAAGCGGTGTCTTCTAAATCACTTTTTGAGGTCCAAACTCACTTTATTGTGTACGAACAATCACCAGTGATGCAACCAGAGGTTATACAAGTTAGTTTTCACCCACATAGTTGCATTATTTACATAATGTGGACTATTATTCTCCTGGCTTTGATTTGACAAATGGCCTACATAAAGCAGTGCCCGGAATAGGAAGCCGGGGATGCAACTAGCACTTCATATGGAAGCTTCCATGGAAAGTTACACAGTTTCAGGTTGCCATTTTTACCAAATATAATCCTGCATTTGTATTCTATACATGGAAGATGGAACGAGGTGCTATTAATTAATATGAGATAACCGCTTCATAGATAAATAGCTGTTATTGTAGTATGTAGAGAAGCTGTCAACGGATCGCTGACTGTGACGTCACGATTCTGTACGAGGTGCATATATAGTGTGAACCTATTTGCAATGGATTATGCATCTGTTTGATGACACTGGGAAAATTCAACTTTTTAAACATTTCAGCAACATTGTATTGATAGTAAATAACATTCCGTGAAATCACGCAAGAGTTGCTATTTCATGATATACGTGTAACATCATTAAATGCCATTGACTGGTTTCGAGTTGATAAAAGGCAAGCACTTTGGTGCATTTAAGTTAACGGTTCTATGCAGAGAATAACAATAGTGGAATTCACGTCGATGGTTACCACTATGTATTCATATCTTTTAATTAAATCAAATCAAAATTTAATAGCGACATGTTAAACATTTAAAAATTACATGTAAATGTCAAAAGACACAGATACATGTTTACTTTATTTGTACTAATGAAAATAACTTTATGGAAGAATATTTCGAATTTGGTTTGTAAAGTAGTATAGACTTGGAATAAATGGGTTATATGTTTATACATGTATATCCAGCCAACAGTGGTCATGTAGGTAGATAACAATTAACAAACCGCATTTATGAACAATAACACACACACACACAAACATATATATATATATATATATATATATATATATATATATATATATATGTTGAAAAGACTTGTAAACAAGTCGAAATGCGACGCATCCAGTCATCATTAAAATGATATCTATACAGCAAGTGTCGTCTGAAGTATTATATATATGTATACATATGTATATAAAAAAAATAGTGTTGCACCCCCAAGTTTTTTCACCAGTAAAAGTTATCTGATATGAAAGTTGACAATGTTTCAGGACAATCAACTTTGTGATATGACAGAAGCACTATCTACCAGTTTAACGAAGCAAATTTCATTCAGATAATGTTTCACAACTTTGTGATATTTGCTTTCATGTGACCAGGAACAAGTATTGTTACTCTGAACATTGAATGTCAGCATTGGTTGTTCTTGTGTAAGCAGTTCCATTCTTTCAAGTGAACTGATGAATCTTTAGTAACTTACTTTTAACCAAATGTCTCTCGTTAAAGCAGTATGAACCTTCAAAATCAGATTGTTTGGAAAAAGACAAATTTGAACAAAGTTGCTTACTGACGATATTCGGTCTGTATTACTGTAATGTCACCTCTAAATCACAGATATGTGTTTGATTAACGACTCGAACTCATAAAGATCTCAGAATAATTCAAAAATCGTATGATTATGACCTTTTTATCACTACTTGTCAAACATTTTGAAAAAGGGGGTGGAATTTTAAGAACCAATTCTTTCCATATTTTGCTTGATGCGTGAAAGTCAAGTTGGTAACAACATGTTTGTTTTCGTCCTCTGATACCTAATGTTTATCGCATAGTATCGGCACAGGAACAATAGTTATTTGGGTAAAAAAAACCAGTACCATTGCAAATTCAGTCGTCATTTCTTGAAATGTCAATTAACATGAGTATGTTTCTTCGAAGACATTAGTCATTAAGTATCCTATCTTTATGTATTTAGTGCTTAATTCAAAACATATATCCTAAAATTGCCACAGCATCACATTTTCGATATGAATGTAGGGGGGTGCAACAATTATTTTGCTATCTATATATATATATATATCCCTCCTGAGAACATCCACTTACGGATAAGGACATTTGCTTACGGTGAAGTATAAATACACACACTGTTCACGTGTATATCATTTACAAGTACACACTCATAATAATAATAATGGCATTTATATTGCGCAGTATCCACGCCATAAAGGTATGCTCAAAGCGCATGGTTGTCACATTATTACCCTGGTCTAAGCGCTTAAAGGTCACCTCCTCCACATCTTACACCAGGTACCCATTTCCTGCTGGATGAACAGAGGATGTTGAACGCACACGTTGAATAAAGTCACTTACCCAGGGTGACACCATAAGTCTTTCCACTCATGTCTCAGTGTGGGGCATTGAGTCACCCCATTCAGCAATGAAGCGGGTAACCCACCCATGCGGCAAGCCGCGCCCATTGTTGCTGAACTTCACTGATTGCGGTCGACTGAGCTATGCACAGGACCACGTGCCACCACACTCGGAGCAGTCATGTTGATAGATAGAAATTACGTGTACATTGAGTTATTATAAAGTTTGTGTTTGGCAGGAGTAACGGTACAATTATTTAAATTGATGTGTTTGCAATTCTATACAAGAGCAATACTCTCTTCTCAAGGTCGAGTCCCTGAACTGAAATGGCCAGATATGTTTTTTATTATTTGATTTGGCTTCAAGTACGTTTATATGACATGTTGAAAATATATGACCGTTTTATTACAGGTATAATGATATCTAAAAGAAATACAAATGTGATTAAATCAGTTACTTTTTTTGCTTAGTTCTGCATTTTGACATCATGATTAGTTCACATGTGTTGTTTTGGGTCCTAGGTATATACACTTGTAATAAATATATAGATACTTTAAATTAGGTTTATTCCTGGACGTTACACATTATTGGTTCCTAAAACGTTTCTTTATTTTCTGTGATTAAAAACAATGTACCAGACAAACATAATATTCGTCCACATAGACAATACCTACATCATTTATTTACATATAATATATTCTACTTAAGAAGTGAAGTTATATTTACATTGCCATCACATATTTGTGGTGTACATTTAGAAAAGGGACATAACTCTTTAAGTCTTGTAACAAAGGATCCGGACGCAATATTCAAAGACGGTTCTTTCAGGCCAGACACCACTATGTCCGCTTCAAAAGCTTTTAGTAACATTTGAAATTAGCTACGTTATGTATTGTTGATCGATTTCAATCGCTTCATTTAAGCCCATGCATAGCAAGCCAATATAGAACAGATGTTTACATATATGATAGTTGATGTGTTATTTATTCACCACCATGTAAGTACATATATGTACCTTAACTAGAATAAGCATTTTTCAGCACTGTATGATAATATCTTATATTAACTCGCAAGTAGGTGATATATACTGCAGTGTGACGTCATGCAGTTATGTTGCACTAGTGTAATACTGCTCGCAACATTGACGTCGAAATATGAGTATCATTGTCACAATGTTACTTTCACTGAATCATAGTGACTCGCATACACTGTTAGCTTCATCACAATACGCTATTTGTGTTGACGAGTGATGATCAGAAGACAATTCTGATTTATTAGCATGCTACACCGTTTGTGAACTTTGTGAGGGACTCTCACTCGCTTATAAACGAATCATTAACTCATTAACATGATTTAATATATTATTATTATTGAGATATTTTAGTTTACACCGTTGAGGTTAAAAAGACGATATTGATTGATCGGGATGAATTCAATATTCAACAAACGATTAGAGACAGGCACAGGGAGACTCACACTCTAAAACACACACAAAAATGAAGACGATCTCTGAACAAAAATTTCTAATCTACGGAACTCTGGAACTGCTCTCAGTAAAATGTTGGTGTCTATTCAGTGTGTAAATAACGGTGATCTATGCGCCTGTGCCTCGATACAACAAGGTCATTACCCGTCTCAGTGGTATAAATGATATAAATTAATATAGATATAGATATTAATAAAGATAGAAAGAGTGAACAGAAAAGTATCTCGATAACTCGAAGAAGCACTCGTAAAATAACCCTGGATATGCTATTTCTTAGTTTGATACACACACACTTCAGGTTGTCTTTTCAGATTTTCATTGAGGATGACAGAATTGAGTGGCGTAATCTCCATGGAAAGAGAATGATTGATATAGAAATAGAGATCGGTCAGACTAATTGGTTTAATTGTAAATGAAGAATGTTAAGTTACGTCTTATTTAAGGCAGTTGGTGTTTTTTTCATATAGCCATAACAATATTAGTATCAAAGTTGAAACGATTCTTGTTTATTATATATAGAGATTATTACCCGAGGAAGTGTGTAATATGACTTTTACGAAAAGAGTGTGAATTGTTGTATTGCCCGAGCGAGAGCGTGGGCTATACACAAATCTGCACGAGTTTCGTAAAAGTCATATGGCACACTTTCGAGTGTAATAATTTCTTTATTACCCATGCTGTTCCGTTTCATTCGCGTAAAAGTAGGCAGGAAGCGGCCCACTCCTCTTGCGACGGCAAGCAACAGTGACGTCACGAACAGTCGTTTTATGACGTAACAGAAGACACAATACGATAAGTCGCGGTGAAACAATGGTTGCTAGGCAAACGTGATACGTGCACATGTGCTCATATCAATAATATTAACTCAGTTAGTTTAGTTCATGTAATACGTGTAACACATACGGTTCATCCTTTTTCATATTAAAGGTACATCCATTGTGTTGGTGGGGGTTATAAATGGTGTTACTTTATCGAGAAGTACCGACTGTTACCGAAAACCACCATTTTGATGATTAGTAGACTTAGCAAATTGACGATATGAAGGTAAAAGTAGTGATTTCTGATCGAAAACCGGACAATGCACAGCGTGTGGCGCGCGTCAATGAGTCAAACGTAATTTTGGAATCTGCTTTATAACAGACAAGAAGACAAATTTGAGTTGATAATGTTTAATATGTCACATAACTACTGTGCATGTAAATTGGGCGTGCAGTTTCGTTTCTGCACATGAATAATGATGTTACTCAAGTTTAATTGGAAACTAGTAATTATGATATTTTTGGCGATTGGGGATAAATATGCAAGCTTAGTGAATTTATTTGTATTGTAGACAACACATGTGGTGATTTGGAATGTATAAAATCCAAATAAAATTTTATGAAACACAATGGATGCACCTTTAACAACTTTGTCGAGTTATTAACGCAAACTACAATAGTCAGGTAAGGGGGATGTATGTTGTAGATATCTACACAAATTACCTCCCCTTTGACAATACTCGACGGTTGCAAATCTATGGTTGAATCATATCAAATTGAATGAAGCGTTTTAAAATGCCCCTTACGGTCAATTTTGGTACTTGATAGTTCATCACAGTGGAACGTCACAGGGATGCAAAAACGTGTTTTCAGTGGGGTATTTTCTATAATTAAGTGCAGTTGATTTATTCTTCTAATTTTAATATCTTCCAATAATAAAAAAAACAAACAACAACAACAACAAAAAAACAGTATAAAATTGATTTGTTAAAATTAACCTTTCATTAATTTTGTTGTTACCTACAATGCAGTTGAGTGTGACATATCAGAAAGGTATGTTTGCCTACATATCAACTCAATTAATTTTCATCCTCTGTGATACGTAGCGGTTGTGAAGATTCCCCCAGCATATGATTGTGTGTTTTATGTAAATGACCTGTGCACGATATATATAATATGATTCGTTTTAAAATTATAGCTGTATTCAGATATAGGGAAATATAATTATGTTACTGTCATTGTTTATCACCGTGATTTAGGTATTTCCATTAATATAATGTACTTGACTTTTTCTCAAAGTTGTAATTACATGTTTCAACATATGGTTAAAAGTATATGTGTACAAAAACATAACTTCGTTTTATTATGATAACAAAAAAATATAAAAATAAAACCTAATGTCAGACATTTCAAATATACGTGTAGGCCTACTGTGATTGGTTAACTCGGAATCAACACATGACACATACATTTAAATCCCGTGTTAGAAAATAGGATGCTGTACAAGGAAGAGATTGATATTCAATTTATTTCAAAATAGTTTGTGCACGCTTTTTTTTACTAAGATAATAGGTTTCACATACCCTCGAGGTATCCTTAAAATTATTGTAAAAGGCCAGCTGCTTTTCTATTGGATATACGACAATAATTAGCTAACAAGAGGGAAGTTCTGCCGTGTTTTCTTGACATTGACATAGACATATAATCGTGGCGAGAAAAAGAGATAATTAAATTGCATACACAAATTATTTATACACTTTGTTCTTTCAGTTTTTGTTTGTGATTGGATAGATGAAAAAGAAGGACATATATATATATGGACAAAGGATACGTTTGCGAAATTTATATTGAATAAGTCACAACATCTAATAACTCGCTTAAGTCCCGTGTATATTGAACTCGGGAGAGATGAACCTTGATTCTTGCAAAATTATTGATTACCGGTAAAAAAGAAATATTCGATCAGCTCTGATGCAAAACACCATTTATCCAGCGAGGAATGAAAAATTATACCCTGAATCTGTTTTTACATGAGACATTTTAAAAATAAATCACTGGCACGTAGATAGTCCTATACCCTGGCTATTTGAAGTCGAATTAACAGAATATAAGGGTGGATTTATCCTTTTTGTTTTTATCATCAGACAAGGACATGCATGATTTAAACGTATTTTATTTTTAAAAAATCAGAAATGGATTGGCAAACAAGCCTAGATGCCGCTCCACAATACATGTAAGGTTCACATTTATACATGATGTTTGCTCAAACATTGTAAGAAATAATATGGATTTGTTTCGTGGTCATGCAGTTGATACACTTCATGACAATTATATTTTTATGAATCAAATCGTTTTGATGCAATAATAAATTTATGAACAGACTGTAGGATATTCATATTCGTCTGGTGTGAGACAGAACTGTTGCCACAGAGTACATCTTGTATGGAGAAACCTTTATCATAGAAATGAGATTCGTACCGAAAGATGTTATATTTGGGACACTTGAAAAAGTAATGAAAGGCATCCTCATGGTCATGTGAGCAGGAACAAGATGCATTATCAGACATGAAACAATTATATTTATCACTGTTTAACTCACTGCATCTCAGTCAAAGGCGACACTTTGTTATTTGACAGAATCGATTACCAACATTTAAATCGAACACAGAATGAGTATTAATGTTGGCTTTATTTGATTTTTGAATTGTCCAACAGAGGGATCCTGTTAACATTTGAAGGAAGATTGTTCCACATTTTTATCGTATCCCGTAAAAACGAATTTGCATAATTAGTAGTTCTGCATCTTATAGTCTGAAAGTTTTCGTTATTTCTGAGGTTGTAGTTGTTACTGTCAGATACGTTTCCTGGAATAAGATTACAAAGATAGTCTTGAGTAATATGGTTAGCCATTTTATAAAATAAGGTTAGTTTGGAATATTCTCTTCTTTTAGCCAATGAGGTCTGATTTGTCTCGGCATGACTCGTACCCCTAACAGCACCCATATTGTACGTAGCGCGTCTGTGTAAAGGTGTTCCAGTGACAGGGACGAGGACATCACACCTGCTCACAGTTTCACCCCTCTTTGTAATTAGTAGACAATGCAAACAGGCAATATTGGAAAAGAAAACGTTTTCATTTATCAATTAAATATTAACATGGCAACGAAACACGTCATATTTCAACTCTGGGTGGTTATGAAAATTATATTCGGCTCGTTGATATAGTTTACCATCTGTAACCTCGAAAAGACAAATGAGTACTTGATGTGAACACTCTAACTACTTTTCTATTGATAACTAATAATTAACTTTCCTATGTAGTCACAGCTGTCTTCAACTGAGTAGTCACGTCATGGTTACACTAGTATCTTCTAATGCTTAGAAAATAAGTCATATATATTACACATATACGAGATTTATCACTTTGCCAATGATACTTGACAGAATAACGCCTGTATTTTATAAACTCGATAAAGTAACTTCTATTTAATATGTAGAGCCGAATCAGAAACTTTCTAGTTTCTTGTCTACAGTACAGAAGACACCGTGCGACTGATAGATAGACATTATAGTCTCGATTTCTAAGATGTCACGTGATGTCGCGGAATCGATGCCACGAGATGCGGACAATGCAACTGAAACAAAAGTGAACAATGCAATAAGTGCAATCTGACAAGACCACTAGTTTACCCGTGATCCTTATGACATGGGTTTAAATGACCACACAACCGACTGTGGTGAGACGTGGATTATGTGCCACTTGTATGTTGTATCTGGTCTTGTTAAACTTGTACATGTATATGACGAAGACACTGAACAAGACCAAACAATAAAACATATCGATCATTTTGTATGTTTATTCAGTGTAGTATAAAAATAAAGATTATAATAGGATCTGCAGGTTGAAACTGTGACAAGAAGTCATCCACATCTTAGTTACATGTAAAATGATGTGTCGATTATATGGAGACGGTTCTATAAGTTGTATAACATGCGCCAAATCCGTTTCTTAAATGAATAAAATATGTTTTCAATAACAAAAGTTAAATGTAAGGACACATGTGGAACTAAGAACTGACAACAGGATGTGAACAACACAGTTAATGCAGCACTGAACACTGTGGGTACAATCTCTCTATTTGGTTTAACAGGTTTCCCCGTAGGTCCAATGTTAAATTGGCCGTGTGGTTTGAACGTTTTCGTTAAGATAATTATCATATTAGTATGTTAACTATCGTACTTAAGAGACGGGACAATAAGGTTTTAAATTGGTAGTACAATATTTCGTAAATTGTATTATGCATCTTTTAGTGAGTTTGTGCTATCAACATATATATAAAGGGGAAATGTTATGCATAGTAAGGACATACACGAGTGTAAACTCTACGTAGGGTGAACCAGGACACGGATACCATTGGAAGATCGCTCCTAGGTCAAAGTTCACGAATTAACAAAGATTTCCTCCTTGAAACAGTATTTCCCGTTATAACAACACTGAACACAACTGACAATACTTAGATATGTTTTACCCATACCTTATGTACTACCGGTATATATAGTCAGCAAGCGTAAAATGCATGCTTATCAAATATTAAGCAACGCTATTGTATAAGGAAAATGGTATCTGCAAGTGTATCCATACTTCACAACGCCTATGGCGTGAGCAACGTCACAGTGCTGCATGTGTAGAAACCGAAAATGCAAGGTCCACGTATATTGACAGTAATTATATGACCTATTAAACATTATCAACCCAAACTTGTTTTACGTCTGTTATCTTAAATTACGTTTGACTCATTGACGTCCTCAAATCCCAATGCATTGTCCGGTTTTCGATCAGAATCACTATTTTCACCTGTATAGCGTCACTATTTTGAGTCGACTATCATCAAAATGGTAATTTTCGGGAACAGTCAGATCTTCTCGATAAGATAACACCATTTATAACGTTTGGCATATGTGACCTCCAACAAGACAATGGCTGCACACAACATATTATATTACACAAAATAAGTTATATTCTTATAATTTGTCATTTACATTGTTATTTTTTGCATTGGTACAAACTTATTTCAATGCAACTAAAACCCGCTAGCTATTTGTTCGTTTTGAAAAGATTCGAAATAGTGCTGATGTATCAGTTATACTGTAACCTGTTAAATGTATACCTACTTATTTCATTTCATTCACTTTATGTCTATTTGCTGTCAAATGTACAGATATCCCAAACCATTGTAGTTTCTTCCTCCAAACGTGTGTCAGCCAATGCGGCAATATCGCGATGTATACCATTATATAAAATGAAGAACAAAAGAAACGTTAGCACATTTAAAAACGAAATGGTATGTCTGAAAGTCGATTTTGTCTTTAATAGGTACATATATTGTAAATAAGTATTCATAATTATCTACATCAGAGCATGATACGTTTAGTTTCATGTGTATTCAATTACACTTAAAGTGCTGAACTCGCTTTTCCAAGATGGATTTTGGCCATAATTTTTGGTATTTAAATAAGAAAATTTTAAAAGTAGAAGTTTAATTGATTAAATATTTCAACATAAATCACCTGCATGTATTCAACTTTGTTGACGCATCATTACTTGAGAACGTCATAAAACAAGCAAAAATAAGTTTTGAAGCTCCTATCTAGTCTAATTATAAGAATGCCAAAACGACGATTTCTTAAAACGTGTGTGTTTAATTAAATAATATGAACAGACAATGTTTTAAAAATTCACATTCATTTCTGAATATATATAAACGTTTATTCTAATGTGTTGCCTGGGGGTATGGTTTGGTGGCGTGTTAGTAAATAGACTAAGTATATGCGCCTGGTTAGCTGACAATGTCAACGCACAAGTCGGAGGTCACACTTAACGCATCGATTGGCAACGAGGTACTAAATGTGAAATATCTATGAACATATTTTTCTCAGTTAAAAACTGATATTTCAATGAAGAAAGATTAATCTTTGGTTACCCTTGAAGGAAGAATTACATTAAATCTTTTACTTAATTCCCAACAAAATAAGTTTTCAAAGAGAGCAAAGATTCGCCAAAATATGTGTGTGTGTTCACATTGTGTTCACATTCCATTCCGCGAAGTACAGGGTTCCGTTCCACAACAGCGCATTTATTGCTCAATGTAGCGCTCAAGTAGCGCTCAATTAGAGAGAGAGAGAGAGAGAGAGAGAGAGAGAGAGAGAGAGAGAGAGAGAGAGAGAGAGAGAGAGAGAGAGAGAGAGAGAGAGAGAGAGAGAGAGAGAGAGAGAGAGAGAGAGAGAGAGAGAGAGAGAGAGAGAGAGAGAGAGAGAGAGAGAGAGAGAGAGCACAACCTGACCATGGCAACATCCGCGCACTGTTCAAATAAATTGTCTGACTTTTACCATGACATTCACTGTGTGAATGACAATAAACATTTCAAAACAAGGTGTAAATTTTATTTTATGAATTTCTGTGCATGCATAGATGTATAACAAAAACGTATGTAATGGACGTATTTTGAAAGTACGCTTTGTTGATGTAATCAATATCACCTATGCGCACGCTTGTTCACTGCAGGTGCGAATACTGCCATCTTGCTAATGTTTCACACAGAAATGGATCACGTCCGTCACGTGACGTACATAGTCTGTAAGTCACTAGGTCAGTAGGCTTTGGCCGCGAGCCAAAATAGGTTTGGTATTTATTAGTGTGCGTGTTACAAGCTATTATTTAGATTGACGCAATCATTACAGAACTTATATCGACCAGATAAATGGGCAAAACCACTGTGTCATTATTCACCAGGGCCTACTTGTGATGAAACTTGTGGGTTTTATAATTAAAAAAGGTCATTTGGTAAGCTTGAAATCATATGAGACATAACTACCGACCTTCTGAAACATTTTAGATAGAAACATCATCCATGTTAGAACATTTTCTAATTTGGCTGATGTCGAAAGATTTGACAACTAGTTTTGCGTTGAACACCTGTGTGATCCAGTCAAAAACAACCTATATTTACTGTTTTATATATATATCCCTACTTCAGGTGAGAAACCAACTCCTATCTAGTGAAACTAATGGAGGTCCGATGGGAAGGAAGAAGACATTAGGAGGCGTGTTGTAGCTGACATCGTTCAGTGCACATGGTCCATCAATCGATGTCACCATGGTCGCCATTCCGTCCAGCTCGATGAACAGCCTCATTACCTGAATCGGTGTACAGAAACAAAGACAATACAATCACCAGGGATCATATAAGTAGTCTGTATAATTTATTCATGTTATACATTGTAGTGTTCGGTGTTAAAATCATTCCTATTGAAGAAGAAACATTTGACTTATCAACATTATATACAGGTATTATTGTTCAGGATTAAATCATAGAACATAACATACATACAGTATTTTATGGTCTCTGGTCAATAATTAAATGAAAACTAGTGCCATTATCAAGCTTTATATAACATATAATGAAATAAATATAAAGCTTTAATATCCCAGCAGCAGATATCAGGGGTGTAATACATCTACAGTGTTATTGTACACCACACAGCTTACCACACGACCAGCTGTTGGTACAGTCAATGCTGGCGATAGTTGCCTTACTTAGGGTGTGGGTTCGAATCCCGCATGGGACTCGGCCCGAAAAAGTACAAGAATTTGTATATTGAAGGTAGCGTTATCCTAAATGTAACCTTGTTAAATTTGTTCACTATCTAAATGGCAAGTATTTTTAAAAACTAAATCCAGTGACATTTCCTGAGCCCTTCGTTCAACCTGAAGTGAGAAAAACTGTCAAACCCAGGTGTGGAAGCGCTGTTATTACATGTGAAACACGCTAAGATGAAGATAACACAACTGAGTAACACAGGGACGTGTTAATCAAATAAAGTGAGGAGTGTCACACTTCAGAGATACTTCGCTGCACGAACACATACATGCACTATAGACTAGTTTCTCTTGGACTATATACTTGTTTCTCTTGGACTATATATGGACTATAGACTTGTTTCTCTTGGACTATATATGGACTATAGACTTGTTTCTCTTGGACTATATATGGACTATAGACTTGTTTCTCTTGGACTATATATGGACTATAGACTTGTTTCTCTTGGACTATATATGGACTATAGACGTGTTTCTCTTGGACTATATATGGACTATTGACTAGTTTCTCTTGGACTATATATGGACTATAGACTAGTTTCTCTTGGACTATATATGGACTATAGACTTGTTTCTCTTGGACTATATATGGACTATAGACCTGTTTCTCTTGGACTATATATGCACTATAGACTAGTTTCTCTTGGACTATATATGCACTATAGACTTGTTTCTCTTGGACTATATATGGACTATAGACTTGTTTCTCTTGGACTATATATGGACTATAGACTTGTTTCTCTTGGACTATATATGGACTATAGACTTGTTTCTCTTGGACTATATATGGACTATAGACTTGTTTCTCTTGGACTATATATGGACTATAGACTTGTTTCTCTTGGACTATATATGGACTATAGACTTGTTTCTCTTGGACTATATATGGACTATAGACTTGTTTCTCTTGGACTATAATTGGACTATAGACTTGTTTCTGTGGGAACGTGTACTAGTGTGCATACTCCCTCGTCTATACTCAATTTCAAGTAACAAAATTAAACTTTCAGAAATAATATATCATTATATATATCCATACATATATATATATATCCACGAACGACGGTACAGCGTAAAGCTTTAGAGTATTAATTTACTTTTTACATGGCGTTCGGAACAGCATTGATTCTCATATATACTGGACAACATATGTTAGGGTGTTTTTAATTTTTACAATTGATACTTTTCAGTGTGTCAACTAAATTAATATCTACACCTATCCCTAACAATTTTCGTCCAGTATATATAATGGGAAACGTGTATATCATATAGGTTCAACATATGCGTACATCTATGCTTGGAATTGTGACACTGACGTTGGAATTGTTTTATATTATTCACGAGTTCCTGTATTTTACTGATGACCATATACTTAACTATCTCTCTGTAACATCATTGACTGGATTGAACTGTACTAATGACGTTCCGAGTACACTAGGTCAAATGGTGAAACTAGGTTTTTGCCCACATATGCGTTATCTAGGTGTGCCACTGGCGGCGTTATCGTTTAATGTTTACAGTTTACATATATGTGGGTCATACATGTACGTTAATTGCGTTCCATCCCCTGTTGGCATTGTTTCTCTCACTTCACTTCACCACCTATTATTTCTATTACTTTTTGCAGATGAAATTGTACTATTTTCTAGTATCATTAGCGGTTTACAGAAACAAATAGATGAATTAGACACATTTTTTAAAACAATTTAAATAAAATAAAAATAAAAAACCCAAAATCATTGTTTTCAAGAATGAGGGAAAATTTTCAAAGATCGAAAAATGGTTTTATAAAGGAGAACTTCTTCAAACTACATCTGCTTATAAATATCTAGGTGTATATTTTTCTTATCACCTGTCTTGGTCTCACCACACTAAACAGGCATCTTTTATATGGATCTGAAATATTGGGATTAAAACATTATGATAACATTGAAAAGGTCCATTTATATGCATGTAAAACGTTCCTTGGTGTTAAAACGAGCACATGTAACACGATGGTATACGGAGAATTAGGCAGATTTCCAATGCTTATTTATTCGTCTATTAGATCTATTAAATATTGGATAAGATTATTGAATATTCCCCGTTACAGATTCGCCTAAAATGAAACTTTATGACAAAAATGGTAAAAGAAATTGGGTGACTGAAATAAGAGAGATTCTCAACAAAACAGGATATGGATATATTTGGCAAAGCCAAAGTGTAGATTTACAATCATATTTTATCACTTCAATAACACAAAGAATGAAAGATATAAACTTGCAATCCTGGTCGGAATCCATGTCATTATCAACTAAATGTAAACTAACGTGCAAAAGAAACGTCCCCACATTTTAATAATAGTATATAATGAAAACCTATTGATGTCGGAGAAAGTAGATTTTGAATGTATTTGATAGCCACATGTTTAGTATAGAAGTATTCACAATTTCATACATCAGAGTATGCTTCTTTGATTTTTACATCTGTTCTAATACACATGGGGTGCTAAAATCGCTTTTTAAAGATGTTTTTGGCCCACAATATTTGGTATTTAAGTTGAAAAAGTAGAAAAATAATTAATTAAAGATATTCTCGACATAAATAACCTTCTTTGATTTAAATCTGTTGACGCGTCATTACTGTAGGACGTCACAAAACAAGCCAAAACTGTCTTTTTGAGGCTTCTATCTCGTCTAGTTAAGGAGATTCCAAAACGACCATTTCTTAAAACTTGTGTTTCTCAGAGTTATGAATAGATAATGTTTTGAAAATTCATATTTAGTATTGTTGGGTTCTGAAGACATGATGTAACGCTGTTTCAGTCGCATTTATAGCCCGTCGATTGAAATATCTTGTATTTTGTATGGGGACGTTTCTTTTGCACGTGAGTTTATATATTATAGACAATGGAAATCTGAAATATGTCTAGAAAGTTGTCTTTCAAACGTTGATGTAAACAAGTTTCGTATTGCTTTATCTCGCTTTCGTTGTTCCTCCTAGTAATTGTTTGTTGAAACTGGTAGATATGCAGGCATTACAAGACATAACAGAATCTGTCAAATTTGTAATATGAATGCTCTAGAAGACGAACTACATTTCTTGTTAACCTGTCCATCCTATAAAAGCCTATGCTTAAAATAAATTAAATCATACTATTATACTTACCCAGTGTAACAAAACTATTGTTATTGTTAGCACATACCAATACTCGCGTATAACAAAACATTGCAATGTATATTTGTTATGCAATGATATTTAGAAAGAATATTGAAACCGAAAATTTACCCATGATTGTTCTACAGGCTTGTGGCCTTCTAAGTACCGTAATACAGACTGGATACCTTGAGAAAGTGACTTAATACAAACTCTGTCTCTGTTCAACTAGCAGTACACTTTGGAACCATTTCACCCAAGAATCTGTGCATGTCATAACCATTGCACACACGAATTACTGTACGTCATAACCATTGAAAACAAGACTCATCGTACGTCATAACCATTGAACACAAGACTCATTTTACGTCATAACCATTGCACACAAGAACCATTGTACGTCATAAACATTGCACACAAGAACCATTGTACGTCATAACCATTGCACACAAGAACCATTGTACGTCATAACCATTGCACACAAGGTTAATTTAACGTCATGACCATTGAACACAAGCATCATTGTACGTCATTACCATTGCACACAAGAACCTTAGTACCGTAATACAGACTGGATACCTTGAGAAAGTGACTTAATACAAACTCTGTCTCCGTTCAACTAGCAGTACACTTTGGAACCATTTCACCCAAGAATCTGTGCATGTAACAACCATTGAACACACGAATCTGTGCATGTCATGACCATTGCACACACGAATTACTGTACGTCATAACCATTGCACATAAGAATTGTTGTACGCCATAACCATTGCACACAAGAACGATTGTACGTCATTACCATTACACACAAGAACCATTGTACGTCATAACCATTGCACACAAGAATTACTGTACGTCATAACCATTGCACACAAGGTTCATTTTTCGTCATAACCATTGAACACAAAAACCAATGTACGTCTTAACCATTGCACACAAGAATTACTGTACGTCTTAACCAGTGTACACAAGAACAATTGTACGTCATAACCATTGCACACAAGAACCATAGTACGTCATAACCCTTACACACAAGAACCATTGTACGTCATAACCCTTACACAAAAGAACCATTGTACGTCATAACCATTGAACACAAGAACCATTGTACGTCACAACCATTGCACACGAGGTTAATTTAACGTCATAACCATTGAACACAAGAACCATTGTACGTCATTACCATTGCACACAAGGTTAAGTGTACGTCTTAACCATTGCACACAAGAACCATTGTACGTCATAACCATTGCACACAAGGTTAATTTAACGTCATAACCATTGCACACAAGAACCATTGTACGTCATAACCATTGCACACAAGAACCTAGGTACCGTAATAAAGATTGGATACCTTGAGAAAGTGACTTAATACAAACTCTGTCTCTGTTCAACTAGCAGTACACTTTTGAACCATTTCACCCAAGAATCTGTGCATGTCATAACCATTGAACACAAGAATCTGTGCATGTCATGACCATTGCACACACGAATTACTGTACGTCATAACCATTGAAAACGAGACTCATCGTACGTCATAACCATTGAACACAAGACTCATCTTACGTCATAACCATTGCACACAAGGTTATTTTAACGTCATAACCATTGCACACAAGGTTAATTTAACGTCATAACCATTGCACACAAGAACCATTGTACGTCATTACCATTGCACACAAGAACCATTGTACGTCATAACCATTGCACACAAGCATCATTGTACGTCATTACCATTGCACACAAAAACCTAAGTACCGTAATACAGACTGGATACCTTGAGAAAGTGACTTAATACAAACTCTGTCTCTGTTCAACTAGCAGTACACTTTTGAACCATTTCACCCAAGAATCTGTGCATGTCATAACCATTGAACACAAGAATCTGTGCATGTAATGACCATTGCACACACGAATTACTGTACGTCATAACCATTGAAAACGAGACTCATCGTACGTCATAACCATTGAACACAAGACTCATCTTACGTCATAACCATTGCACACAAGGTTATTTTAACGTCATAACCATTGCACACAAGGTTAATTTAACGTCATAACCATTGCACACAAGAACCATTGTACGTCATTACCATTGCACACAAGAACCATTGTACGTCATAACCATTGCACACAAGCATCATTGTACGTCATGACCATTGCACACAAAAACCTAAGTACCGTAATACAGACTGGATACCTTGAGAAAGTGACTTAATACAAACTCTGTCTCTGTTCAACTAGCAGTACACTTTGGAACCATTTCACCCAAGAATCTGTGCATGTAACAACCATTGAACACCAGAATTACTGTACGTCATAACCATTGAACACAAGAACCATTGTACGTCATCACCATTGCACAAAAGAACCATTGTACGTCATAACCATTGCACACAAGAACCATTTTACGTCATAACCATTGCACACAAGGTTCATTTTACGTCATAACCATTACACACAAGAACCATTGTACGTCACAACCATTGAACACAATAACCATTGTACGTCATAACCATTACACAAAAGAACCATTGTACGTCACAACCATTGAACACAAGAACCATTGTACGTCATAACCATTGCACACAAGAACCATTGTACGTCTTGACCATTGAACACACGAATCATTGTACGTCATAAACATTGAACACAAGAATCATTGTACGTCATAACCATTGCACGCAAAAATTACTGTACGTCAAAACCATTGCACATAAGAATCCTTGCATGTCATAACCATTGCACACAAGAATTATTGTAGGTCATAACCATTGTACACAAGAACATTAGTATGTCATAACCATTATACACAATCATTGCATGTCATAAACATTGCACACAAGAACCATTGCATGTCATAAACATTGCACACAAGAAACATTGCATGTCATAACCATTGCACACAACAATCACTGTATGTCATAACCATTGTACGCAAGAACCACTGCATGTCATAACAATTGCACACAAGAATCATTGTATGTCATAACCATTGCACACAAGAATCTGTTCATGTCATAACCATTGCACCCAATAATCTGTTCATGTCATAACCATTGCACACACGAATCATTGTATGTCATAACCATTGCACACAAGAATCAGTCCATGCATTAACTACTTTACAATGGAATAATTGCATACCATAATTAAAGCACACGGCACTCCACGTATAAAAACGTATCATAGTGTATACGTATGCTACCATGCAATGTAATGCTACTCTGAATGATTTCATAATCAACGTATAATGCTTACATTCTATGCTACAGCTATGTTTATCGATGCATACGTAAAAACAACCAGTGCATTCCTCGATCAGTCATGTAGAAGTTCGGGTAAAGAAGGTCCACAAGATGTGACTGATAGTGACTGAGACGTGTCGGGTAAAGCAGTGTGGTATATGATAGATGGACGGTACCCTCGTTACATCGCGCTAAGTAACAGGACTTAAACACATACATGTAATTATTACGAATCGACTAGATAAAGCTAGTGTTCCATTTGAATTATACAACACCGTCAGATCAGTTATTTCAAATATATTCAGGTCTTATAGTGTATAAATTGTACCGTGGTCTTCTTTAACGTCCAGATGTCAAATACAGTTGAAGCTACGGCAAGTCTATGTGAAAATACTGAATTGAATATCACCCCCCAATTGCCAGTTTGCCTAGCACAATCACTTTCATTGATTCTGTGGTAGTTTTGCTGCCTGTAACATGGCAACAGCTGCCCAGGTTCAAGCACTTTCAGAGCAAAACAAAGTTATACAAATAAAAAAAAAATAATTTCTGTTGTCAAACTTGATCATGGTTGTTTATTTACCGTTTGGAACGTAAAAAGTGTTTCTTCGAAAACATGAATATGACTTTATTGTAATGAAATTACTTTAATTCAGGGCAAATATGTTCAAGGGGAAGTTCGGGAGACGCCATCAATCGCCAAAATCAGTTTATAATTTATAATTAAACAGGGCAATTTTAAGGGTAGGAGTAGTTAACTTTGATGAGCTAAACTAATTTGTTTTAAAGTCTTTAATTTAAAAGACAACGGAATCATAGTGCATGCTTATATTTCGGGATGTTAAAAAGATATTAACTAGCAAATGTTGTCCATTAACATTCCAAATTCCGTGTTCATCGGAAAATAGTTTGACCCTTGCCTGAAGCCAGGTCATTGATAACATCAATGAATCAAAACGTTACAGTGCGTATGCGAGACAAAACTGTCGTACTGACTGGTACGAGGATGAATCGTAAGATTAATTTTAGAATTTTCTACTCCTGAAAATAGACTAATTAATTAAAGGCTGCCCATGAGGCAGATACATGGAGAGTATTTCCCGAGAAAGTGTGTCATATGACTTGTACGAAACGAGTGTAAATTTGTGTATTGCCCGAGCGAGAGCGAGGGTTATACAGAAATTTGCATGAGTTTCGTAAAAGTCATATAGGACACTTTCGAGTGTAATAATTTCTTTGTTACAAATTAGTCCTGAAAGGGTCCACTTCTTTTGAGACAGTAATCCACAGTGACGTCACGGACAATCGTTTTATGAGGTCACAGATGACGAAATACGGGAAGTCGCGGTGAAGCAAAGTTAATATGTGCACATGTGCTCATATCAATAATATTAACTCGATTATTTTCAACCACATGGGTAATAAATTTCGTTATCAAATGTACCTTCTATGGTTCTCTATGAGATTCGGTTAATAATTCTGTAGATGTATCTAGTTACTCTATTTGAATTACGTATCTCTGATGGTATTGTGTGTCGTGCCATCTATTCAGATTTAGTATGCGTGTACATGGATATGGTATACTTTAAGGTTTGTACTTTAATCATGTTGTCTGAAGACACAACAAGGTTCGACAACGTCCAAACTCACTTCCGCGTTACATCATCTGGATCCTTGTGCACCTGTTCTTGCTGGCGTGTTGACCTAATTAACAGTTGACCGAGACCTTCACTGGAATAATATCTTTGCTCTCGTTGTCCACACGCGTTTACACAGAGGTTCCACACGTTACGTCACTCTTCAAATAGCCGTGAATGTTTTTCGGCCCTCTTTCGTTTAATGGACACCTGGACAGCATTGCTGACAGGAAATGATGCACAGACTTACACCCTTCAGGTTATACTTTGAGAAGTACGATATATCATAGTCTAACCGTCAGAGTCGGAAAAAAGTATTTACATCTGTATTTTGAAAATATCGCCATTTTATTATATATTAAATAGGAATCTCTGAATAAATTTATTCTTTTTCCTTTATTTTATATGTCTTCGAAATATTTCTTCTTCGTTTCAGAGGCTAAATTTTAGACTGTCAGCGACCCAGATGAAGGGTAGTTATCAGGATACGTTAGTTGACACTTATTCTCTCGAACAAAGGTGGGGAAAAGGGTGCAACTGTTTACGTGCAAAAATGCACGACACGACGAATACTGTCAGTAGGTTCACTGTAGACGCCCATGTTCATGGGTAATACTTAGAATAAATCTATAGACATTCCACATCACTAGCGACGCTTGTAGCAGGGTTAAATTTAATGTATAGCCTTTATCATAGAAACACGTTTATTACAAAATGTTTTTGTTTTTTAATAAAAAGGATAGCAATATATTGATATATGTGTTTAAGTGATTGGGTATAACACATAAACATTTAAAACTATCCCTTTAGTCAGCCGTTTAGACTATTATTTAGTCTCTGAAATATGTATCAACAACAACATTTAACAATTAGTTAAAATAGTTATACAACATGGAGCCCAAAGGAGCTGAGGAATATAGACTTGCTATAGACGGGCTATAATTTCACAGACGGGACTGGTCGTCAATTGAATATTATGCTCTATGGTCTGGAGGACAAAGTATTAAACGGTTCAGCCCTTCGAGCAAAGTTCAAAGGAGCTTTAACATTAACAGTTTGACAATTCAGGACTCCGTCAAGTTTCGATGTTTAATGTGTAAGTCCGTCTGTATAACTTCAGCTTTGTTAAGTAAGTACGTAAGTATGTATGTAATGTTACGAGTTCAAATGTTGATCATGCAAATCTTCAATCTAAATATAATACAAGCACTTCGGGGAGTTCGTTGTGACGTCCTTGAAAAACGTTTGTTACTTTTAGGCCAATGTCGCAGACCTCTTATAAATGTACATCAACATATTCAACAACTCTGACGTGTCTCTGTTTTTATGCATAGAGGTAAAGTCAACTACTAAAGCGAGTAGGAATGGCTTGACAATGAAGAACTAACCGAGCAAGTTAACAATTTAACAGTTAACCTCCATGGTGCCTACGGTCAGACAACTTCAAACCGAAAATGGATTAAAGTCAGAGAGGCAACAATATTTCCTTCTTACAAGTAAACATAGAGCGAACAAGTCCGTTTTTGGAGGTTAACCAAAAATATAAATCTGAGATGTATTCCAAACCGTAATAGATATAACTGCAACAATAGAATCTATAATGTAATTTCTCAATATTAACGCCTTTATGGAAACCCCAGACCTCTGAGGATATCCCAGTATACTGCCTTCATAGAAATCAGCACTTAATCTTTAATCGCTCAATGTCTCACCAACAACATCCTAGAACACAGAATAAACCTTAACTATAAAAAATAGCACTACAATGTTTCTAAACCATGCACTCCACAAAATTACCATCATTAAACACTGGCTGCATGGTCTATTCCATTCCAGAGATAGAGGTGCATACTGTGACTGTAGGCAAACTACCACTCCGACTGTAGGCAAAGTCACACTCAATTGACTGCAGGCAAAGTGCACTGTAGGCAGAAGTAGACCTAACCTAAGAGACCCTAGTAACAAAGGTAAGTTGCCTCAACAGGATTCGAACCTAGATCTTCGAGGTAGGAGGCCAGCAATTGCAAGTTCCCCAGGACACCACTGTACTCCACATATTCATTTTATTATGGTAAAGTTCGAGGGTGAACATGAAAGCTTGGCTTAGTTTATGTTTTTTTCTAAATATGTCTTCAAAGGTTAAAGTCTCCTTATAGAGATCCCTCAACTCTTCTGACACTGGTGTTAATCTTCCTCATTCTAACAGTTGGTGTAAAAGGTCAACATTCTCTCCTGTTTAAAATAGACTGTTAGATCCCTCCATGGTTAGTCTTAGCGATGGTGTGTGGCCTGTCCAGGCTTACATCAACTAACCTTGATTGTATCATTCATGTGTGTACTCCAGTGAAACTGCTCTTAGTGTTGGATATTTGTAGTTTTGTTGTACTCTGTTAGTATAATTGGTTTATATTTCTTAATATTATAATTAATATATAATTCTATTACTTTGATAATGTTTTCCAGTGCAATGAATTATGCAAGCAAAGACAAATCTAAAAAAAACAAATACCTGTTGACTGAGTTACTGAAATCATTCTTTGCAAATTTAGAGTATGAAAATCCTTTCCAGGGTATCTAGACGAAAATGGGTTAATGTAGTAATGACAACACATCTTATACATATAGGTTACCTGGTAATACAATCAGTAGGACTTTGACCAGGCAGATACTATGATACTGGAGATGGATACTGGGGTATTATAAAATTGTAGGAGAGCTTTTCAGTAATCGCTCACTCCAGCATCCATTATTGTTCTGCAGGATCCAACTTTCCCCACAAGTCACAACTCACGCCAGTCTCCATCACTGGCTAACCCTTGCTACATTTCCTTAACATTTCTGTGCTTAGCATAATAGCGTTCTGCACCTGAACTGCCAAAAGGGCTCCTATTTGCTTGCACAGAAATGTTAATTAAGGAAATGTGGCAAGGGGTAAATAAACCAGTGATGGAAACTGGCCCGGAGTTAAGGCTTGTTGAGAGAAGTTGGACAGGACCAGGAATAACAGGACTAGGAATAACAGGACCAGGAATAACAGGACTAGGAATAACAGGACCAGGAATAACAGGACTAGGAATAACAGGACCAGGAATAACAGGACCAGGAATAACAGGACTAGGAATAACAGGACTAGGAATAACAGGACCAGGAATAACAGGACCAGGAATAACAGGACTAGGAATAACAGGACCAGGAATAACAGGACCAGGAATAACAGGACTAGGAATAACAGGACTAGGAATAACAGGACTAGGAATAACAGGACTAGGAATAACAGAACTAGGAATAACAGGACCAGGAATAACAGGACTAGGAATAACAGGACTAGGAATAACAGGACTAGGAATAACAGGACTAGGAATAACAGGACTAGGAATAACAGGACCAGGAATAACAGGACTAGGAATAACAGGACTAGGAATAACAGAACTAGGAATAACAGGACCAGGAATAACAGGACCAGGAATAACAGGACCAGGAATAACAGGACTAGGAATAACAGAACTAGGAATAACAGGACTAGGAATAACAGAACTAGGAATAACAGGACCAGGAATAACAGGACTAGGAATAACAGAACTAGGAATAACAGGACTAGGAATAACAGAACTAGGAATAACAGGACTAGGAATAACAGAACTAGGAATAACAGAACTAGGAATAACGCTGGGTCAACCATCGCTCAGTGCTTCTTTGATTAACCTTTTCATTTTCAAAGTCGAGTTTAATTTTGCTGAATATTCTACCATTGTCTATTGTTTAGATCACCAGGTAGTAGGTACTCAATCCTGATTATAGTACATGAATGCAGGTAGTGATTCCATAATTCCCTATATTATTGTATCCTGACAATGAAAATGATCATCATCCTCTGGCTCAACCCAGTTTATTCGCTTTGTATAAAGGAACTATGAATCCTGAAACACAGACACCCAGGAATGGTTTAAACTTGGTGATACTGCAGTTAGAGAGTCAACGTCCTTCCACATCTTCTATAAACAGTTAATTTCCATGGAAACAAAACAACAAAATCAGTGTTTATTTCAACATAGTTTATGTATTTTTCATCATCATCATTATAATAATAATCAGCATCATGATCTCTGCAGACTTCTATAAGAGGCACAGTCAGGGTCCATTGAAGGATGTCTGCGATGTATATTATGCTATATACACATGACAGTGTTAGAATCTCCAGCCCAGAAACTGGATACAAGCACATTTATGCTGCTAATGATAGCCATGACTAGACCATGTAGAGACACATTGTTCAACTTTGTCTCTCATAATAAATATATTTCATTCTATTTGTAACTTTCACTTTGACTTTAATAGACACATTGTTCTCATAATAAATACATTTTATTTTCATTTGTAACTTTCACTTATACTGTTATAGACACATTGTTCTCATAATAAATACATTTTATTTTCATTTGTAACTTTCGCTTTGACTGTAATAGACACATTGTTTTCATAATAAATACATTTTACTTTCATTTGAAATATTCACTTTGACACATTGTTTAACTATTTATCTCATAATAAATACATTCGACTTTCAGTTTAAATATTCCCTTTTACTGTTGAAGACACATGCTTGGTCTCCAAGTGTGGAAATATAAGGCCAATTTAATTGTATTCCACTATTATCACTTCAAAATTTTAATGCGAAATATGACTTTTAATATAACTTAAATCTGACAGTAACTATATTTTCCATTTGTTTGTGATTTTCACATTAGTTTTTCAAGACTCTTCATACATAAGCTAATTTTTTTTAAAAGAGTTCTTCAATGTCTAGTTTAATTATCATTTGATTTTTTTGTACTTTTTATCTGATCAGAATATAATAGTTCCAAATTATGAAATATGATTATAATTTAATTTAGAGTTGTAAGAGCAATAAGTTACATACTTCCTAAACTTGTTTGAAATTGAGACTTAAATTCTTTGACTCATTATGAATTTATCTAAAATAATATTCAATTAAATGAGAAATTATTGTTAAAGAATCTAATAATATATATATTGTTCTTTACCTCAAAACTATCTTTTCTCAAAAGCTGTAAAGAATTTATTTCCACTTGCAATTTGAATTGTAAATTGAATATGAAATAAATAATTGTAAGAAAACTTAATTTTTCAATAACTGTTACAGAAGAAGCAATTATGTTTGTAATGCATAAAAATAACCATGACAATTTCTCAATTCTTACAAAATGTTAAAAATAACGAGGGAAGATGTGAATGATTAAACAGATGAAGCCCTATCGTCACAGAGTTGATTGATAACTGTGGTCCACAGTGGGATGAAACAATTGTAAATAATGGTTTAACTACAATGCCATTTGAACAAGTGATTCCATGAGCATGGGATGTATACTGATATAAGCAGATAGAGAACATGAAGCGAGAGGAAATCTTTGGCATATAGTACATCTCATTTGCCATTTCACAGTGTTTCTAGCACAGTTACATTTAGTCAAGAGATACTACTTCAAAACTTCAGTTGTTCACGTTGGAGATAGTCCACAAGTTTCATCTCAGTGTCCAACTTTTAGATGCAAATGTGTTAGACAAGTTCAAATTAGTAGATGATACATTTGATGCAGTTCGCCTTAGTCTAGAATTGTTCCACTAGATTGTCTGAACTACATTCTTGATGCATTATCAGCTCTTCAGTCCAGAATTGATGCATTATCAGTTCTTCAGTCAAGATTTTATGCATTAGCGTTTTTTTCTGTCCAGATTTTATGCATCAGCTGTTCTTCAGTCCAGAATTTATGCATTATATTGTTGAGAACAGATGCTATAAATGATCAGATTACAGGTCCAAAACTGAAGAAGTATCTAGTGTATCCAGGAACTATCCAACAAAAATATCCACTCGATGGAGTTATCTCCAACTGAACCGTCTGAAGGTGAAGTATAGAAAGAAGAAGTCGTATGTCTGTAAGCACTCATTTGTTAAAATAACGCAAGCAGCAAACCAAGCTTCTGCAAGTTATAGTCTGTGAATGTCAGCTGTGTCGCAGATGACACCAGTGATTTGCTTCCCTGAATAAAACTCATTGTATATCAATCATAAGAAAGTCTGCTAAAATCATTGTCCTCTGTAGGAAGGTTCAGCCTGTACTGAAAGCAGCAGCTTGCAAAGCTCCATTGTTCATCACATTTTTCTGATGTCATCACCTCCATCCGTCTGTCTGTCAGTACGTCTGTCTGTCTCACTGGTAGAACGGGCTGCAGACGCAGCTATTATGACAGTTAAGAGACTGGTATAAGGGTCTCACACCATGAGACTACTTGCTATTGACTCGCTGCTAAGCTTATCTATTAAAAGAGTCTAAAACAGTTTGTGTCAGCAGCTCTATATCACAGCGAGGCCCGCAGAACGGGTAAAGTCATCGGGCCAGTTATTGAATCACACAAAGTTGGTAGGTATGTCTGTCTGTCTGCGCTCTGGACACATCCGCACCTTGAACAAGCACCAGGTGTGGTGTGCACAGAAGCGTCTCAAGTCTGATCAACATCGAGATACAATACTCCCCTTCATCCTTCCATCCAACATCGCATTCTGTCTTCTGGATCATGGACATTTCTGGATAATCAACATATAGAAATATAGAGTATCAAAACCAGGTGCTTCAAACGCGATGATATCTTGATGAGGTAGAGCCCACCAAGAACATAACGATCAAACCCTCGACACATGAAGACAATTTCTTGATAACGTATTTGAAAAATAGTTATCTTCCAGATTTCATCGCAAGTTCCAAAGTCCATGAAGACAACACTCAAGTTTCACACAAGTTCGATAATGACTTAGACTTGGGATTATTTTGCACTGAAGTCACAGCGGAACATTTGTACATCCATTCAACAACTGGCTTGCCAAGGGGAAGTAGCTCTTGACCCACGACACACTATCACACTTTGCTCAGCGAAGGGTCACTTCACGGTGTATTCATACGCAGGTATACAGGTTCAGAGGTCGGGGGCGGGGCTCTCACTGGGTGTGTCAAATTCACATCCAAGTCATTATTATGCTCAGCTAGTGAGGTTTTATGGTAGTGTAACACCAAGTCTCGGAGAGAAGGGAAAATAAAGTAAGGTTCCGCAAATCCGTATCCAGTTTCGCTGTGGTAAATCTTGCAATGTCCAATCTTCCCACGACAACTGCAAAGAAAAGAGAATAACATAAGTATCATGTGAATAGGAAAGCAACACTACGCAATGACACAAAACGTGAGAGCAAAAGAAAGACTTCACAATGAAAGGTGAACACACTTACACTATGGAGAGCACATGAACGTTGCCTTCCTCCTTCTTGGGTCGGATGAGGAAGGTTCCGTCTGGTTTCTTCTTCAGCATCTCCTCCGCCTTGTCGCGCTGACATGGGACCAGCCACATGGACTCGTCCTGATGAGGGGGTGTGTACTCGGCCTCCATCGCAGGGTCAACCAGACTGGAGACAGAGGTCAAAGGTTAGTTACTCATAATAAACTTCAGCGATACAAAGTTTAATCATCATGAAGTACAACAATGATGTAAATAACTTGAAGTTTTTGTATCGAAATTGAATTTTGAACCCTATGGCTGATTTTCCATTCCTGTAGTTGCTTCTATTCTTATCTGATGCTATCCTTTTCATAATTTCAGATTCTAAAACTTTTGAACCCCTGCATTGAAAGGAGTGAGTGAGTTATTGCTTAACGCTGCTTCCACAGTATCGCAGCCATTAGGGGCGAGCGTTGAATGGATTCATGAAGGAAGCTCAGTTATATCTCAAAATGAACTCCATTTCAATCATTTCAGGTTTCATTTGTTGTTTCTCAAATAAATTAGCTTTATTTTCACCAAACTTGATATTTCACACAATGTATCATTCAAATATCTACCTCTCTTTCTTCCCCTCCAACAAGTTGTCCAAGAATTCTGCGGGCTTGCCGCGGTCTATCAACCACTTCTTGAGCTGTTCTCTCTGCCTACACAATCTCTTAATTTCAGGTTTTAAACTGTTCATTTCACTTATGAGTGTACGGTTATAGTTGGATTTCCTGTTGATGTCCACTTCCAAGGCACTCTTGCTTTCTATGATCCCCAGACATCGGGACTTCAACAACTCTTGGTTCTCGTGAAGTCTGTCAAGAGATAAATAACACCATAGAATAGCGGAAAGGGATAATTCTATCATATAATTATATATCTCTCAAGTTTACATTACTTAAACATGATAATTTGTCACCGAAATGTAATGTTATAGATACACAGAAAATCTACCACTTTATAATTTGATTCATTGAATAGCAAGTGGCAATATTGCAGCCATTATTGGCGATGATTTAATAGAAATATTGAAATAATAATTGTATAAAATATTGCAAGTCTAGAATAATTTGACACTTTTCAATCCCTTTAGCCCTTTTTTCTGAAATCCTCATCATGTTTGTAAGTTAATGTCAATAATTTGGGGAAAGTTTTAGATCACCAAAATAAATTCTATGAGACTTACTTTTGGATTTCGTGTGGGGAGGCCTCCTTGAGGAAGCGCTTGTGTAGTTCCATTTGTTCCTCAAAAACTATGAGGGTTTCCTTGAAGGCGTCGAGGGCTTGGTGTTTCATCTGTAGCTCCTGGGACGTCTTGGAGTGACGCTCATACTGTCGGTCGTACATGTTCGTCTTCTCCAGATAGTCCTTGTTGTACTGGATCAGGTTGTTCACTTCCTTACTCACATCCTCCGTCGTCCCACCGTTATCCTGCAACAAGTTCTACATTCAGTGCTTGCTTTGACAGATTATTTATTGAAGAGGTAATAAATGCTTGGTTCAACAACACTGTGGAAAATTAAATCTCATCATTATCCTGCACGTGCAACAAGTTCTAGATTCAGTGCTTGCTTAGACAGGTTATTATTGAAGAGGCAATAGACATTTGGTTCAACAACGATGTGGAAAGTTAAATCTTTGGTCTTAACGATACGGTACATCGAATATTAAATTGTGGAATGTAACTTTGATCTGTGATAAACTGTCTTCATCCACATGAAGAGAACTTAATACATCTAAAAGCATTGTTCCTTGGTGGACAACTGAGGTGGCCAATTCTATACATTTTTAACCGATTGCAATGACAAATGTATCCAACTTTTCCACAACAAAGTAGACTGCAAGCTCACGGAATGGGCAAATATTCTAGATTTCTGAAATAGGCACTAGACTTTATAATTTTCAAAATGCCTAGATTTTTTAAGCTATCTTAGCCCTTTGATAGTCGTAAGCCTATGTTAATGAATGCCACTTATGACTATCTTAGTGCTATGAGAGCTTCCAAATCTACCCCTGGGTCATCAAAGAAGTTAAAGTGTACTCACAAGTCCCATGCTGCGAGTGATAGGGTGGAGGAGCTTGATGTCCAGGGTCCTGTTGTAGATGGCGAGGGAAGTGTTCTGGTAGTACTGGATCAGTTCCACTACAGAGTTGAACTCTAGCGGCTCCACAAACCCGTACTTCTTGTCACGGTGGTAGATCTTGATCAGCTTGTTACTCCCACCTTTCCTATTGACACAAGTTCAGGGTTTATATTAAAATAATGAAATATTTAAAACTGTTTTTTATATGTTATGATGAATTATTAAAGAGTATTGATAATCAACTGTAAATTAAGAATTCACACTTCTAAACATTGTCTTCCAAGAAATTAGTCATGAAAATGTGCCTAACTATATCTTCATCAGAACCGGACTGCTCCTATTTTTTTAAAAACTCTTTATATATCATTATTAATATATATATATTATTTTGTCCTCGAAAGTGAAGGCCATTAAACTCCACGTACCTCAGAGTGAGAGTGTAGTCGCCAGGTGTGGCCGAGTCCCTAACGAGGAAGGTACCATCAGGTGTATCCCTCAGCTTCTCGTTGACCTCCTCTCTGGAGATGTCCCCCCAGTACCACTCAGCCTCCTTCACACGCTCCTCCGGGGACAGTGGCGACACCACAGTGGAAGTGTGTTCAGACGGGCGGATACGAGGGGGCACCACCGGGGGTGATGGGATGGGAGGGATGACCTCCCCCCAACTGCCATTACGTAGCAGCTCCTCAAATATGTCTATGTGCGTCTTCGTGTTCTCCACGATTTCACTGGAAGATGAAAAACAAAATCTCATAATGGTGTTTATTTTACCAGCTAAGCAGATTCTATTAAATTATTTCTTTGTGTATGTTTCGGTGTTTTCAAATATTTCTGTGATGAATAACAAAATATTCATTACTATGAATTCTTTAGTATTGCACATATATCTAATTACATTTGAATCATGTTTAAACCTGTCTGTTTCTGCCATTAAGTCATGAAATATGTGCATACATATTAAAAGATTTCATACCCAAGGTGACATCATATAAATCATGTAAAGAAAGAATGACTGTCATAATTAAGTGAACAATCTAAACATTTCTTAAAGACGTGTTAAACGCAGTGTATAGGGAATGATTTAACTGCACTTGTATTGTCAACAGGGCAATCTGTCAAGCCTTACGTGACATGTTTGTATTAAAAATGTCAGCCTCGCGACAATTAGACAGAAATAGAAGCAACCTGATTCCCTAGTTTAAAGCTTGATTTCATAATCCCTCCTGCAAGACGCAATTTGAGGTCACGTGTTGGCTGCACATGCCATCTTGTGTAATAAAATTTACATGTGAACAATATTTCAAACTTTTGCATTAAATGACAGAATTTTGAGCTTGTAGCTTTAAATGAATAGCAAGAATAATGTGGACCTTGCTATGAACATCAAACATTTTAGGCAAAAGTTTCAAATTGATGCAAGAAAACATTGCAGAAGTATTTTAAGACTTAATAAAGAACAAAAGTTTAAGACAGAAGTAATTGAAAAGCAAAGTGACAAATACTGCAGACCAAACAGTGAAATGACAGGAGTGAAGCTCTTAAATTTATTTAGGGAATAGAGAAAACCTTTGCCCATCGGCTATGATGTTTGAAACTGTTGAGACTGTAGTCTTATGAGGAAAATAATATATCTAAAGAGACTATTTCCTACACACATAGACCTTTTTCCTCTCCAATTGTCAAATTTATACGGTTTTTAATTTTTTATCAAAAAGTGCTAAAATACAACCACAAAACCAAACTAATCCTCTTAAATCAACTTGCAAAATGTCCTCTCAGGGAGATCAAACCAAGATATGATATGATCCAATCTTGTGACATTTTTTGTACACCGTTAATTCACACAATGTTATGCTTTACAGTAATATTTCTTCAAGATTAAGACACAACTCACATGATCTTCTCCCATGGCGGTCGAAGGAGAATATGACAGAAGACATGTGAGAGTTTGTCGAGTCCGTCAACGACCCCTGACTCGTGCTGGTAGCGCCAGAGACGACAGAAGTGCCCCATCAGGTAGGCGAGGGTGGAGCGGTGGGCGGGCGGCAGGTCCTCAAGCAGCTCCATCAGACACTTCGTAAGGTCAGATTTGTTCTCTGCAATAGACAATGTCATCATCAATAAGATGCTATCATATTTGATGTTTCATATCTTTTATGCTTAAGTTAAGTTTAAGAGACAGACCTGAAAATTACCCCGTCTAAAATTACCACTTTTTAATTTGAATGGCAAATTTAACCAAACTCTGATACACTTGCATATTCTTAGTAACAGGTACAAGGTAGCAGGCTGCTGGAAGGCCTTATCTTCTATGCTCAATACCACTGGGGTCAAGTCTTGTTGTGGAGCTAGAAGTACAGCTAGAACTATGTCCCTTGATTACAATATAGCATTTTGTCTTATTTTAGTCATTTATTTTAGTTTTCCTTTAAGTGAATGAAGACAAAGACACAAAACAAGGGGAGATAACTCACTAGCTGCATCTATGAAGGAGTTGTAGAGCTCGACTGGTATGATTGGGTTGGGCAGTTCTCGCAGGTATTTCTTGAGGGCTCCGGCCACGCAGTGAACATTGAACTGGGACAGGTTCAGTTGGCTCGGGTCACCTGCAATACATCACCGGTCAGATTTCATAAGTAATGTACTTGCTTGCAAAACCTACCATTGCTATATTTTGGATCACACTACTGCAACAATACAAATCATTCTTCTTTATTGTTTTATGCGTATCTGGATTTTTTAAGGCCTTGTTGCATTCAAAGCCCAAGTTCAAGAATCACGCAAAAAAGTAGTTTTAGATGAAAGTATTGGTTGAAATGGAAAATACAGCAAGACATAAACAGCCAAGTAAAACATGCATTATAAGAGGTCCATTAGTGAAATGGAGAATTCTTTGCTTTTCCGTGTTGGTAAAATAGATGCTGATAAATTGAAATAATCATACCATAGAAAAGTATTTAATTGTGGTCATTTAATAATTCAGTGATTTGACATCTGAACAATGCAAAAGACACCTACCCATATTGAAGGCAGCTTTTATTTCGTTGATATCTTCAGTCTTCGCTGAAATCCTGTACACACTTAGTGCTTCTGATTCTGTGAATAAATTACAAAAGGATTTAACAAAAATATTTTAGGATAATCTAAAAAGCGATTTATATAAACTTTACAGAATTACTTATAATAATTTTACAATCGACATGATGAAAAACAATAAATTTGATGACAATAATGAAACTGATGAACAAATGCTCCTTTTTTTTAACAATTTATATTCAAGTCAAATAAAAAGTTTAACAAAACTTACGATGATCTTGACACCAGTTTTCTATTTCCTCCACACACTTGGTGATGACGAGCGGCAAACCCTTGTGTGCTTTCGACACCTCCTCTGTTAATTCATTGCCAAACACAGAATCTGAAAACATTTTATAATATTATTAGCCCAAAAAAACTATTTTTACCCAAAATACAAAAATTATTTTCTTTTCAAATTTCAAGCTTACTATTTTAACATGTTTGAAAAAAAGAAACCAATGTTTTTTAAATTTCATAATTATTTAAAAGAAATTAAAAACAAAATTGTAAAATAGCATCCTGTATATAATAAACCAATTTTATAGAACATTTTTCTTAATATTTGATCTTGAAAGTTTGATACATTCAACAATTAATCAAGACAGGATGTAACCGAAATCGTGGACTCCATTCATAAAGGAAAGCTAATTAGGTCAGACTAGTCGTTTTTCGACTAACGAGTTGACTACTCACTCTGTGAAAAGCTCGGCCTACGAACTCGCTCTAGTTTTGGCACATTACACTCCGTTGGCTGCTGAGCCGAACAGAATCGGTGACAGCATAAACCACACTCTGGAAGAAAAGTGGCATCATACAGATTACATGATTAAGATCATGATTCACCAGTATCATATAAATCTTGCTTGATCCTATTATACAGATTATAAAAAACCTTTGATTTAGTTATGAGTTATTCAGGTAACATCAATGCATTGAAGTGACCACACGGTCTTACTAACAATTGTCTTGCCATGTTCTATATTTAATCAGTTTTTTGCTAAAGAAAAGAGGACCAGTTGCGGATCTAGGGATCTAGAGGAGCCCACCCCCCACAATTCAAATTTCTGGATCCACAACAGATATTAAAAGTTATTCATTTTTAACTCCTTGAGGAATATGGGCCATTTCTCACCTCGACACTGCAAGCCTTGTCGGACAAGTCCGTAGAGGAACTTGTCGCACAGATGACAGCGCTGCATGGATGAGAAGTTGTATTCTGAAAACCGATGTTCTGATGATGCTGCAGAATAGGCATCAGCTGCAAAAAACAGTTCAAGTTCAAGATTATTCTTTTAGAAAAAAAACATTTTCTGTGATTTTTTAAAACTTTGAACATGATTTAATCAAGATTTCATCAAAGATGTCAATATCAGCTTAATATTTATTTTGAAATACTGTTTTGGCATTTATCATGAAATGTGCTCATTTGCAAGGATTGAGTAATTCAAAAGTAAAATCACATCTTTGAAAAAGAATTTCAAATATAAGATAAAATATGTTTAAACGAATTTAGGTTAAAATTGACGAAACATAACACACAACTACTAATTAAATTTTAAATTCACTTTTGTAGAAGCAACTGATTTGTACCAACCTTCCATATCGACACATTGGTTTGGAGGAGGAAGACTGGAGGCATATGGTTGCTGGAAGAAATAAACAAAGGATCTTAATAACACATAAAACAACTCTAAAAACAATCTAGTAATAAAAACTTGACAAAAAGCCTTACATGATGACGACAAATCCAGAAAAACTTTTGACAACTACAAGAGTGGCAGCGTGGTTGCATGCTTCTTTCACGTCGAGAAACCTCTGTTACAAGTTTCCTACCAGGCTGCTTGTTAGCAGGCCGTTTCCTTCATCAGGCAAAGTCGTTTCATTTCCTGTTGTAGCGCCACCTAGTCGAGGTTTGGCAATTCGATCAACTCGTGACCCTATCACAGTTGGAGTAAAACCACCAAGTAATTAAGCAGTGTATGTAGTATAAGCTAGAACACTTGATATTCGACACACCGCAGCAAAAACTGCACAATCTAATGGCGACTGTACAAGTTCGTCGTGGGGCTAGTGACGTCTGTATGACACTGGTAGAAGATTCATATCTCAACTTAGTTTCGAAACAGGAATTGCTATAAATATACAGAAACGTTTTTCAAAAAAAAAAAGATTAACAATGACTGATAAATAGGAAACAAAATAAAAAAAATAATTTATGATATCTTTTTGAAGAAAATAACATTGTAGATGTCTTGAAAGGATAGTGATACTAAACAACACTCATGGTAATCTCTCTTCAAATCATATATTTTCAATACATTCAGATTTTGAAAAGCTCTGTTTACATGATTTCAAAGACTCAAGACATGACCATGAACAAAACAGAGTCAGCGTACAATGTGAGAGTATATATCAATAAATCAATTTCAAAGCTATTACCTCTGCAGAAGTTTATTCTCATAGTTTCTCAATAGTAAATAATAGGTTTACCGAAGATAAAAATGTAAGATATTTGAACGAGGGATGTAAATGTTGTCCCATAACAAAGGATTTAATTGAAAAGGTGGCCTCACTGGATAGTATGCAGGATCATAATGGCTCATGATTATATGCTTGGCCCACAACGTTTTATTTTATTGCGTGCAACAGCATCAGTGGAGCCAAAACTCAACACAGGGTACTCCGACATGCCAGAAAGTCGGTTGATGAATGCGCAATGCTTGACTGCCTACACTACAATCTGACCTAATAACCCTGCTCTCATATGACCCTGTATGGAGCTGAACCTCAGGCCAGGTGAGCTGCAGGGAGCTTACAGTGTGGGAGCAGGAAGGTCAAAAGTGGAGAGAAGCGTGAGGAGTTAGATAGGATAAATGTAATGTGAGAAGTTTTGGTATAGTTTAAATATTATGTATGACGTGTTGACAAAGTAATGAGTGAAATGTTAAGTATTTTTGGATAAAAAACAAATTGTTGAAATAAATACAATTGACATGTATCTTTATCATTTTCATAGGCTTACACATTGGAATCACATACATGATAGCTACATTTACAAGATGAGAAATTTTATACGATAAAGTCGTTTAACAAACATTCTTGGAGAGGATAAGAAGTCTTGATATCATCCACCATTTTAGATCACCTGTGAATTTAAAGTAGTGTGGCCTTGACAAGAGATCTAGTTCAGAGTTTAAACAGTTTCTGATAAAGAATATTTTTAGAGTGATATCTGCAGGAAGTTTCACTCGTATTCTTCGTAATTATTTTTATTTTACCCAGATGAATATTGCCAAAATCAAATATTGAACATCTTAGAAAAACACTGCAACCATTGACAAAAAAATTATTCAAGCAACCCTTTTCAAACGCTGTACAAAACAGGGCCTCTAACCTGTAACCCTAACTAATTTTTGGGCTTCCTATTTTATAAACTGACTTCCAGCCCCATTACTTAATTAAACATGTTAAATATCAATACAAACAGGGATGTGAAGGCAAACAGTGGCGGATCCAGAACTTGTCAAAGGTAGGGTAGGTCCACTCATTGAAATGGGTTGGGGGGTTGACACCTTTGGTATACATTTTGTTTAAAAGGGGGTTGGGGGGTTTCAAACCTCCTGAACAACCTCTGGATCCACCACTGGAAAATTTCAGGATAAGAAATTGACTTACATTGTCTGTATTCTGTCCACAGAGTTCATCGATACACACCAGAATAGACTTCTGATGGTACTCATCCTTTATGCCCATCTCCTGAAAGGCAAATGTCACCATTAATAACAAAATATTCAAACATTATTCTCTTAACATTTTAATTATTTTCTATAAACAGCAGAATACCTACCTATTTCTATTTTTGCTACAATATTTACACATATAAATAATTCAGGTTATGGTAGACTAAAAGCAAATTTTATTTTGTCATTAGAGTTTATGCTGTTTAAATAAATTCCTTTTCTAGAAGAGTTATTAATACAACATATGTGACATATATAAACCCTTTCTGTCAGTTTTTGTTTTAAAACCAGCTGCACGAGTGAATGTAATTTATGTAGAACGCTTCATAATTAAAATATTTTACCATAAATTTAGTTGATGCAAATCAGCAAGACTTAGCAATTGTAACACAAAACTAATTTCTAAAAACTAAATCTAAAAAAAATTACATTTAATCAAAATCTGCTAATTTTGAAAACTATAAGGATAGGCAATTTTGTAATAGTACTTGAAGTTACCTATAGGATCAAATTGTTAAGTGAATTCTATTCAAAACTCGACACTGAAATATATAAATTTGTTTCTTCATGGTTATGGGGCAGAAATAAACAGTTTTTCTCCGAATTTCTGATAATCGGTTAGTGAGTACACAAATTTTGAACACTATGTTGGTAATTTTTTAAATATAAGATAAATAGTTGCATTTGTAAAATTTCCGGGATTCATTGTTATTCAATACCCACAAATTTAGTTTAAAACTGATGACGTTAGCACATAGGGAAATAAGCCGGAATAAAGAATACACCAAAGTTGTGTTGAATGTCGAAATGAAAAAAAACCCAATTAAAGTCAGGAAAAATATTTAAAAATGTAGGATATGTTTTTTTATAAAACTTGATAGCCGAAAAACTAATTGTATGACAAACTTTTTGTGAAAACACTTTAGGAACAAAAAAAAGAAGCTTTACATGGATAATGTTGAATATGACAACAAAACACACAGCATCCCCATGTTCTATTTTTGTGTCTATTCAATGTTCCGCTCTGGTTGTGGCATGACAGCACGTAAAGAGAAGGCATTTCACTTCAGTAAATCCCAATGAAAGCAGCACAAAGTCCCTGACACGAATCTCAACACAGCGAGATAATATGTACCTTGGCAAGAATACAATTGAAGTCACCCAATGGAAAGTCAGTACAAAGGTAAGTCAAGTCACTGGTTGACTTTATACAACATTGAAAGATAGAGGACAACAGACGAGAAATAAAACAAAATAAACACTCTTAGAATTCATAATTATTTTACTTTGCGTACAGTGAATGAAAATATTTTTGAAATCAATGTTATAATAATAATAAAATAATCACTTTGATTCTAATTACACAAATATTCATATAAAAGGTATGTAAATCAGTATTTCATGTGAATATCGTGATAAAAAAAGAGACACTTGAAAACTGGAAGGGAAGGAGAATTCTGAATATCGGAATCAGATGAGTAATCTTGTGTCTATATTTAGAAATCACAACATAAGTAATGAGACAGCCTGGGCTCCGTGTGTTACTAAATATCAACACAATGTGACAATGTGATGAAACAGAATGGGACAGAAAATCCATATGAACATTACATCAAACCATGATGTACGTTTGCAAGAAGTAGGTGCATGACGAGACTGATATTTCAGCATCCCCTACTGATCTCAGACCGTAAGAATAGGAAGATAAAGATGAACTGATTCAAAATCTGTCGAAAGTCAAATATATTTTTTTTTATATATAACAGAGGCAAAATTAAAGGAGAGTCAAGATACACATATAAAATATAATATATATAAACATTCAGACTACAAGCCTTCTATTCATGGTAGAACATGACCTGGTTGAAGATAGGTCAGCGGGAGGGGAAGAAGGGAAGGGGGGGCAGCTCACCTGATGAAACATGTAGTCGTGGGGTGGAAGAACAAGCCTAAGAGAACACCCAGCATCCATAGGGTGACCGAGACGGGTGATGATGTTCAGGGCTCATACACCGAGATAGAGACAGAGAGTTGTCTGAAGCAGCACCTCAGACTAACTAACTCTGTGGAGGGAACATGTGGCTGGCTAGCACAAGATGCCTGTCTGTCCACAGACAAGCTGCATACAGTAAGTATTCTCCAGAAAGAAGGAAACACAGTGTTCACTGCATGGTACTCTCCCGAAGGTGGATTGTGCTTGATAAATACAGAATATATCACTGTCACGCCGCCTAACCACAATCAGCAATACATATCTTCTTGCTTCTATTGTGCGGTCTCTCTTGTCTCCTCACTTGGCTAGCTTCTACACAACTGGGCCAACCTGTGGCCAACGCAGCCTGCTGGCTCTAGCGGCGTGAGTGACAGGCAAGCAGCTAGGCTCCGCCTCCACCTGAACTCTATTCCCAGCTGCCTCCATAGCTGGCCCACATCAGTGGGGAACTAGGTCAGTTCGAACACCTAGCCCTACTCTTTATCCTTGAGGGGGAGGGGGAGGGAGAGGGGAGGGGTGAAGGGATAAAAATGGGGGAAACAGGCTTGATTACTTGAAGCTCCCCAGGGAATGGACAGTCTATTAGTATCTTCACACTGATGTACATGAAAGATGTCATGTGATGCCTTTAGCTACACAAGATTGCCAACAGGTTGAAATTCAATTGTCTCTTCAAAATTCAAATTTCAGGTATTTCGATCATATTATTGAATTATAATCTAATTACTAATAAGTTCATAAGCTATACGAAGAACTTCTGTTGCCCAATGTGAGTAAACTCATATCTTTATCTAAAAGTACACTTTATTGATTACCTTTACATGAATTTCTTATGATGCTTTATTAGGAGAAGAAAACAATTGACCTTGATTACCGTGAGAAGAAGTAGGCCAATGTGAATTAATTTCCCCTACCAAACTGTACGCAATCAATGGAATTATTGATTGAAAGACAGGAATTAATCATGATGCCTTGTTTGAGGTAAACAATTGATTTTGAATAATTCTCTTTATTAATAATAAATCAACAAAGAAAATGATTAAGAAATATTTCCTCAGAATTTATTACCCCCATTATTCTCAATTAGACCTGCAAACATCCACTGAAAACCTATGATTTTTAAATTATCTGAAACAAATAGCTGTCTTATCAAACATTTTAAAGAAATATGGAAATTTCAGGTCAAGACGATATGTCTTGGTGTGTAGTGTATGTGATATATATGGTGGCTATGAGTCAGATGACAGATGTGCACTTAGAGTAAAAGAACATTTGAACTAAATTCGCTGAATGCAGTAACAACGTGACTGAAAGACATCTGTGCACGTGCCCCACTTACTTATTGGTGTCAATCACTTGATCTCTACATCTGATCAGAGTATTTATAAGCAAACATGTGACATGTACGCCGCACATCGATTTACTTGACATCAGTCTTAACTGATTGCACTGCAGATGCAAAAAGTGACATATAATTACTTTTATGTAATAAGGAATGATATCTTATACATAATTTATAGACATAACATACTGATAAGTTTTTCTTTCATGCAATGGAGAGATAAGATGTGAATAACCATGTTTCATAAATTTTATATTAATGTTGAATTTAATTCGAAATTTATGATTTATGATTTTTCATTAATGAAAAGCTTTTATATATACTACTGCTTACCTGTATTTGCATGGTTTATTTTAGTCTACCAGTAACTTGGCTACTGATTAATTATTCCAGGGTGGGTGACGACAACTTATGATGACAACTTATGATGACCTTATGATTTTCAAACTTTGTCAAAATTCCATCTTTTTTATTCACTCCTGACAAAAATTGCAATCAGATAAATAGAAAGTTGAATTTTCTCTGTTCAGAGTGATGAAACTGTCCAACCTAATGAACCTGCAACACTCACACTCAGACACATACATATATATATAGAGAGAGAGAGATCAGGTAACACAGACAAATTGTGTAACAAATGATTAAATTGTAATGTTACCCAATAATTTGTAATAACGACACTGCTAGAAAACTATTAACTGGTTTAACAATATCCGATAGTAAGAAGTTGTAGATCTGCCCTCAGCATCCCCTGGGGGTCCCAATACTGTAGGTGACGGGAGGGGGTGGAGGAAAGGGGGAGGGGATAAGATTGGATTAACACATTGTCACCCAGAGATGTAAATGATTCACACTGAAATTTGACATTTGGTGAAAGATTATGCATAACACTTTGTCAGTCATTGATATAAGGATTTCATTATTGAATTGGGACTTAATAAGTGATTATGTGTAGTTTAATCACTGAAAAGAGGTTTTAATATTTTTGTGTAACGATTAATAAATGAGAATTCACAACATTTAGTCGGACACAATAAAAGGATTTTATATACATCAAAATGAATAAATAATAGGTTATCCCCTGACTATATTGAAATGTAAACATATGGTGGAGGCAAATGCTGCTTGTAGCAGGGGGAGTGTTAAAGATGAAACTCCCTGATCAATGTCACTATCAGATAGTATAAATGCCTGTGGGAATATTTGTTACTGATAGAAAATATTATTCACTGATGTCATTTAATAAGTCATCATATCATACATGGAATAAAGATCAATTGTTGGAAACATTTTGCAAATATATTACCATACAGAATCACACATCACAAACTATGAAATATCATAATATTTTATTAACATCTTATAATTCATGTAAATTTTAAAGAACTTAATTTTTGTTTTGGTCTAAATATTTCATTATGAAATTAAAGTTAAACCTGAAGTAACAAACCTGCACTTAATGTCATCAAAGTTTCTTAGAGTTGTTAGATAAAATCAGTTTATTACGTAAGAAAACTCTCAGCTAACTAATTAGCTGAAGGATAAAAGAAATATCAAACTGTAAAACTCAGCATGCTCTGATCCCACTCCCTTCAATCAGCAGGGAATCAAACTGGTTTTAGTCCTTCAAGGAAAACACCCAAACCCATAGGCTAACTTGTATTACAATGCGTGGGCTGTTACGAAACAATTTCTACCTTTAAATAAACAATAAGTAAATACTGAATTAGAATTGTTTTAAATTTCAGTAAAAAATCTTCACTTGCTCTTATTGAAAAGGCACATTTGGCTCTAATACGCAGGTATGGTGTATAGTCTCCTAGTTTGTTCCTAGCTGCACAAAAGTATACTGCACAGAACATAAGTCGCCTGAAATGTGAAATTAGATTTTTAGCTGGCATTTCTGGGATTCTCTTTTCCAAAATCATATAAAATTATATTAAATTGGTCCTCAACATTACATGAATACAAATTCTGGTTTTTCAGAATGTATTGAACATGGACATGGAATCAAAAGTTTCAACAATAACAAGTAATTGTCACAAACGTGACCATGTCCCCCGCCGCAATTAAGAAATGAGCTAAAAGAATGGACACACAGCTTGTACCGAGTAGTGACATTTACATGTTTGATTGAATTATTGTTATATCGGGCAAAAATTTTAAAATGGTCAAAGTCTTGTAGTGACCTTGAAAACAGGGTCAAGGTCACCCAAATCGACTGGTGTCTGCGTATTCCTCAAATGAAGACAGGTACCAAATTTGAAGACTCTAGGTACAGCAGTTCATGAGATATCGTGCTAACAACATTTGACAATCAGTCTTGTAGTGACCTTGAAAATAATTTCAAGGTCAACCAAATCGAGTGGTGTCTTGATATTCCCCAAATGAAGACTGATACTAAATTTAAAACCAACATTTTCAAAACTGGTCAAAGTCTCGCCGTGACCTTGAAAATGAGGTCAAGGTCACCAAAAACTTTTCAGGTCTACGTATTCCCCAGATGAAGACTGGTACCAAGTTTGAAGACTCTAGGTCGAAGGGCTCATGAGATATCGCGCTAACAACATTTTCAAAACTGGTCAAAGTCTCGCTGTGACCTTGAAAATGAGGTAAAGGTCACCGAAAACTTTTCGGGTCTGCGTATTCCCCAGATGAAGACTGGTACCAAGTTTGAAGATTCTAAGTTAAACGGTTCATTAGATATCGCGCTAACAACATTTTCAAAACTGGTCAAAGTCTCGCCGTGACCTTGAAAATGAGGTGACGGTCACCAAAAACTTTTCAGGTCTGCGTATTTCCCAGATGAAGATTGGTACCAAGTTTGAAGATTCTAGGTTGAGCAGTTCATTAGATATCGCGCTAACAACATTTTCAAAACTGGTCAAAGTCTTGCCGTGACCTTATAAATGAGGTCAAGGTCACCGAAAACTTTTCAGGTCTGCATATTCCCCAGATGAAGACTGGTACCAAGTTTGAAGATTCTAGGTTGAGCGGTTCATTAGATATCGCGCTAACAAGAAGCGGGACGGACGTACGGACGTACCAAGCTGAATACTATGTCCCCCGCTCCGCGCTTCGCGTCGGCGGGGGACAATTATGAACCAGTTGATGCAGTGACACCTTACCCTCAAATCACTAAGGTAGCCTCAGCGCATTGTTAAAGGGTAGCCTTTGTGCATCAGCCCCATGACATATTAAGTGTCACAGATTGTTCTACTAAAGTATGTATGTTAAGTATATTTTAACACCTGTAATAAGTAGGTTGATTTAACATATTTATTTATATATGTAAGCGCAAAGGGAACCTGGTATGAAGCTCTGTGCTATATAAATGAATGTATTATTATTATTATTATTATTATTATAAACCAGACAATTAAAATTTCATCTTCCCTATGTCAAAAGGACTATACCGGTATATCAGTTCTCCATTTACATGTTGTCTTTTAAACTTTTCTATTGAGGATGAATAAACAATGATCTCAGTATTTAGTCAATCAGCTTAGAATGCACATATTGCTGTGGTTCACACTTCTATTATAGGACACAAACCACCTCTCTGATAGTAACGCTATTCTGTTTCCATGGCAACAAGAGGACACGTCATCTATAACCTTTGGAAATGTCTTTAAAGAATGCCAGGACAAATTTGTTTTATTGTAATTGCACATATTACTCTTTCATTCAATGATATATAGATCTAATTCCCATTGCAAAGGGTACACTTTCACTGCTTGCTAACGTATGACACATGCTTTATGACACTTAATCGACCAATATTTAGATCGAGACTGAGAAATGAAGCTTTATCTAGCCCTTATTACAAGGCAAACATAAATACAAATTGCTGAAATACCTGAATAACTTATGGTACATCTACATTGCTTCCTTCATACCTGTACAAATGTTCATGAAAATATATCAAATAACTTTTTGCACTGATACACAGACCATCTGTTCTTCAATGATGAATATAAATATAATTAACTCACAAACTTAAAATAATTTATTCAAACTTAAATAAGATGACTTCATTGTTATGTTGAGATTGTATCCCAAATGCTCCACCCAGAAGAGCAGCACAATACAGCAAGCATACAGCAAGCATACAGCAAGCATACATACAGCCAATCCTTCATTCTGAAGAAAGAGAGCTCACGATGCAATGACTGGGATCTATTTATATACTGTCTGAAGCACACGCAACTTTCATAATGATGTGAAACTCACGTGCATCGTTACGCTGACCTAGTGATCGGAGTCTAAAAATAGCATTGAGTCAGCAGTTTCCATTCCGTAGACGAGACTTGTACGTGCATGATGTCACAGTTCTGTCTCGTTATGGGAACCAGTGACTAACCCCGATCATTGGCACATTGGGACATTCTATACTTGTATAGTGTAATATACAAACTGATTTCATGCGGGAGGGTTCGAGTACCTCCACGGGGGAGGCGTGTCCTAGTTATGCTCAATGATGACAGACTTAATACAGTCTAGATCCTTATTCAGCTAGTCTCCACAAAGTATAGATTATACACATGGAATAGAAAGTGTATGGAAATAAATTACATGTGAGATGGTACAGTAATTTAAAAACAAAATTTCACAGGCTTAACTAAAAGTCCATGTGCACTCAACCATCGTCTATTTTATGTTGAGTAACAAGTTTTTAAAATGAATATCTGGGACTGGAACATATTTGCTGATTCTTTATCATTAAAAGATAAGATAAGATTGAAATTGTTTGTAATACTTCTATAAACTGATAAAGTATCCAACAAATTTTGAAAGTCTTTGAAAAATGAAATCATTACAGTTACATCTTCTTACAGTCACTGATTAAAATATTATAAGCAAGATTGGTAGAGATTCAGAACACATGTACGAGATAAATATACTGGCCTATATGTTCAGGCTAGTGATGAATTGATTTAATTAACCTAAATATATCGAGCTTATAGTAAACTAATTGGCATACAATTTTGTAGTTATTAGTATATCAAGGTTATAGCATATCTAACTGCCATTCAAATGTGTAATCCAAAATAGAAAGCAGGGTTCAAAATAAGTATAAGTTCATTAAGTAATAATGGCTTATCTCCATCTAAACTGGAATAAATATTACAATTTCAAATTTCAAAAATATTTGATGAGACATGTTTTATAAATTATTTCTTAAGACAATTTAAATTTATTTTTTCTCTCTCCAAAAACAGGTCTCAGAAAAATTAACAAGACAAGTTCCACAATTAATTCAATGTTTGAAATCCCCACTCCCTGTATAAGAATGTAGGTAGTTTTATAACCTCCCTTCTCTCTTGAGAGAGATTCTCAGATCAACTTGAGTTATCCAACCGGCTCTGAAAGCTAACCACAGCCTGTCAACTGCACGAGGTAATTAATCTTCACCCCTGTACCAACCCAACACTTGGCTGTATGTAGTTCCTGTTTCTTCATGGATATATGCCGGTACTACTCAGACATACTCACACTGAATACATGAATAAATATTCAATCATATTCTTAGAGTGTTCATTTTATTACTGATGACTAAATAATATCAATTTAACTAGATTTCTACTATAAATAATAATCTTCAATATATTAAAAAAAAATCATCAACTGATAAGTTATAATATATATTCATTTTCTAATTAATTCTAAACAGTATTCACTGATATTTAGTTTATTAAGGATCAGAACTAATATAGTTAACATATTCAATTTAATTATTTAGATTTATCAGTGAAGCTGTAAATGGTTTACATTGCATGAGAAAACTTGACTGCTTGAGATAATTTTATTCTACAAATTTCGAACTAAACGACACCAAAAAGTTGTTGACAAAATGAAATAGTTGATGACTTGTTGTATGTGTTCCTGCTCCTTTAACTAATGTTGTGTATACATTATCATAAACACAGTTTTTCAACTTGAAATATTATATCAAAACTCCCACTCTCTTCTGCCGAGTTTTAAATCATTCGATTCCTCATAACTTTCCCATAAAGTTGACATTATTAGGCATTATACTTAATGACCTTTAAAAATCTAATATCTAAGTTGTAGTTTGATTATCCTATAACATTACGCGAACAAATAAAAAATAATATCTAATTATGAAGAAAACTTCAAAATTTCTTTTAAAATTATCAGAAAAATTCAAAAGAACAAGAAGAAAAGTTTATAACTGAACAAATAGGCAATTTGCCAAGTTTGAAAAGACTTGCTAAGGATTTCACAATTCAGTTTGTTACACAGTTTTAAAAGGTATAGTCAGTCATTTGTTGGCAAGTTTACATTCCTAAAGTTCAGGAATAAATTAGTCTTTGGGACATTTCTTAATTTCTTAATTCCCTATTTCATGAAATTTTTTAGTTGACATTATTGACAAATTATTTTCATTGATGTTTCAATTTCTGAGATAAATTGTTCAAAGATCAACTTATTGCGGAGTGTCAAAGAAGTTTAGCGCCTTATCATTTAGCCCTTGCATTTGTTTGCCAGATAAAGCCAGAAACCAACTGAAAGGTTTGGCTCCTAATCATAGCTTGCCAAAGATCATTTTATAATTATGTCTAACTCCTAAATATTGCTGGCAGAATAATCTTTATGTTCATTTCCAAGAGACGAATCTGCTCCTGATCTTCGCACAAGGCCATCTACTTAGCCTGATTTCCTAATCCAAGATTAACAAAGAGACTTTTTAAGTCTAGCTCCTAAATTGTTGCCAAAGACAGAGTCAAACTCATAATCATTTATTACAGAGGAAGATCAAAAGGGATATTTAAGCCTACACTTTCGTCATTTAGACCTTGCGGGTGGGTGGAATTGAGCTTGAAAATATGTGCTGAAGTTCAAGAGCGTGTCATTCACTGGGTGGTCAACTCCAGCTCTCTGAGTTGAGCAATGATCTCATATTTGACATCAGTTTTATCATGATTACAGAACTGAAATGAAGAGCAATGAAGAACAAACATCTTTAGTCTATCTCCCAATCACTGGAGGAGAAACATCTTCAGTCTATCTCTCGAAGGAGAAACATATTCAATCTATCTCCCAATTACTGAAGGAGACACATATTCAATCTATCTCCCAATTACTGAAGGAGACACATATTCAATCTATCTCCCAATCACTGAAGGAGACACATATTCAATCAATCTCCCAATCACTGGAGGAGAAACATCTTCAGTCTATCTCCCGAAGGAGAAACATATTCAATCTATCTCCCAATCACTGAAGGAGACACATATTCAATCTATCTCTCAATCACTGAAGGAGAAACATATTCAGTCTATCTCCAAATCACTGAAGGAGAAATATCTTCAGTCTAGCTCCCAATCACTGAAGGAGAAACATCTTTAGTCTATCTCCCAATCACTGGAGGAGAAACATCTTCAGTCTCTCCCTGCAATCACTGGAAGAGAAACATATTCAGTCTAGCTCCTAAATTGTTGATTGCTTCAGAACTGGTTGACACTGCAACCGAATCTGGTGCATAAAGAAACAGCGGGACTGCAGGCCAGATTTATGACTGCTTTCTGTATGTTGGTTAATATATGCATGCACATAACACAATGATGTACAGCCTATTGTTTAAGTTAGCATGAGTGATCATTAAATAGAATGATAGATACATAGATTCTCACCCCTAAGTACTTGGGGAGATTTAGAAGTATTTGTGAATTTCTGGAACTCTTAAAAGGAAAATACAAAGGAGGGACAATCTGGAGATACAAATTATCCAAATATTCAGAGCATGAAATATCCTTCTTACAAGAAATAATTATTTGCTTTTTTTTATTTTTTATTTTCTGAACTCTGCTTTCACATGACAATTGCGACAATATACAAGGCGACTTGTGAATTAAACACAGTCATGGTGGCGGAATTCTGAATTCTATAATATTTTCTGTTGATATGTCAAATAAGGATTCCTTTGATTTTCAGTCTGCTATTATTTCACCTTTAATTCACCCTGAGTCGAAACAGGATGTCTTGCCTTGAAGCAAGTCTAGATGTAAGTTATCAAGTTAACCCATTTAATCCTTGTCTTTCCATTACACCAACTTCTAGAATGCCTCTCAAACAGTTGAATAAATATCACTGTCAGCAATATTAATATGACACCAAGATAAAATCATTCCTCTGAATTTGAATTTTCCTGATACAATTCATTATAATTTTTTTAATTAATGCAATTAATTCCAAAATCAAAGATAAAAGTCCCAAAATACTTGTATTCTTTGAACTTCAATAAACTTTTGACAGTAAAAACCATACAAGGGAGGCCATGAGGAAACATGGAAACCCCAAAGTACAGATATTTCATCATGGAATGTAGCTCAAAGCTGAGTTTAAAGAATGCTCAATTCACAGCGCAAATTGGACTTTCTGAAATGGGAATTCTACCAGCACTTCTTAAACCAATTTACAGACACCAAAATTAACTGGGTCAGCGTCATGTCTAGGAGTAAATTATACATCTCAAGTTTCAGGAACTTAGAAGGGAGTGCAAATCGGTCTCATCTTTGGTCTAAATATCACCGCCTGACTTTCCCACGAGTATTCTTCTTCCCGACTCAAAGATAAAAAGAAACAGCCCATATTTATAACCATCACTGCAGCAGCATCTTTGGAATGCATTTTTTGCTCTCTATTCCAGCATGTGCTGTACCGTAGTGCCCTGACCTTCCTCAGGGAAGCTCTTTCCCAGACAGAGCAAGCTTGAATGTGTGACATAAGCCATGATCTCCACACATCACCTGATACACCGACCCTGTAGTGAGCTCCAGCTGCTCACCCAATTACTATGTCATATCTTCCTGGTTGAACAATTTCGTCATCTTTGACTTTTCTTGTGAGAACAATTCCCGATATTTCTATTTCAACTATCATTCCATTAAACCAATGTTTGTCATAGTCAGGTATTTACCAATAACTGCTTTCAATGTCATTTTGTAAGGAAATGCTGCTGCGCAGTATGTAATATTTACTCTTATAAACTCACGACTCTAATAACTTGGCACTTAAAGGCGCTGTAGCACGTTTTTTGCAAATTTTATTTTTTCAAATTTCCCCTTTATAATGATAGTTTATGTCATTTATATTTACTTTAGAGGGTAAAACATCTTATTACACAAACCAATTATCCGTAGTGATTATAACGGTGTTGCGTATAAAGCAAAAATTGCATGGCGGCCATTTTATTCTGAACACATTTTATTATTTCGAATGACAAAAACGATAGCCGTGGCTTAAATTTTACGGAACCATGTACACTCATTTGTAACTTGACTTTCCGAAGAGAGAAGGGTGTTTTACTATTGGTGACATTATTTTTCAAATACATTTCATCGACTTATTTGAGCGAAAAAACGTGCTACAGCGCCTTTAAACTTTGATTCTCCATTTAGTATTTGGTCTTAAATAATCGCCTGGTCAAAGAGTGTGGTTCGGTCGAGAAAATAATGTTGTAGTCAGCTATTTGTCTTTGACTCTTCTCTTCATTTAACATTAAAGATACCTTCGTATCATTGTATATAGTGTATATTGTATTCAACTATTGAAAGTGAACTATTCAACAACATATTAAATATTATGTGTATATCATTGTATATAGTGTATATTGTATTCAACTATTGAAAGTGAACTATTCAACAACATATTAAATATTATGTGTATATCATTGGATTGTATCACATTGTCAACTACTTATTAATATGTATCACATTGTCACATTTGTAATATTATCACATTTTCAATATATGATATATAGGCAGATATGTATCACTAACTTCTACTATTTCCATTCGTTGTGTGTAGAAAGCAGCTGAAGTCATCGTCCTGATGTCTACAGTAACACGATAAAAAGCAAATTCAAGAATCTTTGAAATGAGAAAACTTATCCAAAGAACGAGCAAATATATGAGGTGTCTGCTTTTGACTATTGGTGAAAATTAATGAAGCGGACAAAATAGAAATTAAAACCATGAAAACAGCCTAGAATTAATAAAAGTTTTTTCAAAAATCAAAGATCGTTCCCTACAATTCTTGAAAAAGAATTAGCGATGAAACGTTGACTCACAATAGCAGGGGAACAATAAATGTTTCAAGGTTTTCGATTTCAATGATCACTTCCCACAATTCTTGATATAGGATGCCTCTTGGGAGGTATTTTGGTTTTGGAAACAATGTCAGCTACAGTTCTTGTCGTGATTGTTTGCTATGAAGCACAACAGTGCCAGGAGACCCATTCCTACAGTGCCAAATAATCACATCTCTTCTTTGTTACATTCCTGGTGCCAGGATTCCACCTGTCTGGCGTCTTTGTCCGGGTGTTTTGTTTACATGTTCATTACGACCTTGTTTACTATTGCTTGTCTTGCATCTGATTGGTCTAATTCTTTAACCTCAACCAACGAGACTTTTGCATGACATTTGCTCGAAATGGTCTTCCAATGAATGAACATGTAGCAAAGAAATTACAGACGTGATTATAACTGTCAATCATTCTATGCAGATCACACTCCATTACTATAGCTGTGAAAGTTTGGTAAACAAAGTAAGACCATAATGTAGTTCTTCAAATGTTGCTCTGTTGTTCAGAAAATTATCAATGGCTTACCAAAAAAAGCTTGTCACTTTTGTGTTTAATGTTTTTTTAATAAAACATATCAACAAAATTATTAAAATGTGATGTTACTGAGAGCCAACAAACAAAACTTGAATGTGGTGTCGAGTTTGAAATTTACCACTTAACACTTAATTGACTTCAGTTGCTTTTATATAAATCTTGATATGTTTTCCTTCCAAAATGCGAGAAATAAATTAATGTCTGCTTTTTCTTGTTTGTATGGCAATCAAATACTGAAGCAATTGACTTATCTCCTTACACCATTCCACTGTTTGGATTCTTCTGTATGATGTAAGCAGACAAGCAGACAACTGTCTGACACACTTCTCCATTCTGGTAATGATCGATGCTTTGACTCAAGGAATAATATCTCCAACAAATAAAGCAATTAAAGTGTTTTGATTCTCATTATTTCATGACAAGTTTTGACCATTGCTGATGAGAGCAAGAGAGAATGAATATGTATATAAGATTGTCATAAATATGTTATGGTAGAAACTTCTTCAGTGAGATTTTATATTGAATATAATGTCAACCTCTTCACACTTTTCAGGTATCTAAGATACGGTAGAATCATGTTATCAGCATACAGAACATAGTAAGTGATAGTGAGATAAGCGAGATAGCGAGAAAGTTAGAAAGCCGCCATGATATCCCCTGAACAGCAAGTCTAGTTTTAGGATTAAAGGATACCATTTCTCAGAAGAGTCTTTCCCATATGAAATAAAATGATCATTTTTCATATAAATAAATATGTTTTTTTCCAGAGTAAGTGAGAGTGTGAGAGACGAGAGAAGACGGAGGAGTGGCTGGCTGGTGGAGGCAACAGGTACAAAGGGTCTGGCGGGGAGCCAAGCAATGTCTCAGCTTTGTGGGTTAACGATGGCAGATAAATATTCCCTAGCGTCAGGCCACTGATTTCTGACTGAGAGATATTCCTCTTCCCCAGCGCATCATTACAAATGACAGGGCAGTGCAAGCACCAAGGCTGCACCCACTAGCTAGAAGATAGCATCAAAGTGCTTCTACATCATTGGAAAGTACTGGCATAACCTTCTTTCAAATAGTCGTCTGAATTAAATGAAACGAAAATTTCGGCATTTCTTGTGCTTGCTATTCCATGTGTAATCACATAACTAGACTTGTTAGAGGAAAAATGTAGACTGTGTACGTGGCTTCTGAATAATTTGACACCGAGCCAGGAAGATAGACTATAGTCCTGTTACCTTCATGAGATGCTTGACAGCCTGTCTCACAGCCCCTAGAGTAGGACATTGTCTCGGAAATGATGATTTGATAGAGAAATGATGATTTCACAGAGAAACTCGAAAATATGAGAAAAAAGAGGACATAAACTGAAATTTAACCCATGTTCATGAACAGTGTTAGAACACGAACTGCTGGTTATTTCATACATTTTCCTTAAATCTTCATTTCCATATTCACTGCATCGACAAGCTCCTCTTGAAGTGAGTGCAATTCAAATCTCTGTTAAAATTCTTTCCAAAAAAGAAATCTATTTTCATGATATCTTTTAGTCAGACAAGATGCATGAAGGTCTTGGCACATGGGAAGGACAGGGGAGGAGGAGAAGGATGGAGAGGGAGGAGTAGGATGGGGAGGGAGGAATGTAAGATGGGAATCAGACCACAAACACCTGTAGTCTGGAGGTGCCAAAACTCTGGATCAGACCTCAACTCCCTGGCACAGCGCCTGCAGGCATGGAGCTACTGTTTCTGGATACCTACCCAGATCTACAAGGTTCACTTATGTAGGCCCCGGTGTCATCATAAGTGTATCTCACAGCACTACATGGAATACAGCAATCAGGGGATTGGTTGATTATAGCAGGTTTGAAATAAGACCAGGGAGAACAACCTTCACCTAGTAACTTTTGCTCCGGAATGGCAACTTTTTGTGGTTTAGATAATTTTGCCCTTTTGACAAGATTATTCTCAAGCTTGGTAAATTTCAAGTTTATTTCCGACCCAACTAACATATTTACTTATCTTACTTGATATTGACCCAATTAACATATTTACTTATCTTACTTGATATTTTTCTTTCTAAATATCAAATTTCTTTATCTATTTCTAAACACTTCAGCAACTTTTAAGAAATTGAGTCAAGAGCATATCTGCCCACGTTTTCTAGACTTGATTTGATGTATTGATATTCTTCATGTATTTGGAACATGTTTCTTCTATTGACAAAGGCTTCTTTTACTGGAAAATGCTGTTTCTATTGGCAAACACTGCTCCTATTGGCAAACACTGCTTCTATTGGCAAACACTGTTTCTATTGGCAAACACTGCCCCTATTGGCAAACACTGCTCCTATTGGCAAACGCTGCTTCTATTGGAAAATATCAATTCTATTGGCAAATGCTGCTTCTATTGGCAAATGTTGTTTCTATTGGCAAATGCTGCTTCTATTGGAAAATGCTTCTTCTATTGGCAAATGACCATCATCATCAGCTATTTCCAACACTCCAATAATACACTTGAAGTAAACAGCTATCACAATACTGCTGATTGATCGGTTAAACATGTCTATCGTTGTAAGACAATTCCCCTGCACACTTGTACAACATCCACTAGTGAACAAATCATGCAGACGAAACCTCACAGTGGGCTAGACTTGCTTACTCGGAACACTTCACAACAGGAAGTTGGAACAGAATTCCCACATCACCCACATCGGTCATGTGACAGCAAGTGCAGAGTGGAACAGGACATATTTAGAAGAATAAGTGTTAAAAAGAAATTCAAAACAGAATTTTTGAAAAATGGTCTAATTACATGAAAAAAGTCTGTTATGGGTTTATTTATTTAAAATTGTGGGAAAGATTCACTGTACGATGAATATAGTGGTATCAATCTAAAACAACATTCCAAGTCTAGTGTTTCATTTTCAACTGTCAATTGGCCGTCAATACAGTTGCTTTTCATGTGTACAATCTGACACTGAGGTGGAACTGAACAGCTCCAAAGGTGCTTCAGAACAACTTGGTCACATCACGTCTTGAAAACAATTTGCCGTCAACAGGTTTCAGACAAAGAAGAAACCTTTTCATCTGGACCAAGTGTCTAGTTTCTTATAAGCACACTTTCAAGAATATTGTCATACGTGTACACATGTATTTACCTGTTTATTGTGTTAAACCTTTTCATAGTTCATTTTCAACAAGTACATTTTGAGGCAAAAGCAGGCAGTCAGTTGTACTAACATTTTCACCTTATTGTTCTGATCCTTATAAAAAGTTATTCTAGATTGCCAAGTTAATTTCTTAACGGTGCTCTTGTTGACGATGCTTCATTAAAACAAAATCCTAAGCAATATATTTCAAATGGACATTATATTATATATTCATGGCATAAAAGAGAAAATCCGCTCAAATTTCATTTCCACAAAACACCCCAATTGTACTGAGGCTTCAAACAATGTATTAGATCTAGTACTTTCTACTAGCAGAGGGTGTGGTAAGTAAAAGAAAGCAACAAATATCAAACTCCTTCAATGTGTACCCATACAGTTATCCTACACGCATGGCTAGCTTGCTGGTTGCTCTATCAAACTGGACCCACCTCGAAGTTTTGTAGCGATTTTGAACACCGTCATAGTTTTATATAATCAGGCTTACCAAACAAGTGGTGAACAAATATTCAAAACTTTGTTGAAATATACTAGAACAGAATACAAATCATCAAAATAGGAATATACCTTCCAAAACTGTAACAATACATTTTCTATAGGAAACGTCTCAAACGATAAAAAAATAAATTGTTTCAAATGTAACCCAAACCTGCGAATTGGATACAAAAGCAGCCAAAAACGAAAGCCAAAGCATCCAAAACAGTGAGCAAATCATCAGGCATCAGCTATCAATGCCTCGCAACAAGGCGGTGGAGCAAACCATGAAAACACAAAATTTAAAGTTTGATCTCAAATTAAACACCATTTGTATGGTAGTGCTGACAATATTATTAAATGGAAGTAAATTCAGATCAGGCTTACTCGGAGTCGCTCTTCATCCATTGCTTTCAGGTCCTTCCCTGAGATGTTTTTCTCCCGGAATAATTCGGCATAGCGGTAAAGATTGAGGGCCGCCATCCATTCGGTCACATTCTGCACTGTCCAATCCTCTAATGGCTGCAAAATAATATACACCTGTTAGTGATGACATGGTGACATAGATATCACGAAATGAAAGATTTAATACATATGATGTGCTTTTTACAAATAGAAGGATAAAAGCAAATTAATAGTTTTCCTCAATACAATTCCCCCTGGTTTTCTTTGAGGCCTGGGTTGTAATCAAGGAAATATGGCAGGCCTTACATTCATAATCAAGACACGGGTTGTAAATGCCTCAGTATTCGAGGTCTGGGTTATAAACAAAGCCTGGGTTGTACCTGAGGAAATATGGTGGACACAATAATTTTGACTGATATATATTGGACTTACATTTGTTCCATAAATAGGGACACAAAAATACTTTGATCTCATAAAATAATCATTCGTGATCAGTTGGGGGTAAATTTCCTCTTGAAAACAGTTACCCAGTAGTAGCTACCATCTGTACCTTACCAAGTATACATGGTCTATAAAGGTCAAAACTAAGTAGGAGATGACCAAAGAGATATGTTCTATAATAGATCGTTATAGTGAAAAATCTTAGAAATACAATGGAAACATGACTTACATGTCTTCTTTAAGAACTTCAGTGTGACAAACAACAAACATGACTTACTTAATAAATATCATTAAGTGGAAAATCTAACAGTCTGAAGAGATGTTTGGGAAGCTAAAACTCTATTACTGGCTTACCTCTAGTTGTTTTAGTTGAGTTATTTTGAGGGTTACTGTTTAGTTGAGTTATATTGAGGGTTACTGTGTAGTTGAGTTATACTGAGGGTTACTGTTTAGTTGAGTTATACTGAGGGTTACTGTTTAGTTGAGTTATATTGAGGGTTACTGTTTAGTTGAGTTATATTGAGGGTTACTGTTTAGTTGAGTTATATTGAGGGTTACTGTGTAGTTGAGTTATATTGAGGGTTACTGTTTAGTTGAGTTATATTGAAGGTTACTGTTTAGTTGAGTTATATTGAGGGTTACAGTTTAGTTGAATTACATTGACGGTTAGACTGTTAAGCTGAGTTATATTGAGGGTCAGACCGTTAAGTTGAGTTATATTGAGGGTCAGACCGTTTAGTTGAGTTATATTGAGGGTCAGACCGTTTAGCTGAGTTATATTGAGGGTTACTGTTTAGTTGAGTTATATTGAGGGTTACTGTTTAGTTGAGTTATATTGAGGGTTACAGTTTAGTTGAGTTACATTGAGGGATAGACTGTTTAGCTGAGTTATATTGAGGGTCAGACCCGTTTAGTTGAGTTATATTGAGGGTCAGATTGTTAAGTTGAGTTATATTGAGGGTTACTGTTTTGTTGAGTTATATTGAGGGTAAGACTGTTTCGTTGAGTTATATTGAGGGTTAGACTGTTGAAATTGAGTAAAATTGATGATTAGACCATTTAGTTGAGTTATATTGAGGGTTAGTTAAGTTATATCCTGTCAATAGCTCCTGTCCAATTCAGGATCATAAGACTGGCTAAGTAGTTGTTATTCCTGTATTTTAGCCACTGAGAATGGTTGTGTTTAGAAAACAGGAACTTTACTCCATTACTCCAAATATCACCACTTACGTATATTCATTGATTTTAAGAATGATGTTACTTTCTAGTAATATCAAATGGAGATTTTGATAGGAATACATTATGTAACAAGACAAAAGTGAGCATAGCTCACATACCCCTGCCTAAAGTTTGTTGATTATGGTACCATTTATAACATTACAAATGAAATATTTTCAGCCATATAATAGTTAACATAACTTGACCATTATAGCCTGAAGAAAGTGAGTGAAAACATTAATTTATGATAAGATGAAGCAATTTGCAATAAATGGGACAAAAGTTTGGGTGGGTGGACATTTGACAGAACAGAAAAACACTTTATGTCATCATTTATGAAGTCTGAACATATAAACGTAAACTGAAATGATTTTATTATGACAACTTACCTTTTGCATGTGATTACAGTTTGAAGAAAGTACATGTTGATACTAGATCTCATGAGAGTGATTATCAAAAACAGAATGAAAATGAACATCCCGTTTAGACGATCTTTTAAACCTTTAATATTGATACTTGAAATTTGATCCAATAGTATCATCAGAAGTTTGATACTAGGCTAAGAGTGCAAGGCTCTGATTGGTTGAAAACCAGGTCTAATTATTGAAGTCATTAATAGCAGCGGTGACATCAGATGTCATATTAAATGGTCTGAATTATTAAATCTGAAACCGGAGATGCCTAACTTATTATAGAATTTTTCAAAACTGGTTCATCAATGTAATTGATAATTACGTTTCTTGATAAGCATTGCGAAATAATCTATATTATATTCTTGCAAATAAATTTTTTTATACACTTGATAAACTATTAAATTAACCAAAAGATGCATTTACAGACTAGAGATATAGATACCCCGATATTGTTTTTCCAAACTTTTATTGTGTTTATCTTGATAAGTGTTCAGCAATGAATAGATCACTTTTGCATTGTCATGGACTGTATAGTTACACTTTAAAGGGACACTGGGTCGAGGATAAACATGAGATCACTTTTATCTACCTATGATGATTAACATGCCTGCTAATGAGTTCCGCTTCACTTCACTGTCTACATGCAGTAGTTTTTATTACTAATTACTTGAATTGTCTTAATTTTGGGTCGGTGACTCTTTACCAGACACGTTAATCAGCATAGGTAGATACATCTGATTTCATATTTCTCTTTGACGCGGTGCCCCTTTAAGGTACCAATCCGTAAGTGCAACGCCATTCTGAGTTACCACTTTACAGATAATCTGGTATTAGCATTTACATTTTGGATTGGTAGTTAGAATGACTCAAATGAAACATTTCCCAGACACACAGGTCAAAAGTTTGTTTTATAGTTTATTAACAATGCAAAACTAAGCAGAGCCCACATACTCCTGACTGTAGACTGAAGAAACCATGACTGTAGAATTCATCTTCACATTACATCAGTTAAACAATTTGGAGTTGTAATCCCTGAAAGCCACAATATCACCATTCACCACATTGGTAACTTTTACACCACTTCAATTTTCCCCCCAGAAACTTTGGCAATTTTTGGTCCAAATTTAGAAACCATTTGTCACAACACCAACATCCCATATAAGTAACTTCCATACCAAGTATTTATTTGAAAATGAATTTTAATTTGAGGAATAAGTGTTAACAGTTATCTCTCAGTCCATCCACACAAGATGATATCTGGTATATAAAAGGTCAGTACATAGTCAAAGCATGTCATGACTCTCTGTGCTGACAGTTACTGAGAAATTAGTGCTCTCATCTGTGAGGTGAGGTGAATTGGGGTTTAACGCCGCTTTCAAGAGTATTTCACTTATATCATGGCAGCTAGTATTAAAGCAGGGAGAAAGCCCGCAACGCCATGTGGTTATGCATTGCAGTGAAACCTGCGAGCATCGGCTGGAACTAGCAAACTGTGGGTAGCATTGCACCCAAACCTAACTGCACGTAGAACAGTTCTCTACTGCAGACAAATTTGCCGTGCCCCTGGTGGGATTCGAACCCTGGACCTCTTGATCAAAAGACGAACGCACTAACCACTGCGCTATCAAGCCCCTGACTCTCATCTGTAACAGAAGAACCTTTTTATCACACACCCTACCAATGTACACAAATATGACTGCGAGACCTTCAGTCGTCGTTATGGTAACATTACCCTTGAGTTGGTCATCTACCCAGGATATCTTTATGTTAAAAATCTTAGAGGAGGTATATCGCTGCAGGATATGAATGGGATCACATTATGTTACCTTGGTAACCAGGTGAATCCTAATTAACCTCATTTTACCTGGTGAAGAGATCAAAGGCTTATCACATGTCATTGAAACAAAAACTACATTAGTCCATAGTTTTTGTCTCAAATTTCTATGGTCACAGTAACTAGGTGTAAACTTCATAAAACCTGATCCTCATTAGACTGGACTAATTGCTTCATTCTAGCTTGCATTGTCAACGTTACCAGGTGAAATTAACCTTTCATAATTATGGGCTAAAATTTTGTAGAGTTAAAAAATATGTATAAGAAACCTATAATACAAACTACTGAACACACAGCTCTTCAAGTCACCCATGTAAAGTCACTTCTGACTGAAAACTCAAGGTACATCACTACCGTCCATCGTCATGGTAACCAGGTGAAAACGTAACCTTGTACGACCAATATACAAATTCCTTCATTTGATTGAAGGAGCAAAGTAGATCAGACGGATGATTTGTCTCGCCTTTCCATCGTCATGGAAACCAGGTGAAAACTTAACCTTAACTGACCAGGTCAAGTACCCTGAAGGTCTGACAAGACCCCTGACCAGTGAAGCATGGCCGTTAAGGTCAACACCCTTTGAACTTTGTACTTACAGCGTGTCAATGACCACTGGACAGTTCATGAAGAGGATGATACCCTCTTGTCCAAATGCATGTGTTTTTTATTAGCTGACCACTCTGAGGTGAATGTAGCAATATTTTCTTGAGTCACTGAAGGATGGCCTGTCATAGGGGTTAATCATCAACCACATGGAAGGAGTTTCTTACATGCTGGTCAGTGCATACTCTGGACAATCTGGATAGACAAATTCTAGAGTGCTATGCAATCTAGTTCTGTATATTGAAAGAACTGAATGTATCAACAAGACAAGAATTGTTTATACAAAATCCATCTTAAAGAAACAACCGACATTCCATCTTATTAAAAAGAATTCTTTAACCAGAAATGACTTCAAAGCAAAAGCTCTTTTGCTGATAAAACAATATGCTTATGAAGAGGATGATGCTTATAACCTTTATTATAGATATAAAACTTCAAATCACCAACAGGATATGCATCAAGTATATTTTCTGACATCTGATGCTTTTCATAATTCCAAAAAAGAAGAAAGATTTAGCCATTACAAATTTGATTTCAGCAAAGATATGGTTGTGTTGATCTGTTGACTGTTTGTGTCATCTGCTCTACTTCTCAAGACAATTCAACTAGAAGATATAAGCAAGAAATTGAAAACCATCAAACTGACAGAGAAATTTGACCATCGATCTGTGACAAACAGGGCATATCTTCAAAGAAGGAAACACGATGTGTATGAAACTGTCTTCATTTCAGATTACCAATGATCAAACTAGAACCTCATATGTCCTTCTTCTTCTCCAATTCCCATATCATAGACTTGATTGCCTAACATAACCTCTGAGCTGGTCTTGATCCTACACAATAGACACCTGTTGGAAAATCTGTCCAATATAGCCGGTGAATGAGGAACTGAATCCCCAGGAAGAGCCAGGACCAGGGTCTGATGACAGCATATAAACACAATGTACTTTTCAATCAAGCAATGGAGTCACCAGGAGTTGAAGGACGGCATCTGGCGAGCCATCATTAATTGTCCTCAACTCCTGTTGTCTTCAGAAGGGCAGTATAGAAGATGGATGTTGACAGTTCTCTCACACTCGTTTAGCATGGCAGTCAATTTGAAGCAAATGAACATGACATTTTTATTTTCACATTTTCCCTCCAAAAAAAACTTTTTCCACATTATTCATCTGAACATAGCGACAGGTTTACAAAACAAGTCTTTATGGATATCTTTTATGGGCTTTATTATTAATATCTGTATAAATATACACTATTTAATCACAATTGCAATTTATTTCTGTACATATAAGTGTCTTCATGGCAATTTGTCATATCATGTCCTCATATAGGTACAAGAGTACGATGACCTTAACTTGAACTGCGAGACTGAGATCGGCTGAGCTTGACTTCATTATTAGGGTTTTCATTAAGTACTTTCCATTCTGCATAACTGAATCTTCATTATTGACAAATTGGTATTTTTTAATACAATTTCATAACTGAAAAGGATGAACTGGACATTGTCTCAGGGTTGATATCATTTCTTTTATTCCACAAAATAAAGGACAGTAGGGGTATTCTTATTGTCATGAAATCTTAACTTGAATTTATAACCGGTGATTAATGACATGTTTGGAAATTATTCTCCGTAATATAATTCCTGAAATTCTAATTGTTCTGAAGTTATCGTCAGTACAAACTATTCCTTGGAGAATGCGTTGGTATTATCAGTTTATTGTAATATGATAATATTTTCTAGCACACCTGGAAGGTTAATTTTAAAACCACTCCTGGAAGTGGTTGCCTTGGATGGATGGATCCCACGGACACCACGGGCACCACGGACACCCATTCTGCCAGCAGTTCAACAGACACTGGTTTATATTACCCCGGTACTCTCCAGGGTTCCAGAAGAACATTTCTTTAGCCTTTAGAATTATTCCAGTTCTGTACATTGTAAACTCAAAATGGTTTGGTACTAGTTCATTCTGTGGCTTAATTAATAAAACTGTTCCTTGAGGTTACCTGGATGCATGGATATCCCAGACACTTGTATCTAACATTATTCCTGTTTTTTGAAAGGTTAGATATCATACACTCTCTGACACTGGGGTTATTGTTCTCCCTGCCACCAGCAAGATTAGATACTTTACAATACTTTACACCATGCATGGACATCATCAGGTACCTTTGTTCTTATAGTATACAATATTAATCCCGGTACTTACCAGGCTGTATTCCAGGGTGGAATCAGTGACAAGCTTCTCTCTGGTTTAGTGGGAGTTTGTTCTTATGGCATAAAAGATTATTCCTGGTACTGACCAGGCTGTATTCCAGGGTGGAATCAGTGACAAGCTTCTCTCTGGTATAGTGGGAGTTTGTTCTTATGGCATAAAAGATTATTCCTGGTACTTACCAGGCTGTATTCCAGGGTGGAATCAGTGACAAGCTTCTCTCTGGTACAGTGGGAGTTTGTTCTTATGGCATAAAAGATTATTCCTGGTACTGACCAGGCTGTATTCCAGGGTGGAATCAGTGACAAGCTTCTCTCTGGTACAGTGGGAGTTTGTTCTTATGGCATAATAGATTATTCCTGGTACTTACCAGGCTGTATTCCAGGGTGGAATCAGTGACAAGCTTCTCTCTGGTATAGTGGGAGTTTGTTCTTATGGCATAAAAGATTATTGCTGGTACTTACCAGGCTGTATTCCAGGGTGGAATCAGTGACAAGCTTCTCTCTGGTATAGTGGGAGTTTGTTCTTATGGCATAAAAGATTATTCCTGGTACTTACCAGGCTGTATTCCAGGGTGGAATCAGTGACAAGCTTCTCTCTGGTACAGTGGGAGTTTGTTCTTATGGCATAAAAGATTATTCCTGGTACTTACCAGGCTGTATTCCAGGGTGGAATCAGTGACAAGCTTCTCTCTGGTACAGTGGGAGTTTGTTCTTATGGCATAAAAGATTATTCCTGGTACTTACCAGGCTGTATTCCAGGGTGGAATCAGTGACAAGCTTCTCTCTGGTACAGTGGGAGTTTGCGACAGCAGCAGAACATTGAGTATGGCAACACTTTCCACAGGCTGAAAGCACAAGGTTACATTTGTTAAACAACTCCGGAAGGCTAAATTTGCCACTTGGAGACAGGATGTCAGTGGTTGAAACAGAGGCAAGCATATTTCCTTCTACCTCAACTTCTTAAACATGAACTTCAAAATGTACACAACATAGTCCCAAATTTACTTGTCTATTTTGAAAACATTGCACGATTTTTCACATAAACTTCTACTTATATTATCTACTTATATATCAATAATTATGTAAAATATATATTATGATTATTGAAGATGAAAGGGTATGTTTTGAATAAGAATGTTTTAAAATTGAAAAGTGACAGAGCTTGTTGATGATATAAACCTTTACCAGTCAAATATATCAAATGTGAACATTCTAAATGTATACAGCAACTATTTCCTAATTTGATAAATACTTAATATTACATATTGATGAAAGAAATTGACTAAAAAAAAATATGCAAATCTTACTTCAAACAATTCTCATTAATCATAAATATCAGAACACCATGTCAGGCCATGTCATGAAGCAATATCTTTGAAATTAATACAATTTTAGATTTACTTATACTTTTCATGTTATCGATCACTTTTACTTTTTGAGCTTTTGTTTGCAGTATTCAGAAAGGTAAAAACTTGCTAAATTGGAATGTACACTGTACACCTACAAATCCTCTAATAAGTACCGGGGTTCGAATCTCGCCAGGGGCACCGCAACTTTGTCTGCAGTAGAGAACTGTTTGGGTGCAATGCTACACTGAATTTCAGCATAGTACCACCCATGGTTCGCTAGTTCCAGCCGCTGCTCGCAGGTTTCACCGCAGTGCATAGCCACATGGCGTTGCAGGCTTTCTCCCTGCCATAATACTAGCAGCCGTGATATAAGTGAAATACTCTTGAAAGCGGCGTTAAACCCCAACTCACTCACTCACTCTAATAAGTATCTTTATCTGCTTTATTAATAATAGCCAAACCATTCTTGATTGGCAGACTTTCAGAAATCTTAATTCTTTAACAGAGAGGTCCAGAATATTACTAGGCATGAGGTTACAAACAGGAATAAAGAATATCTGTCAGGTATCATAGACTCTAGAAGTACATATGTAAAATATCTGCCATGATACTCATCAGAATATTAGTTTTCATAGAGCGTATATCAGACAGAGGCCATTGTTGTACTGTCAGATAAGAATCAGAATTTGTCTGATCTCATTATTTAAATATATTTTTTATCGGGACTAAATCGATTCTCCTGAAAGGAGCTCTGTTTGAATTACGAGCTCTGATCTGAGTAATCTCACCTAATCTGGATAAATAAGTACTTGGGATTATCAGATTATAAGCTTGGACAACTCGGTCAGTGTAACAATACAAATCCACCTATATATACATATCAGGTTGCAAAATATGATTAAGTCACGTTATCACTGCAATCTAAATCTACAGCTAAATCAATCAGAGAGGTACACATGTTTGGCCAAGTTACCTACTTTATGATGGTCAAGGACAAATGATTTTGAATTAGTTCTAAAGTGCATTAGGGTATTATTTTACATTCTTTTATATACAGAATATTTTAATTCACATGAAAAAAATAAAGGCTTTGCCCTGTCACAAGATGATAGAAGTGATATTACACTGAAACAAAAATTTTTGTTTATCCTTTTATCTTGTCCAAATTGTGGGGTCAAATGTCAAAACTGCTTCATTTGAGCAAGTTCTGTTGACGTCATAACATTCTTCACTGTTAGCAATGGTGATGACATTGTGTTGATTGCAGACATGACGTCCTATCATTGCCACTCGTCACATCATCCCTACCTATTTTCACTGTGATGAGAAAATGATATCAAACTGCAGTGGAGAGAAAAATAAGACTATCACCGCTTAGAATAGAATAAGATATTGATCCAACTTACTGTCACACCTCTTTCCTACTTTGGCAGAAGCCCAGATATAGTCATTGCCTGAAACAAACAAAAGATTATTTTAATATCAAATGTGAAGTGAAGGAGTGAACTGATAAAAATACCTTTTTTGACCTTTTTGGGGAAAAATGTGACAAACTGTGGATATGCAGTGATATGAGTGAAAGATTAAATACAGGGAGTTAGAGTGATATTTAGCGCAATATATAGTGTTCCAAGTCAATCAACTTCCTGAACACATTCATCTCTGCGTCTCATCATTTTCTCCAGACACCATTATAAAGTGCAACTAAATCCCAAACGATCGTGATTATACTTTTATTTTTGTCACAATGTCAGACACTATTTGGATACTAAAGGAAAGTATAAGACATTAAATGTCGATGACATGTCTACAATGTCAGGCTCCCTTGATTAGAAACTGGATAATGTTTCCCATAATCTGCGAGTTAATGACATTCACGACCAGGAAGTGAGCATCAACCCCTCCATGAAAAAAGTAAAAAACAATAGAGGAACATGTCTGTCACTGATCTACATCTTGATGTAAGTCAGTTCATGACTTGTCCATTATCAGGAATTTCTACTGCTCTTTACAATTTACAAGTTAGAAAATTTACATAAAGCAAGCATGAAATACATATACTACCATCCTTGCCTGGGGCATTTGAGAAGAAATTGTTAAAAGTTTAAAGTTGAATTCCATCATTTTAATTATATACTTTTTTTAAATACTTTTCATCACAAGTAATCAGTTCAGCACTTTATTCATGTGTATACTGAATTTCATTAGGATATCTTCAATCAGTACAAGTTATAGTACAGAACCAAACTCTGTTTCTTATTTTTTCTGAGTTCAACTTTTACCAACAACAAAGAAATAAATATGAATTTCTGAAAACTCTTACTATGAAAAAGCACTAGTTACCACTTGTTTTATAAGACAATAGAAATTAACTGTGCTACTTTCAAATTATGGTCATGACACAACATGAGCAATGGAAAACTGTAAATACAAATAAATGGTAAAATCAGATTCTAAGGATCATCTCTACTATAGAGCGAGATATTGTTTAACGCCTCTTGTGCAATATTGCAGCCATTAGTGGCATCATCTATATAGAAGCGAAATCCATAAAAGATTTTGACAAATAGTGACGACATGAGCTTCAGTGACTACAGACAATATGTCTAACAGCACCTGCAATTCAAACTAATTTAGTTGTAGTGTCATTTGAATGAAGCTGATTGAGTGAATATAAAATGAGTTTAATTATATTAAATCTTCTTCTTCTGATTGTCAAAAAATGCTAAATTTATATGATTATTTTTTCCAGACGCTGAAATCTTATTTTATGCTAACTGGTCTTCAAGACAATGGGATCTTGTTCAAAATTACAAAACAAATAGAAAACATGGCATTCAAAACCACAAATAAATCCACAGTTTACACCTCTAATAGACTTGACATTTACGTTTGAGTTCATTTCCATTTTGAAATGCAAACCTGTCAAGCTTTGCTACAAAATTAAAAGTTCAATAACCTGAAAATATATCATATATATCGGTATGATAATGATCACATTAAATTTTCCACCAAAAAAAGAGAAGCTGCCCATTATTTACTTTTCAAATGAATGTGCCCAATTCTTTGTCAAATCATCAAATCTAAAGCCACAGAATATTACTGGTTCAAATGGATTGTGTTTTTGAACATGTATTAATTACATTTACAGTCAAGCCGCGATAGTCCGGCCACCGATAATCCGAACTAATCTCTATATAATCTCATTAAATGTTGATTCATTAATCCGTTGATTCTTTTTCCGAATCCGAACGCAAATTAGCCGTAACAGATTAGTTAATTACAACTATTTCTGCTTCATTAATCCGGTGACAAGCGATCATCACACTGATTGGGTCGGTAAACTTCAATGACAGTGGATTGACACAGGAGTTGAGCGTGTCAGTAGTTTGTGATTTTAATAAATTGTAATGTTTTACATTGTGTGTCAGTAGTTTATGATTGTAATATATTGAAATTTCTCATTTTGTGTGATAGTTATAAATATCCAGCGTGTCAAACTCATTTGATATTTTAAATACGTTCTCGTCTGTCTGTAGATTCAAAGGTAATCAACTCCATCTTGTTTGATTCATTTCAGTAGTCCGAACATTTCACAATCCGAACGTTTTTGATGAAAAACGGAAGCGTTCGGATTATCGAGGTCTGACTGTATGTACAAATAGGTATTTTCCCTAGAATAATAATACACCCTCAAAATGTCAGTTTAAAAGGGCAAGGGAAAAGGTTAAGACTTATAGAAATAGCTGAGTGACCACTGAATGACCAGACACCTGCATCAGTTTCACACATGTCACTGTCCGTTGGTCAGCTGCAGGAAGAGGAAGGGGTTCTGATAGCCAGGAGGAGGAAAGGGGGGAGAGAGGGAAACAAAGAGGATTTGAACTCTCTGACTGTACCAAGTGTCGCTCAAAATATTTTTTTGTTAGCATGAATTTGGAAAATGAAATATGAATGGAATATATTTCATTCTGTTGAAGTAAAGAAGTGGTCCAAATGAGAAGATTGAAATCTTTGTCAACAGCGACAACTGAAATGATTTCAAATTTGAAATCAATATATATGGGACTTGTATTGAAATAAAACAAGAGAGATGAATTTGGACTGGTTCATATCAAATATAATATCATTGCACAACAAAGTATTATCACATAAAAGGGCATGAAAAAGTGTGCTATTTGTTTGTAAAGTATTTAACTCCAAATGAGATTCTAGGACAAGATAAGAGTTGTAAAACCTCGGAATCCAAGGGTTTTGAATAATCAGTACAGTTTTCAATATCATATCCACATGTAGATTTAGAGAATTTTCCGATTTCACGACTTAACATAACAAAAGTCATACTCCTAGGAATACAAGGATTTAGGAGAGAGGTTGGGCGTGTGTTGTCTGGCTATCTTCCTAATGACCACAGAGAGCATTCTCCTCATGCTTCTTGCACTTTGTACTCCACATAACACTTACAGAATCTCCCCATATCTCTCATATCAAATACAGAGAATCTCACCAAGCATGCAAGTGTCTTTTCATATCAGATATATCAAAGTGTTGGATATCAAGGACACAAGGGCGAGATTCTGTTTATTTTCCAATAACATCTATGAACAACAAAACTGCCAGACTTGTGACATCATCAGATTTCATAAGGTGTTTGATGTTGTAGCAATGAGTCATGTAGTTGATGATGTTAAAGCACAGTTATGTCATGTTGTCTATTGTCTCCACAAAATTTCCTTGGAGTTATCGCTTGATCCACAAAAGAGATTAGTCCTGTAGAACACAGGTTCAGATGATAAATGCTTATACTCTGAAACATTGTGGTATCCACAATAAATAATCCATATATCATGTATATATATTTCAGAAATAATTCAATATATAGACTGATAACAGTGGGTCCCTATCAGATTTGTCTGTCTCAGTGTATGTCACATTTGTGTTATCTAAGTTAAAGGGCAGACAATGACGTATCTATCAGAGTCTGTCCATACAACGGTACATGGTCTTTGAGATACACCTATCTCGTAACTCCTACAGTGGTATCTCGTAAACCTGTTCTGCTAATGCTTTGGATTCAGGCAGAAAATATTCCTCAAAAGGCTTGCTCTATATTTTCTAACATTTATCAGAGGAGATTATGTAGATATTTATATTCCAGGGAGAAAACTTTTTGCAATTCAAACTGACGATAGGATGTTTTTGGACTTGCAACACCATAATTCTACATCTACAAGTATGAACGACAGCTGACAGAAAATATATGACTCTTATTTAATGACTCTATATTGTATGTTTCTAATTTGAAAGATTTAATTTTCCAACAAGAACATGGGAGGTAGAAAATGATAACGAGGAGTCAACTCATATTCTGGGTTGGTATGTACCCGGTAATAGTGACTGTCAATGATACCATTATGGTGACTGTGTTCAGGTAATGGTGACTGCTTACCATGATGGTAACTGTCTAAGGGTAATGGTGACTGCCTACCATGATGGTGACTGTCTAAGGGTAATGGTGACTGCCTACCATGATGGTGACTGTCTAAGGGTAATGGTGACTGCCTACCATGATGGTAACTGTCTAAGGGTAATGGTGACTGCCTACCATGATGGTAACTGTCTAAGCGTAAAGGTGACTGCCTACCATTATGGTGACTGCTTACCAGTATGGTGAGTGTCTAAGGGTAATGGTGACTGCCTACCATGATGGTAACTGTCTAGGCGTAAAGGTGACTGCCTACCATGATGGTGACTGGCTAAGGGTAATGGTGACTGCCTACCATGATGGTGACTGGCTAAGGGTAATGGTGACTGCCTACCATGATGGTAACTGTCTAGGCGTAAAGGTGACTGCCTACCATGATGGTGACTGCTTACCAGTATGGTGACTGTCTAAGGGTAAAGGTGACTGCCTACCATGATGGTGACTGGCTAAGGGTAATGGTGACTGCCTACCATAATGGTAACTGTCTAAGCGTAAAGGTGACTGCCTACCATGATAGTAACTGTCTAAGGGTAATGATGACTGCCTACCATGATAGTAACTGTCTAAGGGTAATGGTGACTGCCTACCATGATGGTAACTGTCTAAGGGTAATGGTGACTGCCTACCATGATGGTAACTGTCTAAGGGTAATGGTGACTGCCTATCAGTATTGTAACTGTCTAAGGGTAATGATGACTGCCTATCAGTATTGTAACTGTCTAAGGGTAATGATGACTGCCTATCAGTATTGTAACTGTCTAAGGGTAATGGTGACTGCCTATCAGTATTGTAACTGTCTAAGGGTAATGATGACTGCCTATCAGTATTGTAACTGTCTAAGGGTAATGGTGACTGCCTATCAGTATTGTAACTGTCTAAGGGTAATGATGACTGCCTATCAGTATTGTAACTGTCTAAGGGTAATGGGTAATGATGACTGCCTATCAGTATTGTAACTGTCTAAGGGTAATGATGACTGCCTATCAGTATAGTAACTGTCTAAGGGTAATGGTGACTGCCTATCAGTATTGTAACTGTCTAAGGGTAATGATGACTGCCTATCAGTATTGTAACTGTCTAAGGGTAATGGTTAATGATGACTGCCTATCAGTATTGTAACTGTCTAAGGGTAATGATGACTGCCTATCAGTATTGTAACTGTCTAAGGGTAATGGGTAATGATGACTGCCTATCAGTATTGTAACTGTCTAAGGGTAATGATGACTGCCTATCAGTATTGTAACTGTCTAAGGGTAATGGGTAATGATGACTGCCTATCAGTATTGTAACTGTCTAAGGGTAATGATGACTGCCTATCAGTATTGTAACTGTCTAAGGGTAATGATGACTGCCTATCAGTATAATAACTGTCTCTCTATATTATTGACAATGAATGGTCAAGTTGACCAAGGCTCTTTATATTACTGACAATGAATGGTCAAGTTGACCAAGGCTCTTTATATTACTGACAATGAATGGTCAATTTGACCAAGGTTCTTTATATTACTGACAATGAATGGTCAAGTTGACCAAGGCTCTCTATATTACTGACAATGAATTGTGAAGTTGACCAAGGCTCTCTATATTACTGACAATGAATGGTCAAGTTGACCAAGGCTCACCTGTGCTACAGAAGCATGCTTCCATGGTTACATGTACCTCCAGGCTGGACTGACGTTCATGTTTGGGGGTGCCAGCAGACATGAATTTGGGGGACAATTCTTGTACCAGTCAACATATAATCCTTAGAATCAAATAGTTACAGAAAGAAAAGTCAAGCTCATGTGCCAAGAAATGGCAGAATATGATCCAAGTTGGTTGGAGTGCCAGACAATACTCTGTATAAGAAGTCCTAAAATGTTTAAAAGTTTTAATCTGCATACAATCTCAGACGAGTCAGAGTTGACCATTACCGTATAATCTGAGCCATGTAAATGAATATCAAGGATTATCAAAATAGAATCACTGGTTTACATACAGTGAGTGTGAACAGCAACTGCATCACACAGTTATGTAACAGGACACGACAACTGTCAATTGGTCATCCAGAGAAACAGGGGTCAGTAGGTATCACAGTGATTCATCACACGAAGATCACAGAGGAGGTCCTCACATAATCACGGACACATATTCCAATCACATATCAGTCTGCCAAACGTTGCGTTGTTATCACATGCATAGAGGATAAGCAGTCATCTTTAGTCCATGATTCTCCAGCGACCGTTAATTGGATATAAGCTTCAACTATCACCCATATATCACCGGTCAGTTTTTATTTAGTCACAAACAACATTATCCCCTGCCAGTGTGACACCTTGTAACACAACTAGTGTAATCCTGCCCAGTGTGTCTCACACATCAGCTCTCGGTCACTAACCACAGCTGGACATTGTCCAGATATTTGACCGATTGACCAGTGCAATGGTACTGTATTCACAGGTGAACTAGCTGATCAGTATGTCTGGATGACTGACCGATTATGTGCATTGCAGACTGGTCAATTGTTTGGTCAGTTGGAGAGGGTTAGATCACTGCACAGGAGGATTATAAGCAAGCTCAGCCTTGTACACCTACACCAAGGCAAAACAGTTCTCTACATAGGACTTTCTCCTCACTATCTGAGATGGACAGCACATGCATAGCACTGGTCAAATACTCTGGTCAAGGGGCATGATTTGACCATGCATTGATCCATGTGGACTTGCCGATGAATGGACACCGGTCTCCCAGACCACATCAAGCACTTAGTATTGATTGCAAACAGCTGATTGTACCGGCTTCACCGTGAACTCTGGTTGGCTGCTCTCCTCTCTCTCATGCATATGTATGAGGATAGCGCTGGTGGAATTTTTTTTTATCTGCTTGTCACAGAAATAGAACACTGAAGTTGTATATGCAAGTCCATTTAGGTACAGTTACTCCTACTTTGAAATGAGCTTTTGAATGTTTTCAGATCTTTTTCTCTTTTTTCCCCCTACTTTCGATGTAGTTTTGAGGACTTCTGTTCTTATACAAATGTTTGTTAACAAAGAGTGTTTCATTATTAGAATGAGAAGTTGTATTGGAATACATACCGGTAGTAGTTCAAGTTTATATGTATTTCATTCCTACAATCCACCTAAGGTAATATATAAACCGAAATGCCATATATGTTCACAATAAAGAATTTGTTATACTGAAAATCTATTGAAATTTGCAGCAGTGCACCTTTCCGTGTAGGATTGCATGTTACAGGTCTGTTAGTTGCGCAGTTTAGATCTGAAAGCGATATAACTCGTTCACAGTGTAATGCAGTCTCCTACACTTCAAAATAGAACCAAGTTTGCGTGTTTCCTACACACCAGATTTCTCGTGTGATAACAATCTAGGTAACTGGGTAGAATATGTTAACCGACATTCTTTCATAATAAAATTAAATTTAGATTTATTACCAACTTCCCAATGCAAGGCATAACTCTTGCCAGTCTCCATTACTGGCTGATTTAGGCCTTGCAGTATTTCCGTAAGATCTCTGTGCTTGGAAATCCGGGCCCACTATGCATTCAGGTGCAGCAATTCACTATCTTGGCACAACAAAGCGAGAGAAATACTGCAAGGCTTAAATCAGCCAGTAATGGAGACTGGCAAGAGTTATGCCTTACATTTGGTAGTTGATTTATTACAGAAAAATGTTGCTTATTTCAAATCTAGAATTTATTGTGAATTTTTAAAAAAAGCTGTGAATGTAGGCGTGTTGAATTGAATTCAATAGAGAGAATACAGAATAAAAAGCAATATGAATAATTTGGCATTCATTAATATTTAATAATTTTGAACTTTAGGAATAATAGTTATACTATGAAGATTTTTAAGTCAGTAAAACTGAATGAATATTTATCTCAAGGGCATGGATAAAGATAAATTCTGAATGATTTCATTACAATGAAGTGCCGAATGAAGTGATATCGATATGCTGCAAATTTGTTGAAAGTCTTTTTTTTAATAAAAAGCTGAATTTTCACTATTGAAAACAAATCATGGGAAGGTTACAGGGGTATTTAAGAAAACTTAAGTCTTTAAAATATGAAAAACTGAAATTATGTTTATCCAAAATATATTCTTCTTCACCATGTGGCTATCGACATTTCATCATCTTGTGAAATCAGAAACACAAACGAGTACTCTCTCCTTTAATATTAGCATGACTATAGATTTGACTGAAAATATGTATAGGTATAGAATGACACTTTCTCGCTTTGGTTCTTAAATTGACATAGTGCCTTTTCTTTAGATAAAGAAAGAAGTCTCAGAAAAGATAGACTAAAGGAATTATCAAGACTACCCTTTCCACTGTATGACACCTAGGTTAGAACTCGTTAAATTGAACATAAAAAGTTGTCTTCAGTTCTAGGAAATATAGAAAAAGGCTTAAAAGTAAGAGAGTTTTCAAATTCAACACAAGATCTAGATTTTCAGAAAGTATCACACTATCAATATCAATGAAATGAAGGAGACCTGAGAGACCTACAGAGTCTGGCCTTGTAATGTCTATTACATATTTAATCTTTTGGGTCATAAAATATCAATTAGGCATTTAAAGGTGCATCCATTGTGTTTCATAAAATTTTTTTTGGCTTTAATACGTTCCAACACACCATATGTGCTGTTTACAATACAAACAAATTCACTCAGCTTGCATATTCATCCCCAATCGCCAAATATATCATAATTACTAGTTTCCAATTAAAATCGATTAATATCATTATGCATGTGCAGAAACCGAAAGTACGCGTCCTATTTACATGCACAGTAGTTATATGACCTATTAAACATTTTCAACCCAATTTTGTTCTTCTGTCTGGTTTAAATAAGTTTCCAAAATTACGTTTTACTCATTGGCGCGCGCCACAAGCGGTGCATTGTCCGGTTTTCGATCAGAAATCGTTACTTTTACCTTCATATCGTCAATATACTAAGTCGAGTATCTTAAAAATGGTAGTGTTCGGTAACAGTCGGTACTTCTCGATAAAGTTACACTATTTATAACGTTTGGCATATTTGACCCCCAACAACACAATGGATGTACCTTTAAGTTAGACATTTGATTAAAGGCAAATTTGCATGAATCAAATTTGTTTCCTAACAATTTGATTAAATACAAGAGACTATCCAATCCTATTTAATATTTTGTAGAATGATGAACAGATCCTATTCCAATTTTCTAGAATGATCGAGGCATACATCACATTTAATATTTTCCCCAAAAGATGACTGTTCTGAGATGCATTCAGGATGCACATGCATGTGTGCAGTCTGTACCTGCACATGACTCATAGCATTATTCATCAGTCGGCCCTAAACGTTTAAAAAACAGAAAAATATAAAATGTCAAGTTGCCTCAACAAACAGCTGGAAACAAATGGGTTAAGAGGAACACATTTTTCTTCTGGTGTCAAATGAACATCAACATTATCATTAATATTACCAAGAACAAGAATCTAAGATTGCATAAGTGAGAAGATTGAACATTTAACAAATATTCTGGTATGTTTCTGAAAGGAGGAAGAAATTTTTCACCTTCACAAAAATTGCTTTGTCGTCAATTGACAAATGATAACAATTTAACTCATTTATTGCTTTTACATTTGAGCAACTAAGTTAGTTAAAGTCCATGCACTCTGAGTGACCGATTCATAGATGGTCAGATCTCTAATAATTTCCATGATGGCTGACAGTCAAAATAAAAAGGTTCCGTTCGGAATCTTAAAGAGCCATCAAGGATGTTGATGAACATATAGGAAAATTGCCAAAAATCTATCTCCGTGAAATATATACACTTCATTTTTCCAAATTTTTTTCGACCCAAAATAAGCAGAAAAATTGCACTAATTAGTAAAGATGTTTTCCAGTCTAAATATAGATCCAGTCTATTATTTTCAAGCGCAAAGCATCATGGTCTAAGTCAAACACTGTATACAAAGACACAAAAGAATAACAAAGTTTATGATCAATGAAAGAAATTGAAATATATCATTTTTGGCGGTTGTTTATTTACCATTTCATTTAATTTTGTATTTGCTACAGAAATTGGAATATTTTTTTTACCCAACTACCGGTAGGTATTTTGCTTGAATTTTATAATTAATGAGACTAAAATTTTGTGCAGCACATGGGTTATTATGGCGACTTGCGCTAGAAACGAGCCTTCACGCCTCGGAAGCAATTTCTGTTTGTGTAGTACGTTTTACGCAATAAAGGGGATTCTCTTTATATGATGTCAGATACCCTTAGCGCGCGCTACTTGAAGGGTTGCTTCTCTTTGAAACCAGATTTCATAACATTGTCGTGATATGAAAATTATTTATCACATGTCATGTTGTAGATAAAATATTTCTCTGGCGATTGACGTTATAAGTATATTTTCCAAATTATTTTTTTTATTTGAAACACTAACATCCTTGATGGCTCTTTAATATTTTTAATGAACATCGGTCTCTAATAGACACAACAGCAGATATTTCAATCTGGTTGAAACAACTACAGATAAGCTATTTTTATTTTATGGTCTCCAACGTATTTGATTCGACACAGAATAAAACTTTTGATTTCAACTCCCACAAAACATTTAAGGAACATCTTTATTCAGACTGAAACCTTTATATAGGTCTCTAAAATGAAAATAACATTCCAGAAAGAGATGTCAAAAATAAAAAATGGGGGGAAAAAAGGAAAATATCAACACAAAAAAGACCCTCTCTGTCTCCTCATTTTCAGCTTTTGACTTGATTTAGCTTTTATCTGAATATGGATGACATAACACCTTTTTAATCTGACCAAATCTTCAGGTTGTGTTTCAATATATAACTTTTCCAAAGAGGAAGTGAACTTTCAGAACCTTCAGTACAAATTTAGTCTAGCCCTTGAGCAATTTTGGACCGTAGTATAACTAGGTTTTTCCTATCCAAGGATCTTCAAGTCAAAAACTTCTCAACAAATTGCCAGTTTACTGAACAGAGAAGGAGGAAAATAACATGATCAAAGCGTACATCGTAGTCAAAGTTTAGAAATAAAGAATAACTAAAGTTAAAAACTTTTAGATGTAACTGTGAATTCCTGCAACCATACAAACAGTTTTTACTTTCTCTTACATTAAGATGGGTGTCTTTTTTCATTACATAATAAATTTGCTGCAAGATGGATTCAAAAAGAAAGAAAAAGATGGTGTTGAATGAAAACAGAAAAATATTCAGTGCCATGCTTGAAAGTAAGACACATCTATTAGAAAGAGAATTTAAAAAAAACCTCTTGGTTTTTAATACATGTTTATATAAAAGTTATGACAACATGAAACATACCAGTTCTTAAAACATCTTCTAGAGGCAAAGAAACAGTGGGGCTGGCTAAATTGAATATTTGAGTGATTTAATCTTATAGAGAAGCAAAACAATTATAAAAAATAAAAAAAATCTCTTTTTTTAATTGACAAAAGAAAGTTAATTGATTCCATTGATTTTAATAGTTTTAATCTGGAAGCATCATTCATCACCTTCTGATTTCAATAAAGGGTAAGACATAGCACTTGGAGAAGAAAGGATTTCATTGCTCAAACTTTTAGATTTTTAAATCAGACATCTATCTGACCATGATGGTAACTGTACAAATCAACATATAGTCCATCATGTGTCTGACCAGAATGATCTCTGATAATGGATGACATACCCCAATCATTAACAGCCTTTGTGGTGGTCAATTAACAACTATACCACCCACATGTACCTGTACAGAGAATAACTGATTCAATCATTGATGAGTTTATCTTCAAATTGAACAAGACAATTGAGTCAGTGACAAGGTCCAGGTGTTATTTGTTCCATTCTGTTATGATAAGGATGACTGTTCCTTTGATCTATTCACAAGTTCAGCAGTAATCAGCTGAAACTGTTGTGTGGGCCTAACAACAGGACGTATGTCTTTTTGTTCAATAATATCTGCCCACTCAATGTCGACTCAATGTATGTCCAACGTCCACTTTGCTCAAACACTGGTCACAAGCTTCTCCCTTTCAACTGGGCAATTAACCATGCTACTATTGATTTTACCCATTTTAGTGGACATTTCCAATTGAAACTGGCCACTGCCGAACCCATTATAACAATTGGAGAGTTGATAAAATGCATGCACGCAAATCTGGACCCTATTCATGGGCAAGCTGTCACCATTGATAATCAAACTGGGAGTGGACATTGGATCTGTGAGATGGAACTGGAGAAGGGTGAAAGGGAGGTCACTGGGGCAATAGATACAGGTCGCATACCACCGGCAAGCAAGAGCTGCGGAACATTGATTGTATGCTGGTCTGAATGGCCCTCCTGGTCTGATCAAAGGAGGTCTGAACTCTTGAACCCACACCCTATCTACAAGGTATACACAGCTAGGGGAATTCAATACTGACCACTGCTTCCACTTATCAGTTCTGGCTACTCATTGGTCATTTTTTCCAATTCTGGCTCCTGATTGGTCGGTGGGGTAAGATGAAGACTGCAAGCTTCAACAGGACTTATCTTGAGTGACAAGATAGTGTATTGTATATATTATCTGTGTTTATCTTACGGTCACACTGCTATCACGTTACCTTCTGCTTATGCAGGTAAACCTCATTAGAGTTAGCAGGTAGCAAAACAAACTGAGAATGATAGATGGTGTGTCTCTGATACATAAGCATTGGAGCCGGTCCCTTACATATCATATAACTAGGTGGCCTTACAGGGTCACTGAGTTTTAGAAATTGAATATTCATTTATTCAATTAAACCAAGTAATCATGATATATGTATGGGCATTTTTCCGGCTATTGCTTTTCACACAATACTCTTTCAAAAAAGAACATCTCAATTACAATGTTAACAAGTGTTTGCCACTAACATGGCAATGTCCGCCGCTGTTAACATTGAGTTTAGTAAGACACATCATTTGGTCAAGTGTCATAGTCACCTTGAAAATAAGGTCAAGGTCACCAAAATCGACTGGTGTCTGCGTCATCCTTCAATGTAGACTGCGCCAACTTTGACAACTTTGGGTGCTTGGATTCATGAGATATTGTGTTAACAAAAGTTCGAAAAGTGGTCAAAGCATTGTGGTGACCTTGAAAATAAGGTAAAGGTCACCAAAATCGACTGGTGTCTGCGTCATCCCCCAATGTAGACTGATACCAATTTTGACAACTTTGGGTGCTTGGGTTCATGAGATATTGGGTAAACAAGAGTTCGAAAGGTGGTCAAAGCATTGCAGTGACCTTGAAAATAAGGTAAAGGTCATCAAAATTGACTGGTGTCTGCTTAAACCCCCAATATAGACTGTCAGCAAATATTAAGACATTATGTCTAACTGGTCATGAGATATCACGTTAACAGGAGACAATAAAGTGGTCAAAGTGTCGTGGTGACCTTAAAAATATGGTCATGGTCACCAAAATCGACTGGTGTCTGCGTCATCCCCCAATGTAGCCTGGCACGAAATTTGAAAACTCTTAATACAACGCTTCATGAGATATCGCGTTAACAAGAGTTTGAAAATGGGTCAAAGTATTCTGGTGACCTAGAAAATAAGGTCAAGGTCATCAAAATCGACTGGTGTCTGCGTCTTGCCACAATGTAGGCTGACACCAAATTTGAAGACTTTGGATAAAACGCTTCAGGAGATATCGCGTTAACAAGAAGTGTGACGTACAAACGGACGGACGTACGTACGGACGCCGCTGAATACATAGTCCCCCGTTCTGTGTTGTGGCGGGGGACAATAAATGATTCCAGATTGATAATAAAACTTTGATATTGATGAGGACTATGATCGTATAGAAAGTTTCCATGACCCAGATCAATTGATGTAGTTTACTGTGGACAGCTGGGCCACCTTACAGGATACTTTATTATCAGATCAATGTGTGTATATGTATAAATATAAATAGCTGTCACTTTGATAGCCAACTAAGCTGCTGACATCAGCAATCTGCTAACATGGTAATAATAATAAATTCCATCAAAATATATATATTATCCGTTATGTATGGCCTGAAGAGGCTGTGTAGCTGAAAGCGCTCGCCATTAAAATGGATGATTTCTACTTCTAAATCCATTATTTTTTCCATATTTTATATATATATATATATATATATATATAAATAAATATATGTATGTATGTGTGTGTGTGTATGTATCTCGTTGCTTGTTGGTTAGTGCATGACATGAATTTCTTTGTAAAATATCAAAATTTTAAAAAATAAACAATAAAATAAAAGCAACTAAGATGTGTTCCTTGAAGTCCTCTTGCAGACTTGCCTAGGCCAATGTTTCCTCAGAATGATTTTTAATTTTATTATATATTGAGCAATGAAATAATAGGATTTTTCAGTGAAATAAACTGTCTACGCCACTTGTGAAAATAGAAACTTTCTACCTCATGAGATGAGATACACATGGTATTAGTTAAGAAAAGACAGATATCCTCTATATCATATTCGATACTATTACATACTATTAAGACAATAATGATTGTACATTGTTATTCATTGTTAATACACCAAGCCTCAGCATAGGTGACAAAACTGTCAATTATCAAGTAACTTAAAAGTTTTCCTTTTTGGTATGAGCTTTGAGATTGGCATAATATGTTTCTTCAAAATGAACATTGTCCAAGATAGAATACCAACAAGATTATACGCATATCTTGTCTCATTTTCAACAAAATTGAAATAAATTATTTTTTCAAAAATATTCATTTATGCTGGTCTGACTGATTGAAAGCATGTATTGTGTGTAAATGTAAGGTTTAATCATTTAGTTCAAACTTATAAATTACAAGTTTTAAACACAATTTTGGAGTGGATAGGGCACATATTTTAGGTATCACCATGGTGATATTATTACATACCATTAAGACAATTATGATTTTACCTTATCCGATCTTGATTGTAACTAAATAAATATGACTATAACATTTTAGGTAAGATATGATCTGGCTGTTCTTTTACAAAATCCAAAGCATTACAAATTCCAAATAATTATTTTCGAAATATTTTTAGGTTTTCGACAATTTAGGTTTGTGCAAAGTGAAATCTTAATATGAGAAAAAACTTTAAAATCAAATCAACTTAATTCGAAATCTTGACTTTTCCCGCTCCAAAAGTGTTATCTAAACATGTAATTTTTAAGTTTGAACAGGATAATTAAATCTTACATATACACAGGATATATGCTTTCAAACATATTTGATCAAAGAAAGAAATTCCTTTTTTTTGTTGAAAAAGACAACTTTAAAGACAACATTAAAAAACACTTTGATTCTAGTAATTCTATATGTTCTCAGCTGCTATGCTACATAACCACAAAAGAATTTTGTCATTTAAAAAATTCTCAAAACAATAAAACTTACCAAAGCAGTTGCACATGAAGAAAACGGGACATCTCGACAAGGTGATAATATGATACAGGTAAGTATACGTATGTATACAGGTGAACGAGAGGATATACCAACTAGGAATTGGACTCTTCATAACGGTTAGACAGGGTTAAAAGTTCACGACCCATGCCTCCCTCGCTTTATCAGGTAATTGATTGTAGCCCAAGGTAATACCTTGTAATAATGAAAAGCAATGGGATAATCGATCAAATAGCGATAACTTTAGACAGAGAAATAGTTTTTTAACACACTTTGTATTTGTAAGATAGATGTAAATCAAGGCTTTTTTTTAAAAGTACAAACATTTTGTAAACATTAGTACAAGTACAAGTCTCAGTACAAAGAAAGAAAACATCATGTACCGGATATACAAATCTTTCTTCAATAAGAATACTTTAATAGAACATATAGAAGGACAACATGCAGGTAGTAGTTGGAATATTTGATTTACTCATATTTGGTGGGTGCAGATAGGGAACACAAGATCAGAATTATTTCCAGTGGTCTCACATAATATTTCCATACTTTCATAGATTTTAAAGTAAATAAATAAAATTATACACGTTCCTTTTAATTTATCACACATCAAAAGATAAAACCTGAAGAATCACAATATATATTTACAGATCTCGAAAAAATATAGATAAAATAACAACTCACAATGAATACACAAAACTGGCTTGCTGAAATAGACGTCCGTCAGACGATGAGGAATCTGAGGGGGACCTGTGAAAAAATAAAAATAAAATTAGGAAACATTTCAAAATATTCTTAACCCTTAACTTGCGGCTCCAGGCATGGTCCGGGATGGCCATAAACAATTCCTATGTACCCCGCACCGGATCCCGGTTACCAGACTTAGAATTTAAATCGGCTGTGTACCAGGGAGCAAGCCCTCCCCGCGATCTGCGAGTCGAGTTGTCTCCGGGAGTCACTCCATGAGAAGCTCTGTATTATGTCTCGCAGTTCACATTTGCAATGTCGCATAAATGTTGTTAGTATTTACGATTTTATAGGTGGAAAAAAAGAAAACTTTACATGGCTATAGAATTATAACCAAAGGTCTCATTCTAATAATGTTTATATCATTGTGAAGCCAAACATCTTGTCTTCAACTCCGTATATAAATTGCATTTTTTTCATTTCCTATTTATGATATTATGAGGCCTGAATTAAAGACAATCTTTCGAAAATAATAGAATAAAAACGAAAAATAAAAAAATCCTGAAAACAAATGTGACAAAAAGTCTAGTGACTAAACTCCCTCGTTTTTAAACTTAAATTACAAGACTTTTAGGTCAAACCTTCTAAGGGGTAAAAACTTGCACAACTTATTGCCATAAACAGATTTGTAAATATCTGAGATGACTTACAGAAAGAAGAAATAACACATTGCAAAGGGAAATTGAAATAAATTCTCCAATAAAGATAAGTCTTTCAGGTGGTGTAATACATTTCATTTGTAAAGGCAATATGCAAGTGGTAAATAATCCTTTTATGTCATGAAATACATACTTTGAAGAGAAAAACTACACTGAGTACACAATACTCTTCTTTTATAAAGTATTCATTATTTCCTGTGAAAAATGCATTAATTATCATGCTTTGTGGGTGGTTTATCTTTAATGTCAACACTACCGAGAAATTAAAAAATTTTAAAATGCAAAGACTCACATAATAAATTGAACAGGACATACGTCAGTATATATCAGTAAAAAATTTGATATATACATCTTAACATATCATATATGCAAAACAGCATATCATAATTAAATAACTCACTTAAATATCCATAGACTGACCTACATCTATATATCAAAGGAAATAAACTGTATACTGCATGTAAGATATTAAAATCTAGGTCAGTTCATTATTTATTCAATACAAACATTATACACATTAACGATTATTTAAAAAAATAAGTTGATTTTTTTCCCTGGGTAAATACAAGCTCATTTTATGCAGTCAAATTTAAAACAACTTTTTTTTTAACGTCCTTAATTCCATTTGATTTTTTAAATTGAACTGTATAAAGGAGTAAGAATTAGAAACTCTAGGCTGGATTTAGAAGCGAGAGCTGATCTAAAAGAATTACACTAGAAATAGCAGCAATCAATAGGTAGGAAGCACACATTAGAGGCTGGTTCACTGTGAACATTGTCCGCTGGGGGCCTCTCACATCTTTAATGCTCTGTGTACAAGGCATCAATAAAGCCTTAAGAAAATGCTTTCAGAGATCTGACATTTATTTGAATTAAAGAAATGAGACTAGAAAATGTAGGTCACTAGGTGAGAAGTTGATTTCACAATATTTAATATACCGGTAACACCATGTCAAAATGGAAATAAAAGAAAAATTCTCCAGAAATTTGTAATCATCATCAGTACCACATATGTAGTTAATGCATCAAATATGCCGACAATTAATACATAAGCAAAGATGCAGGAATATTTTATTTATTACAGAAATGATTTTATCCTTAAAATATTTAAATATTAACTCTTTTTTTCCCATAGAAACAATGTAACATAATTTCAGATATTTAAAATAATTAAAGAGTCCATCTTCATCCATGATTTTACATGAAAATATACAAGGGTATATATTTTAAATCAATCACATCTACATATCATTTTTCTTCAGTTTACTTAACAATGGGGAAGGTCTAATATTGAAAACAATATTTTACAAAATACTTCACAATTTTCATACTGGAACAAAATATGAGCCAAGTTTTAATTTGGTAAATGATTTTCAAAATCCTCCAAAAATAGCTCAAAAATAAAAATGCTGACCTGGCAAGGTTAGATTGATTTTTGTGGCTGGTCTATCGGAGTGGTAGAGAAATAAGCGCTATTTGGGTTTCTCCTGAAGCTCTATGATAGAGATTGTTCACTGGCTGATGGCCTACTTGCTCCAACTTCTGGTCAGTCGGCAAGGTCATAAAACCCCCAATCAATAGGTCTATTTTTGTAAAAGATTTCGTTTTAATACGTTGAGAAATACGAAATAAGGTATTTCTGACAGGGATGCTCTATAATCATTAATGCACGCACAAAATGTCTTAAATAAATGTATTATTATTGTTATTATTTTTTTCATCTCCTGTTTTCCTCTGAATTGCGAAGAGCATATATGTATGTGTACAACAAAAGTACAGGGTTTTGTTAAAAGGGGCATACAAAGTTAGACATGCTTCACGTATTTTATCTTCTCAGTTTGAACATATTCAATCAGCCAGAGTTAAACTATTCAAAATAAATAGTGCTTGACACTGCTTCATGGTGTGGAAACCATATAGAGTTGATAATACGATCTGTGTTGCATGGCAATTAAAGCATGAACGATAATTTCATGCCAGCAACTGATGGGTAATATATTCTATCAATGCTAAATGGTTTATATTACAATGAACACCAAACTTTTCAAAAGGATCCCACCAGTGACCCATCTAAAGCCATGCAACTTCTTAAAGGATCCCGCAGTAACCCCTTTAAAACCACATGACTTAAAGTGGCAGTAAAACAGTATGTTTTGAGGAGAAATAATTCTGAAGGTCTATGGCAATTGTTGCATTATTTTGCAGAAGAAGTCTCGCCCCACCTCGATGAATCAACTCATATCATCCTATATTAAACTTAGTATAACATAGGCACAAATATAATATCCTCTATTTAATAAACTTCTCTTACAATCCGTAATATTGCTGCTCTCTTGAAATACTCCAAGTGGTGAAAATTTACAACATGCAAAAATCATCTTGTCTTTATGACATGACTGGCTCTTGTCTAATAAATTAAGATATATGCGAAATCGTACAAAGGAAGGGTTATTAGAACAGGCGGTATGCGCAGGTTAGGACAACGTCACTGATTGCACAACTAACTTTGATTGCAACCCAATCATTCTTAGCACTTCCATAAGAAAACTGTCACATTAGAACAAAGGTTATCTGTGAAGATATGAATTCAGTAACAATTCCTACTGAAGTCTATTTGAAAAAGTTATTTGGATGATAATTTACAGCACAAATGCACAAACTTTATTATCCCCTCAGAATTTCTTTTGCACTGAAATACAATGTTCCTTTATTTTGTAATAACTAGATTAGCAGGGAAAGGGTTAACACACTAGGAGCCGAGGGCAGGAATTGTTGCTGAGAAAATACAGTTGCAGGTATGATCATTGTAATCATGTGATGCCACCTGGAAAGGAACACATCCTTAATTCAACAAACCCAGTGAACTGGTTAGATAAAACTGGGTATGCATTGACACACTAACCCCCTGGAAGTCACGACCAGTTAAATTTAAACCAAGGGTATACTCGCACAAAACCACTGCAGCCGTTTAGCTGCTGTTTTAGGTACATTTTAACATTCTTGAACACTTTTCCAAATCTATATATTAACTCACAAAAAACTTCAAATCAGCAACTTTTAAATTCATTCAAAGACAAAATCTCAATGCATATCTCATTTTTATATTGCAAGTATACACAATTCATATAACATCATCAAGTATTTAAGAATAAAACTATTGATTTCAAAGACAAAACTTCCTCATAATTTGTATCCCCACTTATTTCTCCAATTAATTTTTCCCAAATATAACACAGAAATGTTCCATAAAATCAGCAAATAAAAATCTCACCATGTTCCTACAAAGATCACAAATCTTTGAAAATCATAATTTATATCCAGAGAAAAATTCTTGGTTGAGACTTCCCTTGTTCGTATCTTGTACACAAGTTGGAGGTACATCCAATTATTTGGGGACTATTTAACCTACTGACCCAGCAGAGGTTTCTTATCATGTAACAGAGTGCAAAGTAATACTTCACTAGGGTGGCCTTACTTATGTCATGACAAAACTTCCTCAAGATTACTGGGGTCACTTCAGTACTGTTTTAAAGACACTCAGTCTACAAAGCTCATCTTCCAACCCTTTTCCTGCTGAATTAGATCATGTCAACCATTCCTCAGTGACCGACCTGCAGGAATCATTACTTGTAAACAAAGGGAATAATCAAGGTTTTTTTCCCGATTAACTGTGTTAGCAGGGAAATGGTTAACATCATAAGTGCCTAGGGCGAAAAATGTTGCTGAAAAGATACAGATGCAGGTACGGTCAAGTCAGAGACTAGAAACCTCAATGTCCAAATCAAGGTCCTCGGGGAGTACAGAAGTTAAGTCAGATGTCACCTCAAATAATAATTATTCTGTATTTAAATGAAATCGTTGCTGTTATTTTATTTTGAAATCATTTGACAGTGCACATCTAGCAGTAGGGCAGGACGTGTTTATATATATATATCTGCAAACACATCATTTTGACATCATTGTTAGGACCTGATTCGTTCATATATTTTTTATAATATTTTCATTTTGTGTTTGTTTTAGTAAAAATTTAATTTGGGACAATTCTTTGGTGTTAATTGTTTCAATCATTTCCATTGTTGATTATTTGAAAATGTAAAGGCTGAAAGTAAACACTGGATGAAATCTCTCAAATACTCCACACAGGTAGATGACAATCTGAGAATATGACAAAAAAAATAGCTTGTCTCCAGATAATTTTAGTTAACATATTTAAGTTTAACTGTACACAAAGCAATAATTTTAATTAATTCTACTGAAATGTGTGCAGCACACAACTGAGATGATTTAAGACTGAACTCCACTTTCAGGACTATTTATTTACAAGATACTGTTAGTGCAGGGAGAAAGGATGCAATAACTGTGTGGCAATGCATTGCAGTGAAACCTGTGAGCATATACTGGATCCAGCAAGCCATGGGTGGTACTCAAGTAAACACAACCCTTATGGATAGCAATCTCTTCTTCATTGAACGTCACAATTCTGGACTATTTCTTGTCCCTTCGGCAGGTAAATGATGTTGCCAGTAATGCATTAAATTTCAATGTAGAATTGCACCAACACCTTTTTGCAACAGTTCTCTACAGCAGAAACTTTCTACCCCTGGTACTAAATGATCGATAACGTGCCCCATATGCACTGGCCCATAAAGCAGGACAAAAGTTAAGCTATCCGAACAAGCGGGTAGATAGGCAGCAGCCCGGCAGGTAGGTCATACTCCACATTGAACTGGGGCCTGCTCAACACCACACCAGCAAGCTCAGGGGTCACGGAAATGTGTGCTATCTGGATCAACGCCAAGACACACTAGGTCAGCAATACTGCCTACACCTGCTGTGTGTATATAAGTATATATTTGCCTACTCCCACCACTCCCCACCGCCAGACTTATTTATACCCGGCAGCTTCGTGTCAGGTGATTCGGATGGTATTCAAGCTCCTTGTCGGGGTATGAACAATCTTCTCCACCATTAGGCTTCAAGACAAAGACAGTAGTTTATAATATTCTAATTGTAACTTCACCTATCCTAAAACACGATAAAACATTCAAATGCAAATCTAGAGGTCGGTCTTTATGAAATTCCTATTTATCAGAGGCTCCATTGCAATATCTAAAAAAATATTGTTGTTGAATAAATATTTTTTCACAGAATAATTGTCAGACTACAATTACGGTTCCGTTGTGGAATTGAATTAGCTATTTTCATTGTTTCTCATGTTATAGTTTTTGTTAAACTTATGAATGTAGGTAAACTGTTTTTTGTAAGGTTTTGCCCTACGTAATATATATACAATACTATTTTAAGTATTATTAAATATTTCTAAATCTTTCAACATGAACCTGACTTCTCTTATTTCACAAATTTGACATTATTTCCTAAACAAGGAATGAATTTTCCCAATTTCTCATTTCTGTCTACAATAGTAAGTTTATTCTACAGTCTGATTATGATTATTCTGTTATTGCCATGCCCTAAAAGCAACCATGGAAAATTTTGCGTTCTGATCCCTATACAAATATAAATTGTGATTATTTCTAAAGATATGATGAAAATACTTACACAATTCTTAGTAAGCTGTCACTGTTAAAAAATCACACACCAAAGAACACACCTTCATACTGTTACACTGAAGATATATTATATATTTTGCTGTTCATAGCATAAACTTCATGTGCACCACTATTTAACAATTGTAATATCATGGTCATTTGAATAAACATATTCATAAATGCCTTTTATCAAACCACCACATTTGTTCTTCATAATACTTCTAAGAAGACTAAATGCAATTTATTCCTATTAAATGATCATTTAGGAAATTGAAATGCACATGAAACTTTGTATAGATACAATAGAGATGAATGAAAGTGTTACATCGAACTGCATTTACCTCCTACAAGTACATAGAATAAGGAACAAGGGTAATGAGACAGCTTTGAATAAGTATAATAAGACATATTCTCTGAATGTGCAAATGACGACAGTCCTTTATATACAGGCCAGCTAATAGCAGTGCTGTACAAAAGGGAATAACTGCCAACGCTCGTATGAATGTGATGAATGTGACGTATTCAATATCTAAACAGGACACACTGCAGGTATGTAATACAAGCAATATCCAACACATAATTATAACTGACACGTTACAGGGTAGTCATGTTAAGGCACTCTCGCGTCAATATAGTGAGACAATATACTCAAATCTCTTCACCTACAGGACCCAAATAGTCTCTCATACAGCTTAGTTGGTAGTCAGTAAGGAAGTGTTGTTCAGGAGTGAAGTTCCAGCAAATTTGCTACTCAGAATAATGCCTATGTTGTTGTTCTTCACAAAAACGATCTACTCATTGATCAGAAATAGTATAGCTTTATTCCTTTTCGGCTAATACTTTGAGAATCCAGGTTTGCAATTCTCTAGATTCTGACCATTCTGTGATACTGTTATAATGAGTGAGTTATTATTTAACACCACTTCGGCAGTATCGGAGCCATTAGATATTGTTATATGTTGACAGGTTTTGATATCAGAAAGTCAGTAAACGGTTTGGTACGGAATAGTTAGTTTTCAGTGAAAGAAGAAGACAATTATACACACAGATCAGAATAGTATATAATGTATAAAATGGCCAACATGGACAAATATTTGTTAATCAAAGACACAGAAGTTTCACACTTTCCTGCCTAATTGCCTCAAATATAGCATTATGAATCTCTTGGACCATCACAGAATTCTCCATTTCTGGTCCTTATTTGCTCACAAAGACCTCTCTCTCTCCCTTGCAGTGTTAGAGGTGACAAAGTCAGTTGAAGAGTTCACAACAATCATCGAATTATCAGAATAATATACTATGAAATCGTAACAGTCATTTTAAAGAAAACGTAAAAGTAAAATTCCTTTTTGTATACTTTAACTTGGTATAATTATTCAGCAGGCATTTTAAAAGACAGATGGACAGGTAAAATATATGAATCACTTAAAGAACAATTTTATTTGGACAGACTAAATGCATTCCTATTATCCACCTCATATTAATCAAGTTTAAAACTCAACGGTTAATGTGTTTCAGTAGAACATGAATTTCAACACTGAAAAACATACGCCCTTAATGGACGTAAAGCAAAACGCAAAAAGATGGAAAAGAAAACAGGTTAGTTTTTTACCTTCTTCTTCTATCATCCAAACATCCCAAATGCCTCAAGAACAGTTGTATATTAGGTACATATCAACAGAAAATGCTGTCATTCATTGAAAATATAAAACAACTTTCTATTTCAAAGTTGTCCAATGCTTTCTTATCAATGACATTGACATTTGTTGGGTTTCTTCATGACGTAAACAATTTCGCAACTTAAAGTTATCTTGAAGTGATCTACGTCAATGAATGGACGGACCTAATTTCTGTTATAGGCACCTGCCCAGCAGGCGTAATCAAAGTTGATGGCAATATCCCGTTGAAAATGTAACAAACAACTTTTTTCACTATCATAAATTCCTATGATGCCTTACATACCTGAAACGATAATTTGAAATGGTCTGTCTAATTATTAAAACAGAACTAAATCTCTTGAATTTTGTTACAAAACTGCCGATTTTCAAGCTTTGAAATTTCCACTGGTGCAAACACCAATTATTTAAATGCTGATAGTTGAAGCTGTAAATAAATGCAATGGCATCAATATGTCTTTTGTGATTACATTGTATCAGCTCAGAGCACTGAATGACTCTAAAACAACTGTTTCATTATGAGCAATATCACCTGGACAATAGGAAGGAGGTTAACGGGGACGAAAGGCACTGAGGTCAAGTGCAATTCAGAAATTCATACCGATTTGACAAAAATATTCATATTGTGGCCAATAATTCAAACATTTTCGGTGTACACACAATGTTACTAAAATGTTCCCATTTCTAACTTTGACAGGTATTTAAAAATAAAGTTTATTTCCTCAATTTCTTTACCTTTTTACATTTATGATATATTTCATTTAATTGTTTTTCCTGCTTTTGGAATCAATCAATGAAGTTATATCTAAAAATTTACTGATTGAAAAAAAAGAAAAATTTTGAAACTTGTGAATCATTCACAAAGTTTTAATAAATCAAATGATTTAAGAAACTCAACCAGTATTTTCAAAGGTACAGCATTACCTTGCTAAAAAAAAAATCACATTTGTAAAGATACTCTCTTAAATTTCTGCTCCCCTCCAAAAAATATTCAGGAATGCAGTATATAAAAAAAGATCTTCATCTTCGGGACGAGGCCGACTAACCTAGAAGTGTTATCTGTATCCACTAAGGTAACCACACAGAGTTCTCTAATCAGTAAAACTCGTTAACTATAACTATCTTGTGCCCGCCCACTTCATTCCTTAAATGCCCTGGTGAGGGACTTGGGGAAACAAGATACTGAACTTAAAAAAATGATATTCATCAATTTAAATTTTAAGAAAACTTAGAAAGATCATTTTCATTAGAATCTAATCTCCTTGATTTTGTAATATTGTATTTCAAGCAGTTTGACTCAACCGTTTATCTGCTGATGTTAAATAAGTTGCAATTTGAATTCAGAGGGAAGTTAAAACATTGGATTTAATAAATTCACTCAAACGTATGAAAATGCCATCTTTTTCAAATTCTGTTAACCATCTTATTCGCGTTTCTAAAAACAGTCAATCAAATAAACTAGAAATTATAAATTCCCTTCTTTCATACTATTTTATAATTACTAGTTGAATTGTTTGAGAATGTTATAACAATTCAAAAGAATTGACAAATTTTAAAAGCTCACAAAAGATATTTATTTGTAATCTTTCATTTTAAAGAAAATCAAGTTTCTTTTGGACAATAACTTCCTTATTGTGAATATATACAATATAATGTTTCGAAGTATATTCCTAATCCTTTATAACGTAGATTGCAATCCACTTATTAACCTGAAAATCTTATGATTCAACTTCTAAATGCCCTTCAAAGATATAATTAATTATTTGAACAAACATTGCAATATTTTGTGTTTGATATTCTTTCACATTTTGCATTTCTGAATTTACAACTATTATTGTAGTCAGACCATGCAGACATTTTAAAGGGGCTGTAGCACATTTTTTGCAAATTATATTTTTTCAAATTTCCCATTTATAATGATAGTTTATGTCATTTATATTAACTTTAGAGGGTAAAACATCTTATTACACAAACCAATTATCTGTAGTGATAATAACAGTGTTGTGTATAAAGCAAAAATTGCATGGCAACCATTCTATTCTGAACACATTTTATTATTTCGAATGACAAAAACAACTCCCACAGCTTAACAGTGCAAGGCATAACTCTTGCCAGTCTCCATTACTGGCTGATTTAGGCCTTGCAGTATTTCCTTAAGAAATCTGAGCTTAGAAATCCAGGCCCACTATGCATTTCTGGTGCAGCAATTCAATATCTAGGCACAACAAAGCGAGGGAAATACCGCAAGGCTTAAATCAGCCAGGAATGCAGGCTGGCAAGAGTTATGCCTTGCGTTCTGAAGTTGAACGGAACCATGTACACTCATTTTTTAACTTAATTTTCCGAAGAGAGAAAGGTGTTTTACTATTGGTGACATTATTTTTCAAATACATTTCGTCGACTTATTACAGCGAAAAAACGTTCTACTGCCCCTTTAAGCTGCTTATAATAAGGACTTTCACATTTTAGTAATTCATATCATTAAGTGAGAACTATCGACAAAACTTCAATAAAAACCTCAAGGTCAGCTAGTACAGTGGGTGCACGTATGAATGTGCCCTTTACTGTATTGTTCCAGGTAGGATCAGATTTCAAAGCATTCAGGAACACGACACCTCAGGCAGTGAAACTAGTGCATGATAATGTGGAACACTGGTAGGGTGATACAGCACCGCTATTCAGTTTGAACTTGGGGGAGATAACTCAAATATTGGAACACGAAGTTAACTAATGGATGGACATGGAATGGGGATACCAATATTCAGTTGAAACTTAGGGGAGATAACTCAAATATTGGAACACAAAGTAAACTAATGGACGGGCATGGAATCGGGATACCAATATTCAGTTGAAACTTAGGGGAGATAACTCAAATATTGGAACACAAAGTAAACTAATGGACGGGCATGGAATGAGGATACAAATATTCAGTTGAAACTATATAAAACATAACACCTAACAAAGAACACAAATGGTAGGCCAATTGGAACAGAGATACCAATATTCATTTATAGAGGAGATAATTCAACTATTGGAATACTCAAGCACATAAATCTGGTAATCATGGTGATAGCAATGTCAGTTCCCTTCAAAGGCACATCAAGGGGAGATAACCATGCCTTTATTAGAATACTGCCCGGGAGTCATTTAGAAGTGATATATACATATATAAGGAAATCAAGATTTCCTGGATAACGATTTCTTTATTGTGAAAAATATTTATTTTCTCAAAAAAATAATTATCGTTTAAAAAACTTCAAGGTGACTTGGTTTGTCTCCAAAAATGAAAATTTCCCTCTTATGATGAATACAAAACCCAACTAGAACATAGTGTTGACATATTTGACCAAATCTAAGAACTGGATTGTTCATGAACATAAAGCCTTCAAAGCAATTCATAAATCTAAAAGGTATTCATTTTGAACTAAATTGAGGATGTTACATTTCATTGGCCGGATTTAATAAATGCACAGGCCAATTGAAAGATGGGATTCATCAATATATGACCGCTTATTTTACACATGTTTTAAGGTTGAATTAATTGCCTGGATTTCTTTATTTAAACACAGTGAATTTTTATGACCATTAAAAAGTATTTAACATACATAAAACATAATTTTCAAATATTCTGAATACATTAACTGAGAAAACTGCTGAGAAAAAATAAACATAAATGTAAAGAGCAACTTATTTGAATTAATAATGTAAAATTAAAACATACTTTTCGGTAAATTACAATATTGAATGTCAATGAAAAGCATTAAAATCCAACACTGTAAGATCACAGAAATAAAACTTCATCAATACGGGTTCATATTATTTTTTATATTCATAGAGTTAATAATTAAGCTCCTAATCCTCAATAAGTAATGCATGTCATAATAAAATAATAACTTAGAGATCATAACTCATAATTGAAATGAAGTCAATATCTTTGTCGAGTGGTATTAATTATCAACCATATGGAAATTAATTTTAAATTTATTATCTGTCTCACAACATAAGCAACTTAATTTTAATCTCTTAAACCCACTAAACATCTCCTTTCTGTTCAAGTTTGATAAAAAGAACATCCTTACCACTAGGTGAAATTCAGACAAGAATTGTAGAAAAAGCAATATATTTTGATAAAATATGTAAATAGTTCATTGGATGCTACAGCAGAAATTTTCCAAAACTTAATCAATGCTATTATTTCAATATATATTCTTCCAATTAATGATGAACCCCTCGATTCTTCTTGAAATAGAAAATATGTTTTCAAATAAACAAAATAAAGAGTAAATACACATCAGATATCCCAGAGAAACCTTCTACTAATCTAGTCAAATTCTGGGTTAAGTACCGTTCTGACAGCCAAAAGAAATTTGAAGAGGCATTTATCTTTTTGATGGTTGCCACCACGGCTGAAGTCAATATATGATACCTTATTTTGAATGGATTGGGGAGGAGGCGGTCAAAGAGAATTATGGGGCTTCCGAGAGGGGTGAATAAGGAGGGGAGGTGTTTTGTTTTCTTTCAGTATCTGTTTCTTAAAAGAGGATTCAGAATCATCTCTTTATTGGGCAAAGCTGGCCCCTGAGATATGAGATCTGGGGGGAGGGGCGAGGTGTGCACAATTTTGGGTTGATGGGGGTAAGGCAAGAGTACATGAGGATGAGAGGGGGAAGGGGGAAGATATAAGGGGGAGGGGGAAGAAGGTTTATGTTTGAATTTGATTCCGATTTTGTTTCAACCACTTTTCACTTTTTCAGAAGTATTACACACATAAGGCAGTGGCTGGAATCTTTGTAGAGAAAGCCGGCATTATCATAATGGTTAGCTACTGATGAGAAAGCATCATTTAGAACTAGCAACCACCATTGGTGCGACTGCATTGAATGACAGAAAACTGTCACTTCATATGTAGAGCATTTCTTTTCTGAAGATAAAGTTATTGAGACCTTGGGAGATTCAAACTCATACGGGGGGGGGGGGGGAGCAGATTGGTTGGTTGGCAACGATTGAAGGCGGTGGGAGCAGGCACAATGGTGGAGTTAGTGAAGAAATGGAGGAGAAGTTCAATAGTGTTTACAAGTGAAGACAGAAACAGGTGAGTTCCTGTGGAGGGATACCCCAGTAGGTCGAGGACAGATACACCTCGCTTTTGTTAGTCAACGAGCTTGACACCCTGACCAACTTTATCCGACCCCTCCCTCCCTCCCTCCACCTGAGAACAGATATTTCCTAGCTGTTACAGCTGCTTCACAAAACCTCAGAGCTTTCCATTGGTCGACTGTTGAGCAGGTGTTTTTATCCACCAATTATGTAAAGGGTATCATATTTTCTTCAAATTCTGGTTGTATAGATAGAGGAAAGCTTCACAATTGAAAGGTGCCTTCGGGTGCCCATGAACCTGGATAATGTATTGTTCCGAAAGTAAACAGAGTTTTTGTGACATTTTAAGATCAATAAAAAATAAATAAATGATGCAATTTTTAATAGTCATTTACATATTTAAAAAAACATTTAACCAATCACATTTTTAAAATAACTTTTGTAATAACTTCAGCTAAAATGAAAAAGTTTTCAATTAAAACCCGCCAAACTGAAGAAAAGGAAGACACACATGCACAGAAATATTCATGCGTTTCAAATCACTATACATGGGAGTCTAATTATTTACAATTTAATTCATATTAACTTCAATCCATTTCCTTTGATTGTAAATGGCAACAAATATGCCAAAATATACACACACAAAATTATATCAACTGAATTCTAGAAATAGTTGAGGAATTTATCTACCTAAAAGTCAAGTTTGTGCACCAGACCAGGCTTCTTTCATTTACAAATATATCTTAAAAAGATGAATATTTTATAAGCACTGTAAATGAAGGATTTTATTATTCAAAGAATATAAAATACCCTCAGAATTATAAAATAAATTGATTATCCCAGAATTTACTCACACTAATTAGTAGATACAGTAGAACAAGGATATAGCGAAAAGTCCTGTCAAAAGCCCTATATAATATGTTTAACGCGAAACAATCAAATTCATATGTCTAAAACTAAATAGTAATCTAATGAAAATTTCTAGCCAGTATAGTTTTAATTTATAACATTGAAATCAAACATTTAAAAAATAAAACAATGTCTTTTTTATCATAAACCCATTTCTATTTTTCACTTTATTACTGCGAAGTATAAAATGATTTAAATTATTAAATTTCAGTTATTTCAAGCCAGAATCAAACCTAGTTATATGGTGCGCTTTAATGAGAAGACATCTGTTAATATATTGGCATGGTAATTACTCAACATTTTACATCTTTTCATTCCACAAACTAAAACAGGCTAATTCAGATCTATTTGTAATGCTTATCGTTCATGGCGAGATTATGTTAAATAAAACCTATAGGTTAAACAGACACTACCAAAATGCCAAAATGAAATTTGTTTCAAAACTGGCCTGGCAAATACAGCTAATTGTATATAGTAAAATCAAAACAATCATAAGAATATTTAATTTTCTTGTGAACAAATTTACAATTAAATATACAAATTTTAAGCTACTTGAAATTGCATGATGTCCACTATAGAAATCATATTTAATAATCTATTCAAAATTAAGATTATTTATGACCAATTCCAATCAATTCCAAAGCATGTGTAAGTGTTTTATAGATGCATGTGTTGCTCGAGGCATGGGCGGATAAAGTGAAATTCTACAGGTTAAAATCAATCTCCTATCTCGATCAAAAACAACCTGTTAATTGGTACGTCTCTCACTTCTAAATAACCACAAAACCCCTGAAATAACAAAGTACTTTTAACCTTATACTCAATTCATTCAAAGACGTCAAGCTGTAATCAACTCACTTAATTGAATTATATCCTTTTATCACCAGGTCACTTACCAATTTAATTTAGTGACGAGTCAATCCAATCCTAACAAGGTTATGCGGTAAAATCCGTGAAAATCGTGGAAAGCAGAGCGACCACGACTGGAGTGAGTTACAGCCACCAGGTAGCGGAGAAATACAGCCAAGCTCAGAACACTGTCGAATTGTTGAGAGTAGGTCATCAGGCTATAGAGTCTCGCTATGGCCTACTGACCCACATTTTCATGTCAGACCAACTCTACTCGCCTCATTATAACGCGCAGCAACCTTATAGTGAGGTAAACTCTTTTGAAAGCCTAAATTTGTGCAAAAAAAAGTCAAAACATGGTGATCCCGACTTGTTTTGTAAATAAGGTAACGTTGGAGGGATGTAAAACAGGTCTATTCAACGATTTCCTATCTTACATGTTAAAATGAGGCTGGCACATAAGTACATTTTGCATCTAGCCTATAATTATTCCCTTTCGAACATCTTTTCTGCATGTTTTACATTTGAGTTGGCGTTTCTCAGTTTCTGATTACACAGAAACTGTTTAAAGAGGTTGGAGGGAGGACAGAAGAAGGCTTAGTGACTTGAAACCTAAATCAATTGAATCAGCTTGGAAGGGCTATAAATAGAGTGACCCAGTGCCCTTCTCCCTGCGCTTGATTACTGAACTGCCAGGGGTCCTACTTGTCACCGCCGACCCACAATGCAATAGGAGTCACAATGACATAACTGAGTACCTGCTTTTTATTACGCGATAACCGATATCTTATCTCCCCCACGATATGAGCTGCTGTTGTTGTTACCAGACGTGCACTGCTGCAGCCATTTTAGTCCCCGCATTATGAAATATGTTTCAAATGGATAAAAATTAACATGCATAATTGATTATGTTTTACGTAATTGGGTCTTCAATGCAACGTGCCACTATAAATGATGATACAACTAAAAAATAAAGCCGTCGGCAAGATAAATATTCATGTTTTTACAATCAGAACCATTTTTCATTGGCTCACCTACTGACCCAGTGTTATAGTTTCCTTTGTGTACTTAGCTATCAATCTTTCGCTTTCAGTTACCCAGTTCGCAAATTTCCGTGTCAACAAGTTGTTTCATGGTAACAATGGGGGGCTCCTTTTTGATTAGAAATCATAGTTTTGTTTTAACTTCACATTTCAAATAGACATAAACCTCCAACAATTGTAATGACATGAGTGTTATGCGATTTACAAAATATGTTGTTAGAAGAAATTTAGCAAATACATTTCTAAAATTTTCCAGAAATTCAATGATGACGAGGGAAAATATTTCCACAAGACAGAGTGTTGCTGCACATTCTGGTTATGATCGAGCCCTCACTGATGGGACTATATCTTCAATATGACATTCACTGGTGACTGATAACAGCGTATTGTCACAGCGGTATGATACGCACTATCAAGGTTCACTAACAACTATATGATTCATTTCACTGATCATCATTTAACACATCATAAATTCTGGTTTTCTCTCCATATGGTTTTCAAAGATCCTGCAAAAAAGCCATGATATAACATTAAATGTATGTCTGTATGCACATGTATGTATTACTATGATCTGATATGAATGGAAATGTACTGAAAAAAAATAATATTAAATGCATTACCTGCTAATGCAGGAATATTTTGTATTAGTGCCATCCCACATTATTCCCTTTGTTAAAACTCACGATTTGTGCAGGAAGCAGCTTGAATGTTTGTTACCAATAAATTCAGCATGTTCGGGGTTAATAAGCCTGCTCAAGTGTGAACAATATTACAAGAGATCTTGCTCACCTTGAATAATACAGGTATTTTTAGCTTCCAGGGAGAATAGATCTTCTGCCTAAATGAAAGGTACGCAAGCCAACCCTGACATACAATAACAAGCTATTTATCATGTTTGAGAAAAAAAATATTGTTGAAATTAGATTAAGGTGACCCCAACCTTTCTGTAGGAGGAGCTCTCCTCTCTGATTCTTTTGCCCCTCTTTCTCCTCATTCATCTCCCCTCATTGATATCATCTCCCCCTCCCCTCTCTAATCTGCCTGTCCCTCCTTTTCTCCCAAAACCTTTGTTCCTCCCTACAGTCGACCAATGGTGGATTAGAGGGTCATATCCATTAGATTGGGATGTCATGTCAAACTACTTTCTCCATTAAATGTCACAGCCCCCATCCAGACAACCACAGCCAACATGCAGTCACTGTCACATTGTCCTCCACTCTATACCAGCTGCAAGAATATTCCTTGTTATATTTCCAGCGACATGGACTGCTGACTTTCTTTGCAGGCAGTGGAGTAGGACAGGTGGAATAAATGCAACCATTGCAACTTTAATGAATGTGCACAAGATGTCAATTACTGCTAATATGCAATGTGTCAACAATTATGTTTCAGGTTATGTTGCCACACACCAGATTCCAATGCTTCAGGTAATTTTGCCACAACTAAATAGTGTTACTGTATCAAAATAGCATGTATTTATACATGATAATAACATCTCGTTTGATGATTTCTCAAAACAAATTTGTTAATAAACAAAATTTATTCCTGAGATTCGAATAATGACAAAAGTTTTAATATGTAAAATTTAACGTGAAAAGTGAGTTATCAACATGATAACGACAACACCTGTTTTGTGGACCACTGAAACCAGATAAGAATCTGGTAAACACGTACCTGAGAGATCTACCTGGCTGACCATGCCCTACTGACCCAGACATATTCAAGGTCAGAGAATCACTGTCGAGTGTCATATTACAGTATCTTGTCTTGTCTGTATACAACATTCAATCTAATTTGCATTATCTGTTTATATCTCTGAATCAAGTCTTGTCTGTGTATAATGTATAGGTAATGCGCAATAGGTTGCAATGAAGTCCTTTTATTTGGTACAGCGTATTATCATTACATTAAAAGTAATAACAGGAATTATACCAACTCTGAACTCATATATCATAGATTATAACAAAGTGTGGTCTGGTTTGGACAATGGTGGAAATATAATAGTATTTAAGACATAATTAAACATTTCAGATTAGTGTATTGTTGCTGTCAAATATTTTCTTCTGCTGAATTTTATAACTATATAGCAAATCACTCCTGGCCGAATGAAGTAGAGACTATCACTTGTTAACAAAGGAATACACCTGTGTTTGACTAGGTAACTTGTTAACAAAGGAATACACCTGTGTTTGACTAGGTAACTTGTTAACAAAGGAATACACCTGTGTTTGACTAGGTAACTTGTTAACAAAGGGATATACCTGGGTTTGACTAGGTAACTTGTTAACAAAGGGATATACCTGGGTTTGACTAGGTACCTTGTTAACAAAGGAATACACCTGTGTTTGACTAGGTAACTTGTTAACAAAGGAATACACCTGTGTTTGACTAGGTAACTTGTTAACAAAGGAATACACCTGTGTTTGACTAGGTAACTTGTTAACAAAGGAATACACCTGTGTTTGACTAGGTAACTTGTTAACAAAGGAATACACCTGTGTTTGACTAGGTAACTTGTTAACAAAGGAATACACCTGTGTTTGACTAGGTAACTTGTTAACAAAGGGATATACCTGGGTTTGACTAGGTAACTTGTTAACAAAGGGATATACCTGGGTTTGACTAGGTAACTTGTTAACAAAGGGATATACCTGGGTTTGACTAGGTACCTTGTTAACAAAGGAATACACCTGTGTTTGACTAGGTAACTTGTTAACAAAGGGATATACCTGGGTTTGACTAGGTAACTTGTTAACAAAGGGATATACCTGGGTTTGACTAGGTAACTTGTTAACAAAGGGATATACCTGGGTTTGACTAGGTACCTTGTTAACAAAGGAATACACCTGTGTTTGACTAGGTAACTTGTTAACAAAGGAATACACCTGTGTTTGACTAGGTAACTTGTTAACAAAGGAATCAAAAACGTTCGGATAGTGAAATGTTCAGACTACTGAAATGAACCAAACAAGATGAAGTTGATCCTCTTTGAATCTACAGACAGATGAGAACATATTTAGAATATCAAATGAGTTTGACACGTTGAATAATGATAACTTTCAATTTATTGCAATCACAAACTCCTGACACACAAAGTAAGACATTACAATTTATTAAAATCACAAACTACTGACACGGTCAACTCCTGTGTCAATCCACTGTCATTGAAGTTGACCAATCCATACCATGTGGTGATCGCTTGTCAAGGGGATTAACCGAACGCTTTTGATGAACCACCGGATTAATGAAGCAGATATAGTTGTAATTAACTAATCCGTTACAGCTAATTGGCATTCGGATTCGGAAACGGAATCAACGGATTAATGCATCAACATTTAATGAGTTTATATAGAGATTAATTTGGTTACAGCTTGCTACCGTTCTGACACTGCGAGATTTGGATTATCAATGGCTGGACTATAGCGGTTTGACTGTACCTGGGTTTAACTTGGTAACTTGTTAATAAAAGAATATACCTGGGTTTGACTAGGTAACTTGTTTTAAAAAAATCGTAAACTTGCTAGACAATTATGACAGATATGTTAACATTGTGACGGCAAGGCAATTAACCACTTTGACTTTTTACTATTATAAGAACTACATTCAAAAGAAGCCTGTCCCTGAAAAGAGGCAGCAAATGGAAACTTAAGCAAGTTTGCCAGATGAAAACATTTAAGTTCTTTTCAATTTAATATTGAGAGTAACCTGTAGCCTCTGTACATAAAATCAGTTAAATAAATAATCTACTTGCATAAGATGGCAATGGTAATATAAACAGAAAAATAGAGCCATGGGCTCTGTAGCTCATCAGGGTTTATTTTGTTTGATGATGATGATTGTCTCAATATAAAGCACAATCCCTAACCCTGACACATCTTAGTCTTGAAATTGAGAGAGAGCACTCAGCAAGGTCACCACACACGAGATTATGCAATATTCTGACCCCTTGGCCAGCTGTGTTCTTTGTGGTTTACCGCCAAATTATGTAATAGACTCTGGCTTGCACTAAACACTGGCAGCAGTGATCTAACTGTATAAGGCTTAGAGAGAACAGGGAATGTGATGAATCCCATGGTACATAGAACAATTTAGAATCCCCTTGGCTAAATAATCTCTGCACAATTTTAATGGTTCTAAGCCTTTACATCCAAACATCTAAACATTCTGAACGCAATATTCCTTCTAGTTTGTTCTGGAGAAGAAGATGAAAATAGTTTTTATGTTTTGAACTGTGAGGGCCTTTTTTTTTTATAATATCCACAATTTTCAGTTCATAGGCTATTCACTAGTTCTCATTTCACATTGATTACATCAATTTGACAAACATGTCCACAATGTAGATGGTTATCTCAAGTTGACATATATTTCAAGAATATAGTGAGTGAAGTGTCATAAAATATCAGTACAAAATTCATTTTCAAAGGTTTTTTTTAGGCTGTGGCCCATATTTGGGGTCACAGGGTCACCAAATTTACAAGTTAGAATCCCCATTGGCTAAAGAGTTTGCATACAATATTACAGCCTTCTAGGTCTTTTTGTTCCGGAGAAAACGATGAAAACAGGATTTTAGGTTATGGCCTGTGAGGTCCTTATTTGGGGTCACAGGGTCACCAAATTTACAAGTTAGAATCCCCATTGGCTAAAGAGTTTGCCTACAAAATTTCAGCCTTCTAAGTCTATTTGTTCCGGAGAAAAAGATGAAAACAGGATTTTAGGTAATGGCCTGTGAGGTCCTTATTTGGGGCCACAGGGTTACCAAATCTACAGTTTAGAATCTCCATTGGCTAAAGACTCTTTACACAACATGACAGCCTTCTAGGTCTTTTAGTTCTGGAGAAAAAGATGAAAACAATCTTATCTTATCATTTCATAACCAGTCTTATGCAGTTCACATATATCATCTAAAATAAAAGAATTCTTCACTCCTCTTCAATTTAATCCTTTGTCGCTTGTCACAATTTTCAGTTCATAGGCTATTCAATAGTTCTCATTTCACATTGATTACATCAATTTGACAAACATGTCCACAATGTAGATGGTTATCGCAAGTCGACATAGTGAGTGAAGTGTCATAAAATATCAGTTCAAAATTCATTTTCAAAGGGTTTTTTAAGGTTGTGGCCCATATTTGGGGTCACAGGGTCACCAAATTTACAAGTTAGAATCCCCATTGGCAAAAGAGTTTGCATACAATATTACAGCCTTCTAGGTCTTTTTGTTCCGGAGAAAACGATGAAAACAGGATTTTAGGTTATGGCCTGTGAGGTCCTTATTTGGGGTCACAAGGTCACCTAATCTACAATTTAGAATCTCCATTGGCTAAAGAGTCTGTACACAACATTTCAGTCTTCTAGGTCTTTTCATTCTGGAGAAGAAGATGAAAATAGGTTTTTAGGTTATGGCCTATGAGGCCCTTATTTGGGGTCACTTGATCACCAAATCTACAATTTAGAATCCCCATTGACCAAGGAGTCTGTACATAAAATTTCAGATCTCTAGATTCATTGGTTCTGGAGAAGAAGTCGAAAAAGTGAAAAGTTTACGGACGGACGGACGGATGGACGGACGCCATCCCATGCCATAAGCCCATCGGGCCTTTCAGGCCTGATGAGCTAAAAATAAATTTTAAGTCGGGTAAATTTTAGCTCATTTGCTGGATTTCAAATATCAAGATAGGAAATTTTCAAGAAAATCAGATTTAAGAATACACCAAAATGATGTTACAATAACCCTTTAGCGGCAGGTCTCAGAATGTTATAGGATAGCCTTTTAATAAATACAGCAGGTAAAGTATAAAATCAACTACTCTTGACAGGAAAAAGGAATAATTAACAGACCATAACCAGAGAGAACCGCAGTGCACTGGAGCCAAGATATGGAATACATAATGAACATACTATACCCCATGTAGAACTTGACAATAGTTTAACCGGAGGCCGCGAAGTAGATCAGTGGGCTATTCAAATGAAAGTATTCCTTTTAGTTTCTTTATAATGTTCCATACATTATACTTTGTAATTTATCCTCATTTACAGGAGAAATAAAGTTCAAAATGAGTCTATTAAAGGATGCAGATGACAGGGAAGCATGCTGGTTAAAGTCATTAAAGTCTGGAAATTGTAAAAGATGTAACATTACTACTATTTGGGGCCATCCCCTGGAGTGAAACAAAAATTTGCTGTAAATTATGAATGCGAATCTCCAGTTAAAATTAAATTAAATGTTAACAATAAATTTGAATTTGTAAATTTTCTTTTGTTGACAATAATGAAGTAAATTTTTCATGAATAAAAATTGTTTTGCAAAATAGTAATTTATGATGAAATTGAGGAAAGTGTTAGACTGAAACAGGTTTACTTGAAATCAATCATAAACAATAAGTAATCTAAAACCTCAATTGATATTAAGTAAAAATCTGTTTGTTTGAAAAAAAATTATTTATTGTATAATCTTGTGACAAATTCACTAAACAGACAAACTTCATGACCTTATTTGAAATTAGAACAGCAGCTCCTAATGCCCTTACTTTGCATGGTTCAAAAAGTTTTTTGAAGAGAAAGTTATGGAAATATGGACCTGACAATCCTGTTTAAAAACAGATATTTACACCCAAAATTTAACATGTAAAATTTATTATCTCCAATCTAAAGAGTTCCATCACTCTTTGCAAAGCATCAATCTTCTAAATGTAGCCATGACCCCTGACCTCTTATCCTTGCCTCGCACACTTTTCCTCACTGTTTCCAAATCTAATGCGTAGTTATGTCAGTGGGGACCGAATCTTATCATTTTTACCAGAAGTCATTACAGAAGTGTGTCAGATGTTCTCCAGGGGGCAAAGGGGGGAAAATCATTGAGGCCAGGGAGGAAATAAATATCATAAAATCATGTGAAAGAGTGAAAATATAGCAAATGTGTGATGTAGAAACATTTAGAAAGTTTAGATCAGCACAAATTAAAAGAATTAAGGAGAGAACTATCTAGATAAAATATTAAAAAAAGAGGGAGGCACTAACCTCACTAATGCGGGAGACATGAGAGGGAGATGGAAGTTGTTACACATGGATCAAATACATGATACCTGACTGGACAAGCACAACTTTCCAAAGTAATGTGCTTATATTACGGCTCCTACAACAATGCATGGAGAAAGTCTGCACTATTATTATACAGATGGCAACAATATACAGATGGCAACTTACTGAAGTGATTTTCAGAACAGCATTGCACCAAATTACATACCATCTAAAAAGATTTAAGATATTCAAACACTTTAACCAAAAGAAAATTAAATTCTAGCTAAATTTCCTAGGCTAGAAAAAACTTAAGCATTCCTTTGAAAAGTGTTTATCTGTTGCATCCTTATGGCAGGGGATTTCATGTGATATATAAATCCAATGTACCTGACACACATGTTGACAAAAACCTGGCTGTGTTTGGGCAAGGTATGAAACTTTCTGGTAATCAATTTAAAGGCGCTGTAGCATGTTTGTTGCAAATTATGTTTTCTAAAATTTTCCATTTATTATTAGAGGTGAGGTGAGGTGAGGTGAGGTGAGGTGAGGTGAGGTGAGGTGAGGTGAGGCGAGTTGAGGTTTAATGCCGCTTTCAAAAGTATTTAACTTTATCACGGCTGCTAGAATTATTGATTGGAGAAAGCCCATAACGCCATGGTGATTATGCATTATGGTGAAACCTGAAAGCATTGACTGGAACTTGCGAACAATGGTACTGAACTTAACTTCAGTGTAGCATTGCACCCAAACCTTACTGCATGTAGAACAGTTTTCTACAGCAGACAGTTGTCGAGGCCCTGGCGAGATTCGAACCCCGCTATTTATTATTAAAGTTTATACTACATATTCTTACGTTAGAGGGTAAAACATCTCAGCTAACGACCCGATAAAATGTATCCATAGGAAACGATTAACCGCACTCAAAGAACATGGTGCGAAGTAGACCCTGCAAGTAATTTGAATCAAAGACATTATGAATCAAAGACATTATGAATCAAAGACATTATGAATCAAAACGTTTTTCACAATCATACACAAATTGCATTAACTTTTTTAACATGACAATATATACATCATGGCTGACTATCTATTTATTTACATCATAATATGATCAACATCTATAAATATAAATTTGGTTCAATGAAACTTGAAAATGATTTGTCAACACCTTGACACTCGAATGAAGACATTGAGGAACCCTTTACCAGAATGATTGATTGTGCAAAACTATCCCTGGTCAGTAACTAGCCGAATGTAGAGCTTATTGATAGGAGTATGCTTAAAGTATATTACCGGGTATAAGTCGACCTCGGGTATAAGTCGAACCCCTTTCTTTCTCAACTATTCATATATCACGCTATATTTGTATTTTAAAAAGACAACAATAATACATATGGTTTTCAATGATTTTAATATTGACTGGACATCGACGTTTGTGAATTGCATGTGTCCAGTGTAAACACGGACTCGCTGGGCTGGCAGATACTCACCTGACCTCTAGGTTTTTGGACATAGACCCTGTGTGTAAGTCGACCCCCCTCCTTGACCCCATAATTTTTTGTATCAAATTCTCGACTTATACCCGGTAATATACGGTAACTCTTCAGCTGCCCATGCATTAACTCAACCCGTCTCTTTAACTGACTAGTTTATCGATCAGGGCACATATTTTCGAAAGCTCTCTTAGTGCTAAGTTAGAAGTGCCATACATTAACATTGACTTACGACTATCTTAGCGCTAAGAGAGCTTAAAAAAATATGGGTCCAGGTTATAAATAAGTAAGTGTTTATCCTTTGGTCCATTTCCTTTGCTTCCTGTAACTTGGCAACACAGAATTATAAGGCACTATTCAATTAAGCTGTAGTATGTTTTCTATTGAAATAAAGAGATCTCACAAAATGGAAAAGAAATATTAGCTATTGCAAAACAATCTTCCTTAATCCATAGAGAGACTAACGGTTTTGTTTCGCTTGAACAAAGCATATTCATTTACCATCCTCAAATTATCAATATGTAGGTATTACACTAAAATGGCCACTAGCAAGTCTTGTTTTATACGTGGCACCGTTTTCTGTAACTACTGATAATCGGATCGTGTAATAGGCCGCTATACTAGATATACTACATAAACTTTCATCATAAAATAACAAATTTGAACATCTAAAAATAATTTAAATGTGCTACAGTGCCTTTAATTGTCGAGGATTGCATGACTAGATACTGATGCTGGACACACCAGAATAACTTCATTGGACAGTTAGGGGTTAAACTTGTACCTAGATGGCACGGACTGTCAGACTTGCATGGTTAGACAGGGGCAGTAACAACAAATCACTAAATAGGGCATTATTATCTATATATGGAGAAACTAACAACATACCAAGCACACAGACAATTGAATATGGTGGTGTTTACTTGGAAATAATTAATATATTTATCAACACAAGGCATTGTTGAATACCAGTTGCTTATCTCTATTTGGATATCCAGAAATAGCACAAAGATTTATTAAAGAAAATTATTAGCTAATATGACAACATAGTGACTTGTTGATGTATACAATTGTTATTTCTAGTGAAATGATGATACACATTCTGATTGCAATATGTCCATTTGATGACTAAACAAACTTAAGAAGGATATACGACTGGAAACAACTATTGAAACTATCAAAAGGGAAACTAAATTGTCAATGTACAAATAAATTGTACAGTCATTGCTTTTAAAACCAAGAATAACCAAAGAATAACAATTAAGTAATAAAAAGTACGTTAAAAAACATAACTTTTATGGCTTTCATGCAGGCTTCTTGAACAATTTAATGTCTTATACAGTGAGATCTAAAGAGAGGAAACATTGATATTTACTTAAAATTGAAAAAGATTAGCATTTATTACTCGCCCGTGTAATATTTATACAGCAATATTGAACTAGTGTAATACCGCCTCACGTATGACATCACAATAGTTTGTGGTTATGACATCACAATGGGAGTAACGTCATCACAATGGTATCCGATTTGCGGGAATCATAGTTTCAGAGCCATGTCGGCTTTCATGCTGGATTATAGGTCAGCGAGTGATAAACAGAATACTAAACTTCCTTCTATTGAATACTATTTTTATTAAACTTGTGAATGATTTGGTATCAAACTCGCTTTAGCTTGTTTTATACTCTGTCCCTTAAGGAAATGCACGACAGTCTAGATTAAAATGTTCATCCTTTGGGACTACCAAATCACATCCTTACAGATCTGCGTCAAGTAATCAACAACCTTCAGAGTATATCACATCACCAGGTAGAAGCTGGGTGGAAGGTTGGAGGTTGCACTAAATGCAGAATATGACTGTAAGCTTGTCTAGATATTTTTTTAATTATCATTTTATCACATCTGACCAAAGGGATAAGAAATCAACCTATAAGATTGCAAGTACATAACAAAGCCTCCAGTTTATAATGGTATCGTCCTAAGCAGGACGGTAGTGTAGTATGATGGAGGAATTCTCCCGGGAGGGAGGGGAGGGGAGGGGAGGGGAGAGGGGGGTGGGGGTGATATAAGAGTCAGGCTAGGTTCACGGGGAGGTCAGCCGTCTAGCTGTATATGATTGAGGAGGGACATGCTCCCATTCCTGTTGGAAGTAGGTGAAAATTGGACATAACGGCCAGCTCTGACGTCAATAGACCAGTTTTCGTGTAACCCCAGGATTAACATGGTTCAGGACACGGTCTGAAAGACGGCTGGTCACTGCGGTGTTAATGTGCTCATCATCTTCCATAAGTCTACATTAATCATCTCAACCCTCTCCTTACACTGCTATCCTCTCACCAGCGTGCCTGTCATCTGATGAGGTCCTTTGGGGTCTACTTTGTTTTTACTTGATTTCTTTTTCATCATAACATCACTGAACATTTTTTTAAAATATTTTCTATATTCAGGAATTGATGCGTATTTTTTTATGATTCTCAACTATGGAGTTGTGTTAGTAATAAACACAATTCATATTCATGAAATGATATTGTTCATTTTTAATTACATATTAGGTTCATGACAGTTATGTTGTATTTTCATTCAAGTTTATATGAGTTAATTCATGACACAAAACTGTGTATTGAACGCTAATCTGTCTGATAACAGTTTATTGCATAAAATTAAAATTTACTCAAATTCTTGAGAACTTTCAAAATAATGGACAAATGGTTGTTGAAATATCACATATTGATAAAGAATTTGTTAATCAATATATTTCTCTACATATTCATCAAGTCAACTTCTACAAATGCCTCTCTGAAAGAAACCCTCCCAATACTTTCAATGTTTCAAAACCAACCATAGTGATGCAGAGTTAGCTCAGAGGAGAGTCAACCAGACCCTGGTAACTATTTCACGGCATATTAACCCCAGGTATTCAGTACCTCCCCTCTCACTACCCCAGGCCCCCAGGGCGAGGATGTAGGGTCAGCTGAGGCCGGGGTCAGTCTCTGGTCAGTGGGTTGGTATAAGGCCACCACCTCACTAGCTTATCTAACCCAGTTCAGTGGAGAACACAACTGCCCCAGGTTATCTGGACAAACAACCTGCCGTAACAAGACTAACAGGTAACATCCAATCATCTGCTTGGCCGATTCCAAACTCTCCTCCCCTTCATTCCGCAGCAGATTAATCTTCCTCCTCCTCACAGCGTTACATGCAGTCTGATTACCTGTATTCTGATGTAGCCACTCACTCCATTCTCCTCATCTGCAGGTGTTGCAGAATAATAAATTTCTAATATGCTTTGACAGCCTTTTCGGTGTCAACTAATACTTGATATCGATTGCTCCTTAAATTTCTAAGCAAATATAGTGCTCTTATTCCTTGATAGCCCATCTGAAAACGGTGACCAATACTGTTTTTTCCCATCATAACCATGCACCGGCATTATCCTCTACCCCACCCCTCATCATCCGTCCTTCGCCCACCCCTCATCGTCCCTCCCTCTATGTTCCTCCCCCACCCCTCATCATCCCTACCCTCTGCATCCTTCAGCCACCCCTCTTCATCGGTCCCTCCCCATCATCGGTCTCTTTCCCCACCCCTCATCATCTCTACCCTGTGCATCCCTCCACCACCCCTCTTCATCGGTCCCTCCCCAGACCCCTCATCGTCCCTCCCTCCCCCACCCATCATCATCCCACCCTTTCCCACTCCTCATCATCCCGACCTTCCCAAACCCTCTTCATCCCACCCCTCATCATCCCACCCTTCCCCAACACTCATCATCCCATCCTTCCCCACCCCTCATCATCCCACCCTTACCCACCCTCTTCATCCCACCCCTCATCATCCCACCCTTCCCCAACCCTCATCATCCCATCCTTCCCCACCCCTCATCATCCCACCCTTACCCACCTCTCATCTGTTCCTACCCCACTCCTCATCATCCTTCTCTCACGACTCATCATGCGTCCCTCCCCCACCCTCATTTTTCATCATCCATCCTTCATCAACCCTCATTATCTGTCTCTCCCCCACCCCTCATCATGCGTCTCTCACCACTCATCATGCGTACCTCCCTCACCCACCCATCATCTGTCTGTCCCTCAAACATCCCTCCCCTTACCCTCATCACCCATCCTACCTCCACCCATCATCATCCGTCCCTCTCCCACCCTTCATCATGTGTCTCTCACCACTCATCATGCGTACCTCCCCCATCATCCGTCTGTCCCTCCCCCTGCCCTCATCACCCATCCTACCCCCATCCCTCATCCGTCCCTCCCCCAACCCTCATCATCCCTCCCTCTCCCACCCCTCAGCATCCCTCCCAACCCCTCATCACCTCTCCTTCCCCCGCACCACTCATCATCCGCCCCTCCCCCAACTTCCATAACTCTTGCCAGTTTGCATTACTGGCTGATTTAACCCTTGCGGTATTTCATTCACTTTGTTGTGTCAAGACAGTGAATCGCTGCATCAGAAATGCATAGCGGGCCTGGATTTCTAAACACAGATTTTTTAAGGAAATACTGCAAGGCCTAAATCAGCCAGTAATGGAGACTGGCAAGAGCTATGCCTTGCATTGGGAAGTTGCCCCTCCCCCTCCCCTCCCCAGCCCTCATCATCCGTCCAGGTATGTATATAACCTGCAGATTTGTCCAGGTAAGTGGCCCTGGAGGTTGAAAGTTCAAGCTGACAAGGTTGATGTACCTGCTGTCAGTCTGGCACTAAACAGAGCAATTAGAGATGTAAGTGAACTGCCTGATATACTGATAATCTCCTCCAGCTGGCTTCACCCTGTTCTCTGTGACTGTCAGTGAAGGATCCAGGTATGGTGCTCAGCTATTGGTGCTAATCACCCGAGACAGGTACAGAGTTTTCACTTGAGTGAATGTACAGTATAGGATCAGTGATGGTTATTGGGCAGAAATAATTGATTTATATGTGGCATGGTTATATGGTATATTGCAAGTGAAAGACCAGGACTTAGCTTTTTGCAGAGTTTTCAGTTGAGTGGATGAAATGATGGTTACAGATCAGATAACAGTTTGGGAATGTGGCATGGTTTTGATACTCTGCAAATAAGAATAGGACTAAGCCTTGGATCCAAGACTGATAAGGGTCTTGGTGAGACGAGTACACATTGAATGTAAGACAGATAAGAATTTAGTCTACATAAAACTTATCTATTAATGCTTATTTATAATCCTTATCCTTGATAACAGTCATGGTTTCACATGAAATTTTTTCCACACATTTGTTCACATAAAACATTCACAGAAACGTCTCAGAATAAAGATGACAAATGAGACCATTTGATCAGAAAGGCTTTTCGTTGCAGTCATTTTATTTCTATTTTTTCATTTCCATTTTTATTTATATTTGAATTAACAATGACGAATTTATAAAACCATTTCCAAACTTACATCAACAGAAATTTGTTGTTATTCTGGTTCTTGAAATGTTTTTTTTTTTATTCTTATGACATCAATATGAGCATAGGGGGTATTTAAATGATATTTTATAAACAGGGGAAAATGTGTTGTGAATAACCCTGATTTGAAATTGTATTTAGTTAAAGAGACAAGTTTGCTTATATAAATGCTGTTTCATAACATAAAAATAATACATAACAGAAAAATTATTCATTTCCAATTTTCCAGATTAAATTCTCTCGGACATATTCCCTGGAGAGGTATGTTGTATAACGCAAGCTTATCTGTGAACTTGTAACAAATATTAGGTCTTTCAAAGTGCGAACACAGAAGTGTCAAATTCCTTCTCAAAGGGAAGTTAATCAATCAAACAGGTTTCAGCTTCTCGCAACTAGACATCTTAACCTTTTTCTCCGACAATTAGAAATTGTATCAACTCTTTTAATACTTAATTATTTAATGCAAACAACCTGAATGGCTGACTATAATGAATCACAAGTTATATTCAAATATTTCAAGGGATTGGCCAGGCTAAATAAAGTATCCTGAAAGTAAAGTAACCCTTTATCTGTTAATACAGTAAAATTCTTCTCTCTAAAAAGAGATTCCAATTCCTGAAGGTCAACCACTAAGAATGGTTTGGTTCTCCATAATTCACCTGATAAAGAGTCGTTATATATATTTCTTCAGGATTACTAGGACGGTTCGGAGGTTTCTTTATATATAATTTATCTTTTAATTTTGACTTTAAACTGAGTTGAGATGATACAGTGTCTAACACTGCATATTTCTTTCCAATAAACATGTATGATATTACTGCAGGAAGAAAGCTTGCAACACCATTGTGGCAAAATATTCTGAATTGTGGTGAAATCTGCAAGCATCGACTGAAACTAGTTTTCCAAGTTTTACTGCACTGAATTACAATTCATCTCATCATTGCACCCTACATATAAAACAGTTGACAAAGCTGCCAGACCTCTTGCCAGATTAATTCCATGGATTTCTTGATCCAGCAGTAAACATAACAGGAAAAATAATTGCATGTCCAAAATTGTAATATTCTATTTGATTAACTTATTTTCATTTGAAATACTATGGCAAGCACCGATGACAACTGAGATCATCTGCAGTTACTTTGAGGTCATCCTTCGTTGGTTGAGGTCATTCTTCGTTGGTTGAGGTCATCCTTCATTGGTTCGGGTCACCCTCCGTTAGGTCAGGTCACCATGTATGGATGCAATGACGAGTGACTGTCAGATCTTCGTAAAGTCTGAGAATCCTTGCTGAATGATGTAGATGCTATTAATCATTGACTGACATTCTGTTTGCAGACAATTATGTCTTCCATGTCGTATTGTGATTACAATCTTAATAATATCCCTGCAACAAGAGGACTGAACTCTTCAACTTGAGAAGTCAATAAATCACAAACTCGATAACTCTCTCCAATTTCATGAGAGTATGTACGATGTCTCATTCAGGAAGTGTATTTAAATAGAGTGAAATCCAAAGAAAATAAATTGATTTTATTATTCATCAGGATCTGTTGATTGATCTTGACAAGCCAGAAGCATCTTGGTGGAACAAAAATGTCCAGAATTGATCTCTTTTATCGAATATTGAAAAGCAGCCATGGAGACAGATATCAGGTATCTGATGAACTCTGTCAACATCACATCTTACTTGAATTATTCCTAGTAACACATTCAAACCAAGGTGATTATCCAGGACACAGCTTGTAATAGATTAGGTCACAGCTTCACTTCTGATGGAAAAAAACCATGAGCACTACAGACAAACTTTTCCTAATTTGAACGTTTTCAGGCAAACGAGTCTTTATTCTTGGGTTTTTCTTTGAGCTATAAATATGTCTTCCTTAAATATTCCTGGATTGATTAGATTTCTTACACAATTTTAACTAATACAATTATATCAATTAAATTGTCATTAGATAGTAAATTGGAAATACTTTTTGTTTTACCCATACTCATTGCCACAGTGCAGCGCCACTTCAAAAGCTGTTCTGCACTTCTAATGCTGACAGCCAAGCATATATATAAACTAAATTCTGATTACATGACTAGAATTCTGTCTGGCTGAAGTACTTGGTTTACCAGGTTCACTTTGAGCTATAATTATGTCTTCCTGGTATATTCCTGGATCAAGAGATACAATGCTAATCTAAGACCAGTCAAAAAACGTAATAGTATTAGAAGTATTCTTGGCAATAGAAGTTGCTTATTTCGGATTAAGTTTGGGATCAAATACACTTAAGCCATTCTGGAATTTCGGTGAACTCTTCCATAAAAAAGTCTTTACTTACGAGCTTCCCTTTTGATTTCTTAGATAACCACAGAGGGTGCTTATGACTTCAATTACAGTATTAAGAATGGAACGACTAGAACCAGGGATGCAGAAATCGGTCTATTTGCCGGACATGTCCGATTGTCAATCCAGTTTGACCGAATGGAAAATTGACCTATCGGACATCAGTTGACCGATTGCAGAAAATAAAAGGAAAACTAAACTTACAAGCATTAAATAAAGGCAAACGGCCCTGCTTGTGTCGGTCATAATTGTTTATGAAATTGAAATATGTTGATCCAGTCAAGAAGTCACATTTATTCTTCACAGCACGAGGCACGACGTCAATCATCATTATCTTCAGTAAATTATAATTATCGGCAGAAAAAACACTTACCGTTTGATATTTAATTGAAATTTCCAGTGTCATTTAGTGACTGAAAGATGTGACCCATTTCACAACATTATTTACGAAAAATATTTCATTAAAATCGCATTGTAAACAAATTTTGTCAAAGATAAACATTGGATGAACGTGTGGCTTCACCGTACCGGTGATTCATGAATTTGTTACAGATTAAGATTGTGCTACTTTAAATCTCGATAAATTTAACAATATCTCGGTCATAAAACATAGGTAACATATTGTAACAAAATAAGATAGATCAATATCGATGTATGGTAAAGCTATTATACAAATTCAAAATAAATAAACCTATCAAAAACGAATAATTAGCAATATTATTTCACGAGACGTTATGTAGTCAAACACCGTTTGTATGACGCTACGAACACGCGATTGCATTTACATGATGACACACGTTATAAAGAGGTATGCTAATTTAAAAACTCCAATTTCTCTTGCGTTTACATTAGTTCTAATTATTTTATAATTATTCATTTACAATTGCGAAATATGTCTCCAAATAAAATATAAAAGTAATCGTATTAGAATAAGTTCAAATTCGTAACTACATCTTGAATAGGAAATAGTCGTATGGAAAATAGTTGGACCACTTGTTCTGCCGAGTTGTGAGTTTACGTAAATTATATCGCTATCGAAAACGAGTTCCTTTGAATTTAAAATGATTATTTAGAAGGTACATATCATTTGGTCCATGATTTGAACTTTTGATGAACTATGTGCAATTAAATTATTAGAATTTTCTCGTCTATCTTGACGCAAATTCGCTTGTAAACTCGCTTGTAAACTCGCTTGTGTAAACTCGCTCTAACTAGCACTGTCGGTAAATCGTAGTTGGTAAACATTGATTTTAAATTATGAACCATTTTATGCATGTTAATGATAAATTAATAGTTATCGTTAATTGAATTCGTGTTATGTTTAATAGTATGCAATGAATGAAGAACCAACAAATAGTAATACTTTCTGATACTTTATTCATAAAAAATGTTTACTTCCGGGTTCGTTTTTTTGGGTCAAAGATGAAATGTCCGACTGGCAAAAATTTGAATCTGCATCCCTGACTAGAACATATAGAATAAGCACCCTACACTAGGAGGAAGTCCAATTAGATCAATTCCCTCTTAACGGCTGTTTCTAAGAATGAATCAATTTCAAGGTGTTGGGCTAAAAACAGCAGAGGTAATTACAGTTTTTCCAGAAATTTAACTATTCTGATGAGATCTAGGCAACAAGTCTTGTTTTAGACCTTGCAGTCAAATTTAAACGTTGTGACCTAACTCTCTTGGCAAGGCACTTTATCCATAATGCACTCAGCCATACAAATGGGTACCTGAAATAACGGGTGTGCATGGTTTCTTGTAGCACTTAGAGAAAATTATGGAAGCTGCAAAAGATCAATTTGAGATTTAGCGCTACACAAGAACTGTTCATTATCACACTGGAAAAAGATAGAGTATGCCAAAATAAAGATAGAGTTTGCTAGAATAAGTAATTGTCACAAACGTGACCATATAATATAATAATAATAATACTTTATTACCCCGAAGGGAACTTGTTTTGCATGTTACAAACATGTTACCATGTCTACTGCCACAATAAAAAAAATTAGCTGAAAGGATGGACACACAGTTTCTACAGTGTAGTCAACTTCCAAACAAAAGGTATAACTCTTGCCAGTCTCCATTACTGGCTGATTTAAGCCTTGCAGTATTTCCCTCGCTTTGTTGTGCCTAGATAGTGAATCGCTGCACCTGAAATGCATAGTTGGCCCGGATTTCCAAGCAAAGAAATCTTAAGGAAATACTGCAAGGCCTAAATCAGCCAGTAAAGGAGACTGTCATGAGTTATGCCTTGCATTGGGAAGTTGCAGCGTAGTGAGCTTTTCATGTTTGATTCAATTGTTATGATATTGGGCTAGGAACATTTGATCAAAGTCTCGTAGTGACCTTGAAAATGAGGTCAAGTTAAAATGATTCTTGTCTGCATATTTCCCAAGTGAAATCGACTGATACCAAATTTGAAGCCTCTAGGTGCAGCAGTTAATCAGGCGAACAACATTTTTGAAAACAGGTCAAAGTCTCGTAGTGACCTTGAAAATGAGGTCGAGGTCAAGGTTACCCCAATCGACTGGTGTTTGCGCATTCCTGAAATGAAGATTGGCACCAAATTTGAAATCTCTAGGTGCAGAGGTTCATTAGATAACAACATTTTAAAAACTGTCAAAGTCTTGTTGTGACCTTGATAATGAGGTCAAGGTCACCCGACCCGAAATCAACTGGTGGCTCTTCCCCAAATGAAGGGTGGTACCAAATTTAAGGACTATGTGCAGCTGTTCATGAGACAAGAAACAGGATGAACCTACGGAGCTAAATACCATGTCCCCCGCTCCGCTCTTCGTGGTGGAGGCGGGGGACAACAAGATGTATTAAAAACTTTGAGAAATAATGGATCATGACACACATCACTTAACCTCTTGCTACCTGCCTGAATCATTTCTTACATCTACATCTCACACAACTTTACCGAAGGCAGGGATAATGCCTCAAAATGTTTTTTAAAGAATTTTAAAAATTGAATTCCTAAAAAAATAGTTTGCATGATGCTCTTAAAAGACAAACTAAATCCAGCTTAATGGTGACTGATGACATTAACTTTGAAACTGACATGAACATCTTGTTCCCCTGCACGAAGAGATAATCTAATCTAAATTTCAAAAATAAATAAATTAAATACAAATTAATTTTTATTTAAACTCTTATGAAACAGAAAATCTTTTGTTCTCTCCCCTGCTCAACAAACCAAAATGATATCTGACCCTCTTTAAACTTGACAATCATGAACATCTATATCATAATTTTCAAAACATCACAATCCTGACATGAAAGTAATTAAGTCAATGAAATAAAATATCTAAATCTTGATATGAAGGTAATTAATTAAGTCCATCGCACAAACAGCAAATGTCGGCTGAGACAGGTTTGACAAAGCCTACAAGAAAACATAGTCTTGAAGACCAGAGTTTCCAGTTAAGTCAAAGAAAGTTTTAAATCACTTTGTCCTGATTTGATTACGGTAAGAGGTCAAGAATAAGGTGAGGAAGGGGAAGGACACCTAGAGGTCAAGGTCCTTCAGCGGTAACAGGAAACGTGACATTAGTGCAAAAAGGAGAACTGTTGATAATAAAAACACCTCATTACTTCTCATTTCTCACTGGTTATTGTGTGGAGACTGTTCATAACAAACTTGGATTGAAACATCAACAATCTTGAACTCTTTAAATTCAATGAATGAAATGTAACACAAAATGAATTCTCGTCTTTGTTTATTGCCATGCTGAAATCAGCCTCTCTCATTATAATGTGACCAAAGAGATTGCATTTCACAGAAATTGTCAAAAGACATACTGAGGTTATATTCCAGGGGATGAAATAACAACATATCAAAGTAAATAATCATTTCAGAATTGGAAGTCTTCATTGACCTATTCCAGTTAGAGAAAATTTTAGATGATAATACCGATCTTTGAATTGAATTTTTCCACCAGCCGTTGGCCATTATATACAAGACTCGTGCCAATTTTTAGCCCTGTGAAACTACAATTTTCTTCAATGAAAACATAAATGTTAAACAAAAAATGTAAAAATTTCACTATTTGTCGTGACATGTTCGCTATCTATTTTGAAACAAGATGAACGAGATAATCAGGAAATCATTGAAAACACTTCATTCAAGTTGAGCAATAGTGAGCACGTCAGTGCAGGACTGTCCTTGATGAGGAATAAACCATGTCAATTTGGGGAGGGCGGAAAGCTACATTTCGCTATGCCAATCACAGGTGCGATAAGATCAAAGCTCATAAAACATGTATCATGGCCTGCAGGAAGTTGTGACGAGACGACCTATCACCTTACATCTGTCTGACATGAAGGGACGTATCACGATAATCAAGAAAACCGACTGAGGACATAAAAGTTATTAAAAAATGGGTCGCTGCCTGCAGCATTGTTCTACATGACATTGAGAGTCCAACCGATCTTGTATACATGATGCTACTCACATACCGGTAAACCTTCGGAGCCCCACTGATCTGTTTACATACACTATAACTAACATTTTTATATACAATTTGATTCGTTGATATACCGATTCCAAACTGGTCAAATCTAGGTAGAACCCAAACCTCTTGATCCAAAACTGAACGAGCCTATCGATTTCAAATGCAAGAGAGAATTGGAAACAAATCAATTCAGTGTAAGATAAAATCTAACAACATACCAATCTCTATCTCCTTACACTGACTGTACTGGGCTATGGTCATTGATCGTGAGTCAGATGCTTGTGTCACAGGTGTTGCTTTATCCCCGTCATTATCACACTTACCTCCATTCTTACTTACTTCTCATTGATCCAGCAATAAAGTACACTGTCCTACATTCTACTTTGTTACTGACTGACATTCCAGAAAGACAACTTAAGCCCCCAAAACTATGTTTAATAATTAATAACCTTAGTTAGTAATAACCTCAGTAATTTTGTCATGGTTCACTGAAAATCAGCTCATTGTTTGCTTTTAATCACATTGTATTGAACAAAACTTGAGCTTCCCTAATCTAATAAATTTCCAACACTTACTTGACGAGATAATTATGGTTGACCCTTGTCATGTTATATTTGATTTAAACATATTTTATTCATGAAATGTATACATGAATGGATTGGCCAACAAGCTCCGAAGAGCTTATATAAAGGCCGCTCCGAATATATGTTTCACTGCCAGACAACAACACAACCTATATTTTGATGATAATTTAACTATTAAATCCTTTTTTTTTAAATGTCACATGGACCTGTAATTGACAAATTATGTATGATAATTGTCAGTTTGACACCTGACCAAAACTAGATTAGCGTTTACAGGACACCGCAAAATCAGAGCAGCTCCGAACCTGAGGGTCTTGCCTTTCCCTGTTCTGCCTTCTCCACAGCAACAATAAAATGGGCAACATGGCTTTAACCAATATCTCATGACCTTGACCTTTTACATTCAATATTAAAAGTCACAAAATTAATGATCACTTTTGATTGTGTATATCAATCATGTAATGATTAAACAGAGTTAATAGTTTTAACAGTTAATGTAAGGCATATTCACAAATGCATGCTTAAGTTGTGACCTCCCTGTGACCTTGACCTTTGGCAGATTTTAGTCTTTCTCCATAGTTGATATATACCAAGAAAGAGCCTGATTGCAGAACTGAGTTTTTTAAGAAATCGTGTTTACAATTATTTTTGTAGTGATTTCAGAACTCATGACCTTGACATTTGACCCTGAATGTGAACATGTCAAAATAATTCCCCAGGTGTATAAGAAAGAATCTATGTATATGATGTCTTAATACGTTCGCGGACAAAAAGTTATTTAGTGATTTCAGAACTGGTGACCTTGACCATATCTCATGACCTTGACCATATCTCATGACCTTGACCTTTGACCTTCCAGGTCACACAATCAATGATCAATTTTCATTGTGTATATCAATCATGTAGTGATAAAAAGTGTTAAAAGTTTAAATAAGGCATGTTCGCAAATGCATACTTAAGTCATGACCTCGCTGTGACCTTGACCTTTGATGGATTTAAGCGAAAACCTTTTCAAATCTTGGCCTTTCTCCATAGTTAATATATACCAAATATAAGCCTGATAGCACAAGTAATTTTCAAGTAATCGTGTTTACAAGGATTATTTTGGAACTCATGACCTTTACCTTTGACCTTGAAAAGTGAACATGTCAAAAAAATCACCAGGGGTATAAGTATGAAGTTATGAAAGTTATATGGAGAACAAAACGCGCCGGCGATGGAAAATGCGCAAAAACTGATAGCTGCTAATTAGATCTCATTAGATTCTCCCTTTACCTGCAAATGCAGTTAAAGTCTTGAAAAAATCTCCCCCAAGGCTTTGTATGATTTAAGGCTCAGGATATAAAAAGGTAAAATAGAAAAACAAGACACTAAGAAGGATATGTCATAAGCCCTGACAAGTCTCATGGTTTATAAAGTAAGTCAACCTTAGATTTCATGTGAAGATTTTTATAAATTTCATTTCATAAAGAAAAGAACTAGGAACAGTTATTAAACTCCTAACATGACATGCAGCTCAGGGGATGTGTTAAATAGTAATAAATCATCACACTACTTCTTGTCAAACAAACAGTTATTATTATTTTTAAATGTCAACATTTTCTAAAAGAGAAAAAACATGAAGAACTTTTTTTTTCTTTTTAATCTCGGATTTTCCTTCTAGACTATAGTTGATAAGACTTTCCTTGGTTTTAATGGAATCAATGGTCTGGAGGACAGGCTAGGTTGACACCAGCATATTTTAGGATCACATTATCCCCTGAATGTCAGGCTGCCTTGACATGAAACCAGAAACCATCAACTGTCATCATAATTTACAACATGTCAACCCCCAAATTTGAAAAAAAAACTTTTTGTAGATGTTAACCATGCTTAAAAGATCACAAGTGAAAATAAACATTCTATGAAGACTGAAAATCTGAACTGATATTACAAATGTTTATAAACCTTTATTGCATTACAATTATTTCTTTATGGTTTTTGGATATCTATTTGGCTTCTAATTTTACACATCTTTGTTTTTGTTTACCAATCAAAAGCAAAGAATAAAATGAAAATTTAGTGAAAATGACTAGAAATAAAGATAAACCGAGAAATCTAATGAATAGGTGTTATCAGTTCTTGCCTCACTAACACTGCGTAGGGATGACTTTATCAAGCGGTATTGCACAACAGAAGAGGCTACAGCTTCACCTAAAGGGCACACAATTCTCCTGCCAGCCAGATGAAAAACTATGTATTTACTATTCATATTTTTTCGGCCAGCCAGATTGATTTGGCATCATTTAATATCTTAGATTTAGAGCCAACCTGTATCATCTAATGCAGTAATGTTCAAGTACGGGTTACCTTAATCTCAGCAGAAACGTTATAGTTAATGAAATATGATCCCTGTAATCGAGATACACACAGACAGTTTGGCAACGATTCATTACAAACATAAAGAGTTAAAATCCACTATATCAAATTCTATTCTTTGTCGTTGACCAACTTTATCCAACAAAAATCTTCAATTCGAATCCAATACAAATTTTACTGCCAGCCCAGTTTCTGGTTATCAGATCTGTGATGACTCATAACTAACCTAATGTTTAAATGTCCATCTCTCAGACTTGTTTCAATTACATATTTCTTCACATTTGACATTTTGTTTTGACAAGTGCACTTGAGTAATCTGACTCCAGATGAGCCATACACTTATATAAAAGAATTTGATAAATCAATTAACCATCTCAAAGCTGTAAAGTACGTACAGGAAATAGTGGAGAACGAGAGTATCTAGAGTATTGTATTGAGGCAGCCACTGTCACCTGCAGCACTGAGGAGGTTAACATTCAAATGAACCTGATATTCAACGGAGGGAATCAAACCTGAAGAATAAATCATGTTTTAATGTGATGACTCAGTAAAATAGTTAAACTTGCTTCTGGATTTCATCGCAGAACTTTTTAACAATGTTTAAAGTAAATAGTAACTTTCTTTCTGCTTTCTGCTGGTAAATAGGCATTTCTTTAATTTTATTGCCATTATAATTAACGAATTCTTCTGTTTTCTGTCACGGCTACTTTTCTAATTCAATTATATCAGACACTGCAATTAATCATGGTAGAATTGGACATGCAGTTCCAACAGCACCAAGTATCTATTTATTTTGGGATTTTTATTCTTATTGAGAGTTGCACTCATTACGGACATTTTAATGTTTTCATGATCTTCTAAATAAGAAATGAATGAAATGAACCACTTTTAAGTGCATGCTCAGTGTATAAGCCTTCCATTAAGATGCTATTGTAATACGGAGCAGGTTCACCTGACACAACCTTTGTCAGCCACAATGGGTACAATGCAGACTCTCTCAGTGTTAAACCTTCAAGTCCTCGCAACCCTGAAACATTGAGGAAAATGTACAACAAATGTCAATTTCATGTCAAAGAGGACCATTGGATATGTTATGCTTGACAGAATAATCATTATTTATTATTTATAGTCTGACCAGGGCTAAGTTTCAGGTGAGAGTAAATGATTCTAAAACAGAATGAAACTCTATTTGGTTCGGGCTGTGATCAGGGATCACTGACTGATTGAAGAGGGAACAGTGGTTATTCACTGATTGGCTGAGGACCATAGGGTCTGATAACTGATTGGTTATATGAATTGATTGAGATATGAGAGCTGTTCATTCATTGGCTGAAGAATTTTATGAGCCAATCACTGATTGGCTGGAAAATATCAATGAGAATTGCGGAATCGCTGAAATAATCACAGATTTGCAAATCTGATTGCTGATTGGTTAAGTTCAATGCATTAATCAAAGAAATGTTTCGTTGCTTGGAAGTTCACAATTCAATGGCTCATGAGACATTGCCCTTGACAGCAAAACTGGACACAAAACTTTAGGAATCTTTTGTCTGATTTTTGATTCCAAGATAATACAAATCGTTCTGAGCTTCAAAAAAATGATCACGGTCACCAAAATCCACTGGTATCAAATTTGAAGATTCTAGTGCAGCGGTTCATGAGATATCGCGCTAACAAGAAACGATGCGGACGTACATACGGAGCTCCACGCTTCACGGTGGCGGGGGACAATAAGCCAGGATTATATGAAGCCACGTTCAACAGACATTCAAATCCATATTTACAGGATATTACTGGGTAATATGCAACTTTTTGATACCAGAAAATAGGGGTCAAAGAAGGGGGTCACCCAATAACCAGGGGCTATATTTCAGAAGAAGAAATTCTGAAGCTTGGTGAGGGTACGTCCATAAATTGAAACTTGTTCAAATACAGCATCAGTCAGATCAGAATGACACCAGCAGGTGAAATTCGAGATTGTTCTGACTTGACCACTAATACATGAATCTTAAATCTTGTCCACCTGCACATAATATGGACAAACCTACCCATTTTAGAGTATTTCTGGCAGAGAAACTTCAGATCGTTCAAAACATGTCCATACAAATGACGCACGTGTTGAAAGTGCGTATGTTCTGGCTAGCTGGGTCATGACCATTGTGGTCAACGACCCCTAGTGATATTGACAAACCCAGGAAGGAAATATCGAACCGATCATACCACTATCCAAATATTCCAATTTGGGATTATTGATAAACTCTTGAGAAAGAACGGAGAACGTGACAAATTTAGACGTTCAATAAATCAGCTGGTTTGGATGTGAAGGTTTTGGGAAATATGGTAACTGACAAGTGAAATAACAAGGAAATCGATGTGATTATCAGCTGATCACTATATCCGCTATCAGCTCTTACAGTGTGCTGTTCACACCTTGATGTTGTTTATAAGAGTGAAAATACATCCCCCTGCAATAGACTTACATTTACATTTACAAGTGACGCATTTTATTATTATTTTATTATAAAATTTCATTTGGCTTTGATACCTGCCAACATAGGTTGGAATTGTACTGGAATACCAGTAATCCACAGGAAAAGAATAAACACCTATAAATACATCTGTCTTGCCTTAGTTTTAACCCCCAGTATACAGAAGAGATGTCAATGGCACAAGGTAGGTCAGTGGCCCTGTGTTCCTGTATAAATCTAGACTAATACAGGTTCCTGGTCACGGGTCCCAATTCAAGGGCACCATAAATCCACTGCAGCAAGGAGAGCGACCCAGAGATACTCGTACTATTTACTCTCCCAAAATGTGAGAGATTTATACGATCAGAACGCTCTCTACCTGTCTCCCTTGATTTCATCATGATGAGCTGTAAAACTGGTGACGTAAATCGGCAATTTGTGTCAGTTATAAAACATGACTTATTATTTGTTCAGTTGTTGAAAGATATTCCACAAGAAATAAGTTTTTAAGATATCTTGAAGAGAACTTGTTCTCCTTCATGATATCCACTTCTAAAGTGCCTATCAAAGAAACCTTGACCATTCAAATGAGTGAGAATGAAATGTTTCACAGGTATATATAAATCTAAAATATTTTAGAAGAAATATTTAAAAAAAAATTACCTCCATTTTTTCAGTACATTTCCATTCATATCAGATCATCATAATACACACATCATTTTGCAGGATTTTTGAAAATCATGTGGAGAGAAGACCAGAATTTATAAAAGCTTGCATATGTACATTTTCTTTGAGAGGCATTTTAGAAGTTGTAGAGATTAAGAAAAAACAGTTACATGGATAGTCAACTTTTTTATTGCAATGAATGCGACGTTTCGATGTAGATACTAACACCGTTATCAAGCAAGTGATACACAAATATGGTATGAGGGTGATATATATAGTTGAAGTGTGTATGTACAATTTAACAAGGTGATGTACACTGAATTTCAAATTATATATTGAGGGAATAAGGTGTACAGGGGATTGATTGTGAAAAAAGATTAACATGGAGATAACATGAGTTTGTACCCTTGACAAGGTTGATGTACAGGGAGATGGTAATTAGTGATTAGCTTAGTGATTATAAGTGAGTGGATTGATATTAAAATAAAATATCCTTGCTATGCTCAGATTTTGGTGATCTGTTTCATTTCACTTTGCGAATTCCACTAAGAATCTCTATTCTAGTTGATAATAATAATAATAATAATAATAATAAAACTTTATTACCTCGAAAGGAATTCATTTTGTATCATGACAGAGCTCGTGTACATGAATTAACAGTCACAGATTACATGTAATACAAAACACAATCACAATTGGTTAACTTAAGGATCATTTAACAAACGAATGCTGAAGGGAATAAATGTATTCAGACCTCTATTGGTTTTGTATCGAGGTAATAAGTATCTCCTTCCAGAAGGAAGTTGAACATAATCACTGTGCAACATATGATCTGGATACGACAAAATTTTCAGAGATAATTTCAAAACTCCTTTTTCATAAAGATAGGACAAATTTGTAAAATGAACTCCAGTTATTTTACCAGCGATGTGGACGACTTTTTCTACACAAGAGACAAAGAACCATACCAACATTGGAAGGAAAAGGTTAAAAGGCTTTCAACAAAACAGTGATAAAATAGTGATAATAATCGTTCATTTACATTAAAAGATCGCAACTTGATAAACTGATAAAATGCCTTCATGTTAATACAGGAGGTCGAAGTAACAGTAAATAATTATTTAGAGGTTCTTTGCTTTATCAGAAAGAAGTGATACTCATTATCAGACAAGTCAGCAAGCCCTGTTCATCAGCAGCATATGAAATTATCGTAATTCAAAAGTCAGCTTGGCTTCTTGTACTTCTTTATTGAAATGATATGCGACGTTTGGTATAGATACTATTAAACACTGTTATCAAGCAATTGATGCTGAACATTGTGGTACGGCAAATATATAAACATGGGATATGATTAAGAAAATCATAATTTTTCACTTAAATATTCAGTTCGGGGGTAAAATCAGGCAAATTTTTATTTAGGATGGATTCTGAATTTTCTATAAAATTATGTCAGGAGAATCCGTAAAGTAATAATATAAAAGAATTGTTGCTTTTCATCTAAAATATTTCAGATTTTGGACTGGTTCACATCATGGAGTCATATCAAAACAATAACACGGGCAGTGACATCAAATAAATTATGCATGCAATAAATATTGCGTTTCAAATTCAAATTTTGAAAAAAACTGTAAACAGCATTTAACGTGCACACATATACAGTGATGGTTGAATGACAGGGTCATTGACTGGAGAGATGGATAAACCAGCTTCGATAGGTCAGCGACTCTTGCCTAACGTCTTTTCTTTACCCACAGGGTTTGTTTCAGAAAAACATTTTGCATTAAATTCACTGGCGCAGATAATCAAAGGATTTATGAGAGGTTTCAAACACAATAACAGTTGAAAGAGAGGATTAAATCATATCAGAAGAAGAGTTTAAATCCATCAAGATGTCCCGCGTGTATGTATGTAAGCTAGGAGTTGAAAGAGCTTCAGCTTGATGTGTATGTAATTCCTTACCAAGATGCAGTGGGTTTGATCTACGTCAATGACTAACACATAACAAAAGCAGACGGGAAGACGCCCTTTGATATTGCAACTTAGAAGTATTGTGAAAGAAGTAGGTTTATGGGAATCCATGTCAACTGTAACATGTGAACCAGCAATCCTGCTCATCCCTGAAGTACATTCACCCCTGAAACACTGTCCCAATTATCTTTGAACCCCCATGAGAACATTCACCCCTTAAACACTGTCCCCATCATCTTTGAACCTGCATCAAACACCCCCTCAGTGTCCCCTGTATCTTTCAACCCCCTTCTTTTACTCCTTCAAACTTTGTCCCCAATATCTTTCAAACCCCATGAGAACATTCACCCCCTCAAACTCTGTCCCCATCATCTGTGAGCTTGCTTTCATAAGTCTGCCATTTTCAGCACAAACTGACATCAAAGCTTTAGATCGCCATTATCTTTATATAGAATATTATGTCACTTTTATTACAAGACATACCTAAACATGATAGCAAGTCTAGATTTAAAGCAAACAACACAGAGATTTGATCATTTTCATGGAACTGGATACTGAATTATTGTAAACATAAATATCCTGCTTCATTTACTATCACGTCAATGATTTCGTGATTGTGTATTCAGTAAGTCTACTCACGCAGAAGGACTTGGACTGTAATAAAGGCTTTTATTTTACACACAGTTTTTGGATAGGACTACTCCCCCCCTACCCATACTCCCCATTTCCCTTCTCTCTCTCTCCCCCCCCCCCCCCCCCCCCCCCCCCCCTCCATCTCCCGCACTCACACATACCAAAGACAATTCCATCCCCCATCCAGATCCTTCATCTCCTTACTCTCAGCCCATTTGTAAATATAAGTAAATATAAACAACACTGCGGTCATTGCCCTCCCGTTACCTACATGTAGGGGGTAAGTAAACACCTTGCTAGTTCGCCCTCCCGATTATTCACCCCAAGAGCTTTAATCTTGCAGCGAGGGACAGCGAGACATGCACAGTGAATACCTGACTCTCTCCCTGCTACATAACTGCGCAAAACCTGTCACTTTATATCAAGTGGTGTCCGCTAGGCCTATCAGGACTGCAATTCTACCAACGTCAGCAATTTAAAAGATGACGTAAAACAGAACTATATGACTTAATGTTTGTTTAGTTTATGATTTTATCACAGCTATGTCAATGAACCCTTGAAACTTGACGTCTTAATTCAAGATGCAGAGTTTTTTTTATACTCAACCAGATGATATATGAACATGAAGCACATATTTCATCTGCTCAACAAGTGAGCATGAAGAGAACAATCTACGAAACAATCAAGGATCAATAACGCTTATGTAACATGCAGTACTATCGTTATGCAAGACTTTGTATGGCCATTGTTTACTTGATAAATAAACTTATCATCACTATATGCAACAAAGTGTACGGGACCAGATTTTTTTGTACATTTAATTTTAGTTCATGGATACCTGACGTATAAATTTTAACCTGACATGTGAATTATGATTACCTGAGGTATGAATTCTGATAGCCTGAGGTATTAATTGACAACCTGAGGTATGAATTATGATAAACTTATTATGATAAACCAGTTTTATACTCATAGATCATAGAACTGAGTTTAACCCTTTAGTGCTGCTTGTATTGATATATTCTGTGCTAGCAAATCTGTAGACATTGAGTTGAGTTGTCAAAGAGTTAGAATTCTTGTAAATTGGCATATTTTGCACTTATCAATTCAACAGTTTAAGTGTTAAGATCTTTTACTAAATATATTTGTTCTTGATCTACATTTTTCAGTGTTCTTGTTATTCAACTTAACACCAGAACATTTCCGCCACAATTCTCTCAATCTAAACATAAGAGCCTATTTTTAGTGAACTTATTGTGTTCAATTGTATATAAACAGCTTCAAACTCAGAAATACCTCCCGATAAATGGAGTTAACAATTCAAACCAGATGTGAATTGCTTCTACTGCTAGAGGCGGGGGAACAAATCAAGAGAAATTTGTGATGTCATAGACTTATAGTTAGCCTCTATCAGAATAAAATAATAATAATTACTTCAGTTCTTAAATAAATATTAAATTTTAAAGTTTAAATCACTGAATATCTTTGTCAAAATATTAAAAGTAAAAGTGTACATCAGTCCCTTTAAAAGTCTGAAATATTATGATAGTAAAAAGGATGATGAAAAGTATAGTTCTACCAGGTTAACATCAACAAGAAAGCACTTCCCCAAGTACACATGCTAAACATCCTTTCAAAGTCATCATGATAATGATTAATATTCTGTAAATAGTAAAATAACACTATCTCTACAGGAAGTTTTTTCTTCTTCTCATTTTTACTTGAGTCTTCTGATTTTGTTTCGTGTATATGTGATTGCAAAACATATGCAAAAGTGTTACATCATCTTAACCCTTACGTTGCGTATATATATTTTACCCTTTTTAGCCCCTGTGGCGGAATTTACAGGCTCGCAGCTCGCAGCAGTAGTTTGAGCTTAGGCACTAACGAGCTCTGCTGGCGGAATTTCCAGGCGGCGATTCCGGTACCGTTTTTACGAAATATACCGCATCTACATGGCGAATACGGGCTATATACGGGCGTTGAATACAAATTCAAGTCGCGGCACCCGTACACAAATGGTTGCTTTATACCCGCATCTTCGAATTATTTTTTTACGATTTTTCTTTACTTTTCTATTACTTTGTAAAGATTGTCTTTAATTCGGGCCTTATAACATCATGAATTTGGAGCGCGCTACTGAAATTTTTATATGGACTTGAAGACCAGATGTTTGTCTTTACAATGATATAAAAAATATTAGAATGCGACCTATGGTTATAATTCTATTGTCATCTAAAGTTTGTCTTTATTTCCAGCTTCATGAAATCAAAACTCCTGAGCGCGCATATTGCGAAATTTATATGTGCTTGTAGATAGTTTATTCCTCTTTACAATGACATAAAAATTATTAGAATACGACTTATGGTTCAGAAAATATAACCAACCAAAGGAGAGTGACGCTACCCCGACAGTACCACGTGAATGGTCCCGACGCGCACCAAGTTACTGGCACTGCTTGGTCCCCCCGGGACTGTGCTAATTACAGTACCGTTACCTCCTCGAGACCTCCTCGAGGGTGCCAGAGCCGAGCGCGCGTGGAACTAATGGGTACTAATGAGCACAGCATACACTAATCACCGCGGCGAACGCAATACATGTTGCGCGGTGTAAAGTTTGTCTTTATTTCCAGCTTTATAAAATCGTAAATTATTTCGCGCGCATGCGAAACACGTATGTACTTGAAGACAATTTATTCCTCTTTACAATGATATAAAAATTATTGGAATACGTCAAATGGTTCGCAATATATGAAGAGCGTACTTAGAAAATTCATTTTTGAAAAACTAACTTTTTGCGACATCTGGCGCATCACTTGCCGCATGTTTATTTTTCGCTGCGCATATACATATGATACATGGAATTGAAGACAATTTATTGCTCTTTACGATGATGTAAAAAGAAAAAAAATGCGCAACTTCGTTCGGAAGGCAACTTTTTGACTATCGCGCATATCGGGGCACGTGCCGCAACTTTAGTTTTTCGTGCGCATGTATAAATTTTATATTGAATCAAAGCCGAATCTTTCCTCTTTACCCCATGTAAGTTTTATGAAAATCGGCCACCCGGTTCAGCATTTATGGGTGTTTTTTATGATGCGGTTCTGGTTGAACTTCCAATGAAAGCTCGCATTCACTTTCTCTGTCTATTTGATAAAATAAAAAATATTTTATTTGCAATGACATGTATTACAATGAAATTACAATGCATTTAGGTACAAATATACACAATATTTACCTGCGGTTGTGCGCAGAACAGCTTTAGGGACCTAACAAGGTATGTATATAATGTGTATATACTGGTTGTCCACACTTCGGCTCTCTTTACTTTCAATTTTCTTCTTCTTCATTCCCTTCTTCATTTCTTTCTTTTTCCGTGGCAGTGATGTAAGCCCTGGAATAGTCAGTGGCGGTGTGGTACAGTTTGAAGCATGGTGCGGCGCACAGAGAAACATTACAATCTGTACATTCATAAGAAGACTCTCTGCCTACTCGTTTTTTCTTCCTTGCTGGCCCATTGCCTTCTTCAATCTGTTTTGCGAGGACGGCGCGTTTTGCCTTAGAGCATACCACACACATCCTTGTGACGTTTTTCTTCCTTCCGACAGGCTCAATCTTCGTCGGAAAGTGACGTCCATGAAGACGAGTGACACTCTCGTCGCTCGTGCTCGGCCGACCACGGGGACGTCTGCAAAGTGATGGAACTTGTTCCTTGTCCGCAAATGTTACTATATGTTGCGCCAAAGCCTTCCTGTATTCCCGACTTGTTTTTAGAGGTTTATCTTTGCTGTATTCTTTATAAACGATGTAAGAGTTCAACATGGCAACGTTGAGAACGTGAAACCAAACCCGTTTCCACCACTTCAGGGTCTTCACTCGGAACGGCGTGTACGACAACATCTGGTCGGCCCGATCAACACCTCCCATGTACTTGTTGTACGTTGTTACAATGCGCGGCTTGAGAACTGGTTCCCCTGTTGCCCGGTTCTTCTTCCCTGTTTGTTCAAGTTGTGTATCTTCAACAGTAGACATGAGAAGCACTGATTTTCTATCTTCGTAGCGAAGAACGAGTAGGCCATGGTTGTGAGAAACTGTCATGTCCCCTTGCTTGGCTTTCTTTTTAGGTTTCTTGACTGAATCAGGAAGTCCCTTTCGATTGGCTCTCAACGTCCCCGTGGCACCTATTCCCCGCTCCCACAAATTTATGTACAGATTTGTGGACGAATAGTAGTTGTCCATAAAGATGTGATGCCCCTGTCCAACGTAGTCGTTCACCAAGTCCATGACTACATCATAAGTTTTGCCACCTTCAGAAACCGGTTCATTCGTTTTTCCAGTGTAGAGTTTGAACTTGCAAACGTATCCGTTGTGCGAGTCACACAACATGAAAGCCTTTATCCCATACTTCTTAGGCTTGTCGGGAAGATAAACTTTGAAAGATAAGTTACCTTTCCAGGGCACCATGCCCTCGTCGACTGAAATGTTTTGATGCGGTTTATACACTCTTGAAAAACGGTGAACTATCCGGTTATACAAGTGTCCCAGTTTATTTATTGGTGAAAAGCACGGGGTGTTACGGCACGGCATCCTCCTGTTGTCAGCCAAGTGTAGGTAGGTTATAAGAAGCCAAAACCTGTCTCGGGGCATGCACTTGGCGAAGAAAGGCGTTGAGGTAACATCACTTGTTGACCAGTAATCAGCAAAGTTTCTCTGCACAACCAATGACATGGCAATTGTCATGGCTACAAATACCTTCATCTCTTCTGCATTAGTGTCTTGCCACTGTTGCATTCTTGAACGGGGTCTTAGAATTTTGTCCTCCATTGCTTGTTTGAAATATCTATTGGTTTCCGTTGCCATATCCTCATAGTCATCATTATGTATAAACAAATTGAAAAAGTCAATAGGTTCAGGGTTCTCAGGAAGTTCTATGAACTGGCGCAACCCAGTTTGACCAGTGAAAGGCAAGTTTACACGTGGCCGCGGACCATCCACCCACTCATCAAACGTCTGTGAATTATCATGATTATATTGTGGTATTTCGGCAAACTCCTCCTCAAAACCACTAAAGTCTTCTTCGGTGGAATTACCGGCGGCTAGAATCTTTCTGGCAATCTCTGTCTCTATATCACTCAGAGCATCTGTGTCACCATGTTCACTATCTATTACAGTGTCCCGATCATATGCATCATCACTGTCTAAACCACTGCTACCATCACTGTCAGTTGACTCCATATCAGAGGCTTCATCAGCATGGATCTCGTTGATGAAGTCGTCGTCGCTTGAAACGGCTTCAAAGCTGCGTGTCCTAGTATGCAACGCCCTAGGCCGTCGCAGGGCCTTGCGTCCACGTCCGCGCAGCATTCTGCTTCAACCTGTAAATGATTGAAAATGCGTTAGATGTATGCAACATATAACATGTGATTAGAGACAATAAACATACAGAGATAATGAATGTGAGCTTCATGGACGTTCATTTGCCAGTTTCAGAACCTCCCGGCGCATCTAGGACGACTGCGCCGCAAGCGCCGACGGCGCCGACGGCTTCTGACATCGCGCCGATTTTTCCGACGCATATGTCAAACGGACCATTTTCTGATTTCCTCGGCGACGTGTAGCACCAGGCGCGAGGCCCGGAAAATAAACTACTATGTCAGGGAAGCTCGGGTTGTCAGTTGCCGAATGACTTCTCTTTTCGAGAAGCAGAGCATCCAAGGAGCGGTCTCTCGAGGCGGAGCCCGGACCCATGGGAGCATACTCCCATGCTCTCCGGGAATTCCCGTCCCCGTCTTCCGCGGCGGACCCCGGATTCAATCGCGGGACAGGTTTCCCATGTTCTCTTTTGAGAACGAGAGACTCCGAGGAACAATCCTATGGGACGAACCCCGGATTCTATTGGGAATGGGTTCCCATGCCCTCTCGACATATATAGCAGAAACCTTCATACCTCGGAATGACACGAACCTTTATTTCAAAGTAGAAACAAAAAAATAATTTGCACAAAAAGTTTGGGGGGTGGCGACCAAAAGCGGGGGGGTCCGCGCACCCCCCGGTAGATATTTATACTTGTGGGTCGGTCCCGAAGATGACGGACCACGCCCATGTTCATGGGAATTTTTTCTCATTATGTCATGGCGAATCCCGTCGGAAATTCCCCTGCTCACGAAAAAACTAATACCTAAAAAAGTAATTGTGATACAAAAGAACTTTGGTAATAAAAGTGGTGAGGAATCAAATTCTCCATCTGCTCAGTTCAGTCCGCTACACATATAAATAATTCTTCAAATCTTATTGAATGAAACGTCTTTTATTCAATAATGTAAAAGATAAAATAATAAATTCAATTCAAATGGTTTGGAAAGGTGCGCCCTCGCATTTGAATTTTAGAAATAAAAACCTTTCGCAAATGGCATCAGTAACAAAAATGTTCACGCATTTTTAGAAACTCCGAAAAGTGAAATATTTTCCTGAGAAAATATTCCCACGAAAAGGCTTTTCCCCGAGCGGCGGGTCCCGTACTCAAATATATTTTCGCTTTTATGTTATATTTTTTTTTCCAAAACTGGAAACAAAATTCCGTCATGACAGTTGTTCATCGTTTATAAAGCTCTATATTTGCGTATCAAAAGAACAGTATTTTAGTTATATATTATCATACTTCTTCACTTACGCGTACATCAATATTGCGGCTCTTCGCGCATGCATAGTTCTTCCCAAAAACATGCGCATTTTATCTGGAATTAAAGACAATGTTTTTCTCTTTACAATGATGTAAAAATTATAAAAATCGGACTTGCGGTTCAAAAGTTATGAAGTGCGAAAATTATACCTTTTGGCGCGGCGCTTTGCGCATGCAGAGTTCTTCCCGAAAACATGCGCATTATACATGGAATTGAAGACAATGTTTTTCTCTTTACAATGATGTAAAAATTATAAAAATCGGACTTGCGGTTCACAAGTTATAAAGCCCGTAATGATGGTATATGCTAAGAGCGCCACTTATTCAAAGCCGAATATCACCTTCTGCGCGACACCTAGCGCATCAAAAGTTATTGCCGAAAATACACGTATTTTATATGGAATTGAAGACAATTCTTTTATCTATATACTGATAAAAAAATTATGAAAATATCCCAAGTAGTTTCTTAGAAATAGAGCGCCGAGGCATGTTGGGGTAAATGCGCCACATGTATCAAAATTCAAAAGTGCGAAAGTCGCCTATCTCTGTGCGATTGCTGTATTTTCAGTTATGTTAGCGCAATTGCGATTTTTATATGGGAATAAAGGCCATTCTTTCCTCTTTATTTTGGTATAAAAAAAATGAAAACAACCAATTGGTTCATATGATACGAAGTGCGAGAGAAAGGTAGCTTATCGCAATATCTTCCCGTAATTAGAAGCTATCTGCCCATGTGGCGAGATGCGAGACAGATAAGCATAGGCTATCTGCCCATGTGGCGGGATGTGAGACAGATAAGCCTGTACGGGCCTATCTCACCCCGGGGCAGTGCAGACACTTAGGTGCTAATTAGCCGCCGGGCAGTGTAGCCATCGGAGCGAAGCAGGACAAAATTGGCCTTTTGTAAAGCTAATTATCGATGCGTTACGGGTCAACAATGCACACGCAAATTGGTGTGAATTTTGCTGGACGTTCTGACCAGACACTGAAGAAAGCTTTATTCTCATTGCGGGCTGCGAGGCATAAATACAGCCACTCTCATGCAGCGAGTCGCGGAAACAATCGACTCGGGACCCGGTATGGCAGATAGCCAAGTACATAGACAGCCGTGAATTCTTCTAAGTAAGCGATCCGGGATCCGTATTGAGGTACCTACGAATCGCTTATAGCCCGCCCGGATAATTCCGGGACCCGCATGTTAAGGGTTAATACGTGATTAAAGACATTGGTAGTGATAATCATAATCATGCACTCCAAGCGAGTGAGAAAGTGAGCCACTAGAATGAATTTAAGCGATGAAAACATCTAAATAATAGATTGTTTTGAAATTTTAAAATAAATAGGAACAATTATTTAGTTGTTTACGGATTCTACTACAATGATTTTGACAATGATTATTTCAGGGGGAAAAAATGTTACTCAAAATCCCTCCCAAAAACAAATGTTGCAAAATTTTCCTTCCAATTATAAATGAAGCCAGATTTTACTGCCAAACTAATAACATACGTGAAAAAAAAAAATTTCTTAATTAATTCTGTCCGTTTTGCTTATCTGAACATCTTTCATATACACTTAGAGCTTAGTTGATTTTTAAAATATATTTTTGTTTGCCCTCTGCCTTAGGATATACAAAATTAACAAAATTCATAAACCAACTTATTCATTTTGCCTGGCCTGAATATTTTTCTGTAAGAACTTTTGGGAGAATGACATCCATCATATTACCCAACACACATACAATACAAGCCTTCAAGTAATGGTATTCTCTAGATTTCAGAATATTCCAGCAGAGCTAGATTACCATAATATTCTGAAAATAAATAAATTTATAGAAGCAGGAAAGTTGCATATTAGTAAACAACAGGGATGCAGAAATTGGTCTATTTGCCGGACATGTCCGATTGTGAATACAGCTTGTCTGAATGAAAAATTGACCTGACTTGAAGAGTCAGTTGACCGATTGAAGAAAATCAAAGGAAAAGTAAACAAACACGCCTCACAATCATTAAATAAAGACAAACCACCCTGCTTGTGTCAGTCATAATTGAATCTGAAAACACGTTGATCACGTCAACAAGTCACATTTATTCTTCACACAACGAGACATGACATCATTATCTTCAGTAAATTATAATTGTCTGCAGAAACAACGCTTACTGTCTGATATCTAATGGATATTCTCAGTGTCATTTAGTGACTGAAAGTTGTGACCACATTTTACAACTAAACAACATGGCAAATATTAGATTATTCCTTTATGTCAGATTATTCAAAAATACTTTTTTAGGAGTAAAAATATCCTGATTTATTATCAGAATCACAGCAGCTAGCACCTGACAAAGGACACACAGAATATAAAGATGCTGGATATAAAAAAACCTTCATTATATTTTTACATTTCACAATCAAACAATCATATATAGTTGTAAGTTAGTAGAATACCACATAGTACAAAAGACCACTACAATGTTTGTACCAAAGAGCATTCCCCTGGGGAAGTCTAATTTTCTTCCTACTTCCTACTGGTGAAATGTAAGGAAAGAAAGCTTCTTCTGATGAGGAAAGATAGAGCGAAGGCACCCACTGGCAATGTGTTGTGCGTCAGAGACCCACTAAGAGTACAGTCCAACACTTAATGATGTCAAAGACCATCTCAGAAGGAGACCAGTCCAAGACTTAATGACAAGAGCGCCTGTTCGCTATGATGCAGTGTTCAAGTGGCGCTAAATACGGTGTCTGGACAGACGTCAGGGAAAATATAGAGCTGGGGGCTAGAGTCCTACTGACTTTATAGGGGTGACCAGAGAGATGAAGAGTGGATGGATGGATGAGTGGCCATTGTATGAGTGAGTGAGTGAGTGAGTGAGTGAGTGAGTGAGTGAGTGAGTGAGTGAGTGAGTGAGTGAGTGAGTGAGTGAGTGAGTGAGTGAGTGAGTGAGTGAGTGGGTGAGTGAGTGCATTATTGTTTAACGCCACTTCGGCAACATTGCAGCCATTAGTGGCGAGAAATGTAAGTTAATTGATTATTTTTTAAATAATTACAAAAGCAAAGAAATAACAGGACAAAGGCTGTAAAAGACACCACCAAAATATCCAAATTTTGTTAAAAGCTGATTTAGAAAAGGTAAAATTTATGTCAAAAAGTTTTCCACATTGGTTAAACATTTTAGCTATTGAAATATCCTGATACAATGTTTCCCTTATGCGTGTAGTTCCCAACAATGGATGAGTCAACAAGTTAGAAGAGTTGGGGATGGATGAAAGGGGTGGATGGAGAACATTGGGGGAAGGATGGATGGGGTGGAAGAATGATGAGCGAGTATGTTAAAGAATTAAATATTGAGTGAGTGATTGGGTAGAAAGTGTGAGTGAAAGTTGATGGATGAATGTGTAGATGAGGTTGAATGAGCTGATGAGAGAGAGTACTATTCTGCACTTTGTTCAACAGCAACAGTCTATATACCAGCAATTTCACTCAGGTTCCTGGTCATCCTATTCAGATTACTTGCTTTTCTGCTTTGCCTTGGTTAAAGAAAAAGCCAGTTGAATAACATCAATTCCGAATCACTATCAATGAAGCATATTTCAATGAAGTTGAAGACTACAAAGTTAGGAAAAGGAATAATGTAGAATTTTTCAGTGGAAAGTTAAAGCTTAAAAGCCATATTTGAAATGAGGGATGGGCATGATTAAACTTGGTAATTACTTGTAATCTATCAATCATGTTCAAGCAATTGCACAGATATATGTATCAACCAAAACTCAGATAAACATGCAAAAGTTAATGGCACAAGATGAACTGATGATAAAATTCATTTGTTCAGAAAGAAGAGTTGATGGACGAATATTAATATTTATCTCATTTATCATAAAAGTTAGCAACAAATCTGTCAGATGAATTTCATATTATTTCATACAAAGAGGTAGAGAATATATATCATCCATGTATATATTGTGAAAACAGAAGTAAACTTACTTTCACTTTGAAGTTTGTATGGTAGTGACAATTGATTTTCAAAGAGGTACAAATCTGAACTATCACTTTACTATTGTTCTAATTTATTTAACAGCTAGCCAAATTGGTCAAGTGAAAAGTTTACACAAGATTGTTTTAATAACCTTAAAGGGACACCGCGTCGAGGATAAAAATCAGATTATGTGTATCTACCTTTGCTAATTAACATGTCTTCTAACAAGTCCCAGACACCCATTTTCATACAATTGACTTAATTGGTACTAAAAACTTCTGCATGTAGACAGTGAAGCGAAGTGTAACTCGTTAGCAGACACTCTAATCAGCTTAGTTAGATAAAGATGAGACTCATTTTTATCCTCGACGCGGTGTCCCTTTAACTTTCATAAAAACTTTTTTTTAAAAGAAATAAAGATAATATACAAGAATAATAAATTTAACATCTGTTTGTCCACAACATTTTAAAATGAGTCGAAACATTCTTTTACTCTATCAGGAGTAATCCACAATGGTAAAAAGTCTACTGACTTCTAAGCACTAGACGCGATCTTTATATACATATTGGAGATTTTCACATTTACCTAGCTACTGCTTAGCATCAATGGATAATGAGAATTACATTAAAGTAATTTAACCACAGTAACCAACAGTGATATTATAAGACAGAGTTGTAACATTTTGTCAAGACCCTTATCAAGAACTGCACATATTATATAATATTGTGTTGTAATTATCTTCATGGAATAATACTTGGTCCAGATTTCCTATCATTACAATCACTGTTCACAATTACAGCATAAAGTGGGTCAACTGCCGTAACAACAGTTATTGACCAATAAATGACAAAGGGCATATTAAGTGCATTTACCTATGTTCTACTGCCGGCGTATCACGCAGCTGACCCCTGTTTGACCATGTAGTGACCCAATGACCGCGGTCAAGTCAAGCAAACCAGGTGGTGTACCGTATATTACTGTGTATAAGGCGACCCTGTGTATAAGACGACCCCCTTTCTCAGACCCCTAAAATCAGGTAAAAACCATGTATCTCATGTATAAGGCGACCCCCTTCTAGCAATCGTGGAAACAGGTCGACATGCCATGATGGGAAAACACGTTGGTAAGATTTGGTAACGGTAAGTTGATGCCGGTAATTTTTTAAGTAACATGACATAAATGTTTTGTTATAATCGTTTGTTTTTTTAAATAAATTGTTTTAAATTTACCAAAATAATAAACATACGTTTTCCTACTGTGTTTGTTCTTATTTTTTAATGATTTGTCATTTTCTTGTCAGTTCAAGCGAGATTAGCAACACCACAGTCAACAATCTATCGTAAATATTCGCCATGTTATAACATCTAAACAAAGCCGATACTCCATACACAGATTTAGAAGTCGCTTCAGTGTTTATATGATAAAAATGGTGCGAAGAGCTTTGATAACCAAGCTTGATTGCGCATGTCCGAAGCCAAGCAAAATTTAATGTCTAGATTTCTATCGTAGTGATGTAAATATGTGTCCTTCTTATAAACAAAGTTGAACTAGTTGTATTTAATACTGCAGAATGCTTTTGAAAGGTTGGTAATGTTTGATAGCTGAAGTCAAGCCATTATTTTACATTCCAACGCTCTGGTTCGCTTTACCGCTGATTCTCTATTACGCGGCTGTCAGTATGGCTCCCAACATGTGTTATAGCGAGGGGCCACTGAATGTAGTAAACTTCTCAAGCTAAAGACGTGTTTATTTAACGTTGACACTTCAATCCAGAGAAGGATATACAGACTGATAAGAACACAACAAAGCTAAGATAATTACCGGATACATGAATGAATAACTGCCCTGATTGGAATTAACATTACGTCAATGACACGAGATCGAGATAAGCTTGTCAAGTTTTATGAATGAATAGGTTAGTTGTAGAATTTCATTTTATTTTTAAATGAATTATCAAATATATTTTATGTATTTAACTCCATATAGTAATAAAAAAATAACATAATAATACATAATAACTACTTATAAATATTTATTTCCATTTTGTAAACATGAGTTGACTGTATTGCTGTTTCCGGTTTCAACATCGTGAGTTAGTCAATGAAGCTTCAAAATTTCTTCTTCTGAAACATAGCCCTTGTGTATAAGACGACCCCCTTCTTTGACCCCCTATTTTCTGGTATAAAAAAGTCGTCTTATACACAGTAATATACGGTATGTTAACCGGTGGTAGATATCTTGCACACACAGGTGTGGTACTAACGAACATTTCTCTACAATATATTTTCAAATATCTCTACCTCTTACCTTTCAGAATATTTTGAATAATTCATGGTGTGTGTCTGCATGGTTATATCACCCATACAATGTGTGGCACTAGACGAAACATTTAGTGCATGAATTTTTGATAATTACTTTACCTTCATCCACATGATTATATTTCTTTAAGCTTTCAGTTCCATCTAGACCTGCTGAATAAGAACTAAGACTGTGTTAAAGGCTGTTATTTGATACTGTCATGCGATTTAATTTGGGGTTTAAGAGTATTTCACCTATATCACAGCTGCTAGTATTATCACAGGGGAAAAGCCCACAACACAACTGTTGTTATGCATTGCTTTGAAACCTGCATGCATCAACTGAAATTCAGTGTAGCATATGCACCCAAACCTTACTGCATAGAACAGTTCTCTATTGCAGACAAAGTTGCTGTGCCCCTGGCAGGAATCTAATCCTGGACCTCTTGATCTGAAGCCGAACTCACTTACCACTGCGCTATCCCACCCCCTAATTAAACAAAACTTGTGAGACATTAACAAGGACATCAACATATATCTCCAAATAACTATAAACTCCTAACCTGCAGAATATTTTCCTGTATTATTTCTCAAGACAAGTAAGTGGTGTACAATAGAAAGCGGTAAATAAATAAATATCTTCTTTACACATAGGTGTGACCCTGACATGGTAATGTACAGTTAGATTGACAATAATCTCCCAAATCACAATATTGTAATCCTGTTTACATGAACATATGATAAGGAAATAGATAAGGTAATTCTAATTTACCACCTGGTTCTATCGTTTATGATCTCACTGAGATTTCAAAATATTGTTTTTACGCTCATCAAACTTCTCTCAAAATTAATATTATCAAATTACACAAATGCATTGAAAAAATCAGTGTTATCAACCAAAACACATCACACATTTCGGTCAACATTGAAAAACATGGAGAGTATATATTTATCTCTCCCAATTATGTAGTTTCCAGAAATACTGTTCCCAGAATGACTGCTGAGGTGGAAATGTCAATACGTGACTGGAGTGGTAAGAGATTGTTCTCAGCCACACAGCAGGACCAGCTGAGAGACGTCCGTAAGACAATCAGCTGTAGTAGTTTTGGGATTTTTTTAAAAGCAAAACATAATTTGGCAAAAGCATTTTGAAGATGACCAATCTGTTTTGCTTATTATCCATTATACCCTTTACTCTGCTTAATGAAATAATTGTTTGTGCTAAATACTACATGTATAACTCTGAAGGTTCTTTGTCACCGAACAGTAAGTTCTAGTAACCAGCAATGTGCATTAGTTTCAACATTAGAACATCCCAGCGATATCAACATGTTAGATTTGGAATATATTATTTAAAGTTGATCGGGAAAAGGTGAGGTGAGGTGAAGTTTAACACTTTCAAGAATATTTCATGGCTGCTTGTATTATTGCAGGGAGAAAGCCCCCAACACCATGGTGGCTATGCATTGTGGTGAAACCTATGAGCATTGCATGGAACTAGCGAACCATGGGTGGTACTCTGCTGAAATTCAGTGTAGCAGTTAGACTCAGAACACTTCTACTCAGCAGACAAAGTTGCCAAGCCTCTGGCGGGTTTCGAACCCTGGAGCTCTTGATCCGAAGCTAAACGGATGGGAAAAAGCTGAATGCAACAAATTTGAACAACTAATTTCATGACAAGTGTTAAGAATATAACTCAAGTAGAACTCTCAGTGATGTGAATAAAATTCAAGGAACACCTTTTCAAGGCCAATACAGTACCATTAGCTTAAAGCTAATTCAACACAAGGACAGCTTCAGAAATCAAGCCCTGGTAAAATGAGGATATCCAGGATAGGCTGAGGACATTAATAAACAGCTATAAGAATATACAAAGACAAAGGGATTTTAAAACTTTAAATGCAAGTCATATCTAGTCCCCAGTCAATACAGAAGGACAAGTTTTCAAGATGGCTGTTTTGTCAAATGAAGCATTTTTGGAAGTATAAAATCATAAAATCAAATGGATTTTCTCTTCACTTGTTTGACCTTTGCGAAACATAACAATAGGAAGGTTAACACTAGTAATTTCTCTGTGGGTGGTACCAAAGCATAATAATCTCTTCCCAGCAATATTCCAAGGCAAGGTTAACATCAATATCATATTTCTAATCCCATGTAACCGAGAGTAGGTTAGTGTTAATTAACAAATTGGAGACGTAAACATGAATACTATTCTGGCAAAATGACAATCATTATTTCTTTTCTGGGCCATATGATCTGCTAGGCATGTCAGTAGTTTGCTTGGGGCGATTTCCTCGACTAACAAACATCATATTATTTTCATCACATATCGTGCGAGGCTAAGTCTGAGAGCACCAAACTCCTTCATGTTTTATTTCAGAACTACTGGTAGTCAGAATCTAGGAAAAAAAGTCACAGGAAAAAAAGTCATGGAAAAAAAGTCACAGTAAAAAAGTCATGGAAAAAAGTCACAGGAAAAAAAGTCACAAATTTTATTAAAATGCATATAAGTGACTAATTCTTTCATTACTTTAGTAAATAATCCTTTGGTATGCATTTTAAATTATTGTTTGTTGTAAATCCACATATTTTTTTAACCATTTAAGCTTGGATAGTAAGGTAATTGGCTTTATTGTAATCACAAATTGAGTGTTGTTTAGCCATGAACTGTTGACTTGTGTTGTTTTTGTTAACCAGAGACAAGTGTATTTTAAGTGTCTATTGTGAGAATAGTGCTATCAATAAAGAGTGTTAAAATGTCCAGAGACAAGTGTATTTTAAGTGTCTATTGTGAGAATAGTGCTATCAATAAAGAGTGTTGAAATGTCCAGATGATGATGATGATGTCCAGAGATAAGTAATAAGTCTCTAAAATGTTATTGTTTTAATGGATATTGTTATGAGACATATTGTTTTTATTGATGGCTAATAAAAAGTTGTGACTTTTTTACCTGTGACTTTTTTTCCTACAGAAATTTGTGACTTTTTTACCGTGACTTTTTTACCTGTGACTTTTTTTCCGGTCACTGGCGTTGTTTACTTAAACATTCTCAAACATTGTTTTAAACAAATAAAGTTCAGCTTTTGCATAAACTTCCTCTTGTTTCATTTAATGAACTAAATAAAAGAATAAGGGAGAATTATGAAAAGATTAAATAGATGATGGTCTGGTACGTATATTGACAAAGGTTTGATGGACCCAAAAACTGATCTACAGATTGTTACACAACATTACAAGTTATTAATTTATTCATAACTAGTTACAGTCTGAAAGTGTATCACGTATTTGGACAGGGTTCACATGAATGTTCAGACTTTGTTAGAAGAAAGATGGCTTGTCTAAAACTCTTAGTGTTAAAACACAATACATTATTCAGTCCATGCACGACCTTAAACCCTGCTTCACCTCGCCCAATTGTACACATTTAGATTCCAACCACCAAGGTTTTTTTTCTTGGTGTGTGGCCAACTGCTATAATTAAACCCATTCCCTTTTCATATTGTCCAAATTAACCTTCAATAGGCAAGAGTTCTATTTCTATAGAAAGGGTCTAAGCACTTAGCGGCCTTCACTTAAACGATCAGATCCTTTCCACATGACAGGATTAATTATTGTTTACCTTTTCTCCATTCTGTCTATCTACAAGGTGAGTGAAGCAACATGGTATAAAGAGGGTCAATGTTTTGTGAGGTTACCGGAGAGGTCGTAGAGAGTTCAACATCATAACACAATGTAATGATAAATGTTAATGGTCCTTCGGGACTTAAGCAAGATTTATTCTCTGTGTTCATATACACTGAATCAATTTATGATCACACATAAGATCTGGGTTATGATTCTTGGCACACCAACATATACACGAACTAGGCCTCAATTCTCAAGCTCTACAATAGTAGAGCTCCGACTAAGTAACCAAACAGTACAAGGTAAAAACATTGCTTTAACATTCATTGCATAAAATCTGATAAAACAATCACTGACAAAAACATTAAAAAGTATTATGATTGAAGAGCCAAAATTCAATCCCTTACATGAAAGACATAGCATACAATGTTTAAATTTTGTTTTCGTTTTCACAATTACTTCATAGGCATCTTTAATTTATCTCCCTTGGGAGCATACACCCTAAACAACATTCAAGACTCGATTCTCTTTCACTAATTGGTGAATATAAGACACCAAAAGACTGACCACCAAAGGTGACAAGACACCAACAGACTGACCACCAAAGGTGACAAGACACCAACAGACTGACTATCAAAGGTGACAAGACACCAACAGACTGACTATCAAAGGTGACAAGACACCAACAGACTGACTATCAAAGGTGACAAGACACCAACAGACTGACTATCAAAGGTGACAAGACACCAACAGACTGACCACCAAAGGTGACAAGACACCAACACACTGACCACCAAAGGTGACAAGACACCAACAGACTGACCACCAAAGGTGAGTAGATTATCCCCTCTCCTCAGTCTCATGACAGGACAGATCAGTCTCTGAAAAGCCAAAATAACAACTAGATCCCATCTCCTACCCAATGATATAAGCCTGAAACGACACTGGCCCAAAAGTATGATTTTGTTAATTTTTATGGTAAATTAAGATACAATGCTCATTAAGTTAACAGCCGAGACAAACATAACCAGGTGACGCACTGTTGGACAAGCGTTATTTCATACAGTGCCTCTTCTCAACCATCTTCACAACGTCACGGGCGTAACGAGAAGATTTTCAAATCATCTCCCTCCGCCCTTGACCTCACGGCCCGCTTTTTCTGCGCTAAGATTTTAGCGTACTGCAGGCTAATCCGATAGGCCAATCAGAAGAAAGCTTGCAATATGAACTTCTATATTTAGACTGGGAAACACCTTTTCTAATTCGTCCAATTTCTCCGCTTATTTTGGGTCGCAAACTGTAGCACTCTTTTTGACAGTATTTTGATCAGTCCCGGACTTGTATAAACTTTCAATTGATGCAATAAAATAATTACAATTCGCTTTCATAAACCTGTAATCGATAATCAAAACGTCGAAGCGGACAGCTTCAAAAGCCATACAGTTGGCACATGGAGTGGACCCACAGTTACGATGTTCCTGTTTGATAACTGCCAAACTGGATATATTCATAAATTTCGCGTATGATTTTGCGCATGTTATCAGGTATCGTTTGTTAATTTCACAACATTGCAGCTTGAAGTACGTTGAGTGATTCAATTAAGTTGGTTGTCATAGTTTTTAAAAAGTCATATAAACTAAATAACTAGCACATGTTATTCACTCCGAAATCAAACAAATCAAGTGTTGAGTTTGAATGAAACTAATCTTTAATGATTTCACACTATCTTTTTTTACAAAATACAAAATAACGCGTGTGGCATCATGGTATTTCGATTTAACAATCTCAATTATTTAATACTGAACTACATACCGAAAATACAGGTTGTATAACGTTTTTAAAAACTGTGATTTGATTTCTTGCTTGATAAACTGTGCCTATAACTCTTATTTATAAATGTTACAATTAGCACGCTATACTATTTGAAATATTCTTATTCAACGCGACGATTTGTATTCAAATCTTTTAACTTTGTTTGAACGTGGGTATTTCTCATTTGCATATGAACTACATATATCTCCGTTATAAACTTAACAATCAACTAATAACACTTCCTGGCTCGCATTTGGTCTTCTTATTTAATAAGCATGTTTATGATGATATATGTTCATGTATTTAAGTACTATACGACGAGTATTGCAATGTACAAGAAGAAACGTTTACCCAACGTATGTTTCTAAAAATAACAATTTTAGAATTATCGCTTCTGCAGTACCGAATGTAAACGGTGATTTCATTGGCTGTATGTAAGCAGCTGGTAAGGGGCATAACTCGTGATCACAATAGATGTCGCTGCTTCGTTACACTGTTATCTGGGCTGTTGAGGGCAAGGTAAAAAATGCATATAATTTATTTCTATGCGTTTTCACCTTGCCGTGGGAAGATGCTTCTCAACCTGATGATTGGACAGGGGTTCTACCATTCAGCCTCTGATAAGTCAATTCATTTAGCTCACCCATCCAGGGTAAAAAGCATGCCTATTCTTTTTACCTTATCTTATTTATCACAACCCTGTCACTCGAACCGATGAAATTATACTTTCGGTCTGGCTATTGTCTAGTCAAATAACAAGTAAGACAACGCTCTAATCTCTGTGTCCTAAACAGTTTGTATTGATGGTAGATCACAGGTCAACGACCAATTCAATCTGACCTATTTACCACATCAATAAACAATCAATACACATCATATCAGTCCTTCAGATAAATTTACACTTTTCATGAAGATTCGGACTGAAATACTCAGCAAATACTACCACCCATTAGCAATTGGTTTAATTCAAGCTACCACGTTCAATATCAAGAAGGACGTATTAAGGGATGTTGTCAAAGTAGATCTAGGAAAGCTTTTTCTCAAACCAAATGTTGATTGTTAATCGCTTTACAAGCATCAACACCATAGATTCATTAGTAATTGTCATGAAAATTTGTCAGCGTTTTCAAAATGCATAATGATTGAAATATTACGATTGTTTTGTTAAACCCAAAACATTTTTGACCAAATTGACCAAATTCTTTGAGATGGTCCCTTTCAAATGATTTGGAGAGTTAGTCCAAGCCGTTTATGTGAGCATCAGGGGACGAGATTAGCCGCTCCTTCCTGTGATCCTACTTGTAGTAGCAGCACTGTGTACGAGGGACTGACCGATAGTACATTGACCCTTTCATCGATATACTTCTCAAACTGTTTTTCTAAGAACAAATTCTCATACTTAGGAAATTTATTGGTTATAATTTTTCATTTGTTAACATTCAGGAATGCAATCTTCAAATGTTACGAAGATTAAAAACTTAATGGTCAGACTAAAAACTGAAACTTTATCCTATGACATTTGACAAGAATATTTTGTTACTGTTGATATTAAAAGTCAAGAATTTAGATAGTCTTCTATTTTTTTATATTATGTATTAAATGTAGTATGAAACCAAATCTTGAACTTTTTATTTGTTAACATTCAGGATATTAGAATTGATCAGATTTGTCAATTTCATGTTTAACTTCAATGTTTTCTTAAAATGTCCTGAAACACAAATTTTAATTGATGATGAAATTTATGAAAATGTAAACAATAATCAGTAACCGATTCAACCATTCAGTCAAAGAGCAAACACTCAGACGCATAGACAGTCTTATACAAATTTCACATACTACAATTCAGACAGTCACTAAGGCAAAACTGACAAAGCATCATGGAACACAATCCATAAATTTATGTCTTGATATTAGTTTTTCTCTTTGAATATATGGTGTTCTAGTAACCGTAATAAATTTACAAACACAACTTGACATTTTAGAATACTTCGTGTTTGAACTGAAATCAAACCTACAGAAATACGACTAATAAATCTGAAAATAAAGACTGAAATTACACCTGTTAATTCAATACTGTCACTGTGATTGGTCCAGCACAATGTTTCAGATTATTGAAGAAATTATCAAAGTAAAAGGTTAACTTGATAAAGTTGCAATCTGACATGTTTACTTAACCCTTTACCTGTGGAATTTTGAAGTGGAATTATTCCAGGTATGACTATCATCAGAAATTGTTTCACACAAATCAACACAAAAAGTTAACAGTTAAGATTTTTTTATGGTAATTAAGGATTCAGCCCTTTGGGGCAGAATCCTTATAGAGATTGGCGTGTTTATTATTATTTCAAAATACTTTGACCATCTTTTTAGCGCAAACAACTGAATCAAATGCAACCAACTTTTGCAGGCTGGGAACCCTTGCCCTGGAATCGAAAATGTCCTATTTTGGGCCCAATCAACCCAGCAATTAAAGGTCCAGTTAGAATCTAAACTTCGATTTTTAACATGGGAGAAATTTTCAATATGCATCTAGAGACTTTTTTCAAAAGATGCGCAATAACACTGCGAGCAATAAAGTAAATCATGACGAATTTGTAGGTCACGTGGTTTCGCCGCCATCTTGAATTTGTTGGACTTTCGCGCTTTGGAGGGTACGCGTCTTCAAAAATCTTCTCCTAAATAATGGCAATACTTACAGACACATAGTATAGCTCATTCGGAAGTTGAAACATTGCTGTTTATATGAATCTATAAACCAAAGCTCTACAGCTAACCGTTTCTGGGTTACAGCACCTTAAACATTGACCTTTTCGAGAAAGCGATTTCAGCACACACCTTCAAGAATGAAGATTTGGTCAAGATATAACAAGACCGAAAGCACATGTACATGCAAAAGGCATATTCCCAACCAACTCAACTTTTAAACATGCACTCCCTCTCATCTGGATAGTTCAGACATTGTGATAAATAATTCTGTTGCCAAATAGCAAAGGAAAATTTCACAAACAACTTTTGCTGCAAAAAACACCTGTCACCATCAACGTTTCTCCTACGTTTTTGACTCCAAATTAACTGCATATTGCCTTCTAAGGCCTCACTCACACCCTCACTGACAGTTTGATTTCACAATGTTAAGGATATTGCTTCCAATGACTACAAACAAGTAATGGCCGGCTGAATCATTTTATCGTCACTTGCGACTATATTTATTATTATTGTTGTTATCTTTTCCTGAAAGTGTATTCGCTAATCACAGCAACTTGTAGCAATTGTTTCATGGAGAAGACCTTGAAAAGTACGTACACATTTTGAGATAAATCTGCATCGCAATTTTGCGATATGGGATAAAATGAATCGAATCTGCATATAAATGCAACAATCACCAATTTTAAACAAACGATGACACAAAATGAAACACGCAAAGAGCAACACTGTATCTGTGCATATGGACCAAAACATTATATTTTACCGATGAGACGAAGGTAAGTTATTTATTTTATTAACATTTATGAAAACTATTTAAATCCTTCTATGATTCATAAAACATCATGAAGTAAGATATAAGAAGCAGAAAAGGCATTTTAACTTCCAAAACAAAGGCATCAAATTTTCATCCACCATTTTGGAATTTGACAGCACATGTGCAGTCACAGTGTTGCGCTTTGCGTGTTTCAGTTTGTACTGTCATTTGTTAAAAATTGCTGATCATCGCATTTGTGTGCAAATTTTATTCATTTCATTCCATATCGCTAAATTGTGATGTGAATTCATTTCAAAACATGTACTTTTCAATGCCTTTAGATGCAATTCGATATTTTCTTTGGTAGGCCTTTGAGAGGACAAAAAATTGACGGTTTTACAAAAAGATGCAGCACTTGTCCACAGGATACCTTCAGGGGGTTGATCCAAGTGTTTCATGCAGATCCACTAACGTATTCTGATGGATACACTGTGTATCCACCAAACGTAAGAACAACCAGAGGGTGACATCTTCAAGGAACATGTTTTAATTTAACCTTTCCCCAACCAGCTGTTTTGCTCAGCTTCAAACTATGGTAACCAATGCGCTATCCTTCCCCTGCTCGGTGGCAGTCTTATACATGTATACAGCTGCGGCAGGGAGCCTGTTAAGTATTTTTAGAATAGAATGTTGAATTTTCACAACTTTTATCATAATAATTTCATTGTCATTAAACATTTGCAAATGTGCCATTTATCACTGTCAAACTGTGTCCAAAATACACTTTGTAACCGAAGTTACACAACAAAACAATAATGAAATACATGTATAACTAAAATATCCCTGCATGTGAAATCTAACAGAAACTGTCACAAGATGATGCGATATCTAACTTATCTGCAATAAATATTTCAAAATGCCTTATGAGGTTTTAAAAATTGGTATTCAGACACAACTGATAATTCATTGTTGTTGAGTTTCTGTGTCCCTTCCTGTTTTTCTACTGACTGAATTTTAAAAAAGTAATGAATGTATATATGTCAGTAAGTCAGCTGCAGTAGGGCGATGATTCATTCTTGTTGCTTTACTGCTGTGTCAATTACTGGCAAACGAATTTCGAGAGAATTACAGAAATCAGAGCTCCATAACAAACCAAGTAGTTGAGGTTTAGCCAGCAGCAAATAAACAATCATTAAGGTTATTGATAACGGCTGAAAAAGTTGTTATTTTGAAGAAATCATACTCAAAACTTGTAATTTTTTTGTAAAGCACTATTGCAATTATTTCAGCAAAGGGAAATCCTGCACCATGATCAGGCTATATATAACAGTGAAACCTGCAGGCAACTGCTGGTACTAGTGCACCATGATTATGGCTACCACAGATTGTACTTCACTGAAGCACAATGTGATAATCCATCGAAACTTAACTGCACATAGAACGGTTCTCTACCACAGATTTAGTAGCCTAATATCCTTGTGAAATTCAAATGTCAGATCTAAAGCATTGATCTTTGAGGAAACAGTAGCTGAACTATTTGTATAACTATCGACTTGGTACAAGAGTCATCGAGATGTAACTAGGTGAAAGTAATTTGATTTAGTAATTATTATGAGGTGTGGTTTCTTAGTAACCGTTTGATAAACAGAGAGCATTATATATATTCAAAAAGTAAGATTGTAATAGGAACTAAAAGAAAGAAGTTAATTGGGCCTCAGAGACTCGATGCGATGTAAATAAGAGAGCTCAGATTACTTTTATGTTATATTAAATATAGCCCATGGCTCTGTAGCTTAGACTTTGCCTGATTCAATATCCAAGTTGAAGATTTACATAGTTTTTGAGAAGCAAGAATTTCACTCCCCAAAAATATTAAAATCTGCAGTTCAAACTATGTCTACCAAAGAATTCAGCATATAAGTGCTTTTAATCATAACCAGAAGTAATACCTTTTAACATCATATTGTGACTCAATACCATACACTCTCATATACTTTGTCTCAGATCTCATACACTGTAGAAAATGCCTTTCAAAAGAGAGATTTAAAAAAAACAAACAGACAGAGTCGGCCATATCCCCCGCCTTTGGGAAAATTTATTGAAGAATAGTTGTCTTATAACAGTGACTATGAACCTTTTTCAACTAAACACAACACACACAATTTCAGCTCCTTAGACAAAGTGGTTCTGGAGAAGAAGACAAAATGCTAAAAGTTGCACCGTGCAATGCCATAAGCCCATCGGGCCTTTCAGGCACATCTACACATGATGATTGTTCCACACACCAAGTTTCGTTGAGATATGTCTTATAGTTTTCGAGTTCTGTTCCGGAAACGAAATTCAAAGTTACATTTCCATGGAAACGGTAAAAAAAATAACTCGAAGAAGTTGAAAACCCCTAAAGGCACATCTACACATGATGATTGTTCCACACACCAAGTTTCTTTGAGATATGTCTTATAGTTTTCGAGTTCTGTTCCGGAAACGAAATTCTAAGTTACATTTCCATGGAAACGGTCAAAAAAAATAACTCGAAGAAGTTGAAAACCCCAAAAGGCACATCCACACATGATGATTGTTCCACACACCAAGTTTCGTTGAGATATGTCTTATGGTTTTCGAGTTCTGCTCCGGAAACGAAATTCTAAGTTACATTTCCATGGAAATGGTCAAAAAAAATAACTCGAAGAAGTTGAAAACCCCAAAAGGCACATCTAGACATGATGATTGTTCCACACACCAAGTTTCGTTGAGATATGTCTTATGGTTTTCGAGTTCTGCTCCGGAAACGAAATTCTAAGTCACATTTCCATGGAAACGGTAAAAAAAAAATAACTCGAAGAAGTTGAAAACCCCTAAAGGCACATCTACACATGATGATTGTTCCACACACCAAGTTTCGTTGAGATATGTCTCATAGTTTTCGAGTTCTGTTCCGGAAACAAAATTCTAAGTTACATTTCCATTGAAACGGTCAAAAAAATAACTCGAAGAAGTTGAAAACCCCAAAAGGCACATCTACATATGATGATTGTTCCACACACCAAGTTTCGTTGAGATATGTGTTATAGTTTTCGAGTTCTGTTCCGGAAACGAAATTCTAAGTAACATTTCCATGGAAACGGTAAAAAAAATAACTCGAAGAAGTTGAAAACCCCAAAAGGCACATCTAGACATGATGATTGTTCCACACACCAAGTTTCGTTGAGATATGTCTTATAGTTTTTTAGTTCTGCTCTGGAAACAAAATCGGGACGGACGGACGGACGGACGGAGCCCATTTCAATATCCCCCCCCAACTATGTTGGGGGGGATAAAAATAGATAACAACAAAATGTTTTAGCTAACACCCTCCCTCCTCCCTAAGATGAGAATTAATCTATTTTTGTCATACCAGATCCCATGATGCACTTACCTGGCAACTGGTTAAGTGTATTTAAATCTCGTCGTCTTGTAGATACCTATTAAGCTGTTAAGCGTGCAGATGCAGTAGAGACAAGTCATATTTACATGATTTATTAACTAATGAATCATCATAAAAGATTAGAGATCATGATGCATTTATCCGGAGAAGTTGACCCACGCCAACTGTAACCCATTACACTGTGTTCTAGTTATTTGTGCACTCAGAGAGTACAGAAAAGTCAAATCTAAATGATCTCCAAAGATAATCAATTTTATCAGCATTCTTTGTGTGCTTTGTCAGTGCAATGTTAACAGGTGGATGCACAGGTCAATGCAGACCCAGTACATTTAGGTAATACTGTTATGCATGTTTGCTGGTGAATTAACATGTGTTAAACATTCTGTGTGACCAATTTACAGGATTCACAACATGTTCACTAAAGGATCAAGTCATTAACTGTTAATATAATAAACTCCATGGCCTCACAGCATATGAAATAAAGATTTGATATGTTTAAAATGAGCTGAGGGCCGAAATTTTGGACTGGTCAAGTTGGACATACTTAATACTACTAACATTAATTTATTATTTCACAGTACAATGGTTAAGTTTCAAGAAGGATAGTAAGAGCTTGATATCCACTGAAAATAATTTAACAATCAAGTTTGTTAGCTAGCTAGTTGAAAGTACTGAGGCAAGAGTTTCTGCCTTTCACAAATTGTGTGACAGTATGCATTATTCAGGTTGTATTGAATTTTTTTTTGTCCTATTGACAGTTAATCTGTGTCAGTCTTGTTGATGCACTATTTGGTCTAGTTCTAAATATTTTAATGGAGCACAATATATTTATGTACTTTATCATTGGAATATGCAACAAATAATATTGATATTGTGCAAATCATTTAGGAATATGATAATGTACAGATGCGAATTTGTAGACATGTCATAAACAACTTTTTATACATTGGCAGCCTCCTCTAATGCAAGGGAGGTAATCCATTTTCAGAGTGCAGCGAGTACAGTTGTACCTGGTAGCTGCTGGCAACCTTAAAGCTTTTTCATTTAACTAAAGTGAATATTCTTTAATATAAAAGGCATTTTACTAATATGGAAAACATGAAATTGTGGTGTGTGTATTTTGTGTTTTCTAGATGACAACTTCGACATTGTGTAGATACACAACGTTTCAGAGTATATGCTCACTCCTTCATCACGTGGAATGTGGAAGTATAACAAGGAAGGATACAAGATACAGAATGTTAACAATTGTGTGAAAAATGAGGATTTTAAAAGCATGAGTGGGTGGAGAACGAAATTGAAAATTTGGATGACCTTAAAAAGTTTTGCAGAGTATATTTCAAACAATGCTTTCAATAAATGTGTCCATAACCAAAGCAAACAAAGCAATATGATCAACAGTCCCAAGCATTTATATGGAACATGTAGTAAGAACATTTAACACGGTTATATTTGGAATCTCAGTATTTCATTCATACAAATTCTGGTACTTTTTTGAGCTGAGTCCCTTGCGGGATTCTACCTCACATCCTCAGACTCAGGCACCTATCACCAGCGCTGACAGAGCTTGACAGTAGGAAAACTGTGTTAACTAACAGAGCTTCAGTCTCAAATCAGACACTGAGACTATGGTAAGCTCAGTATGTTGTGTAAGTTCAGCATAAAAGCATATATCCTGCAATCTCAATAACGAGACAGAGCAACAAGCAACAAAGATATGTAGGCAACCATCAAGAATGGTTCAGACAATATGTTCAAACAGGTCTGATGAGCAGTACAAGATAATGAAGGCATCTTGCCGTTTCTCTGGAATTTGATAAGAGACGACACCATCAGATGATCATATAGTCCACACGGTATTCATTAAAAAAAAAATTTGTTGAAAACTTACATAATATAAATAGTTATGTGGAATATGGTACAGAATATAAGAGTTGTTTATAATGTTTTACATCCTGGTGTCCTATCTTTTGGATTTGAAAGAAGGTGCTATCAGAAAATGGTATAGGCCAAAGATAATGCATCATTGACACAGCAGTATTCATACTGAACATCAGTCTTCAGAGAAAGATGATTGAGAATATAATAAAATCACTTACGTCCAGGGGTTCCGCCGTAACCACTATCGTTGCAGCCACTGTCAAGTCCATTGCTGAGTGATTTCCTCCTGGGGGGGACAGGCATTCTGGTCTCGCCCCGCGGGGTGTACCGAACATACGGCAGTCCCGGGAACAGCCCTTCCGTCCCCTTCGTCACGTTACGACCATGCAGCCAGCAGTCAGGCTTCTCAAAATCTCCCTGGCAGAGAGAAGTGAGAGTTCATTATAGAATATTGGTGACTCTGTGTTGTCACATTCAACATATTGGAGTCAAAGTGGATATACTTTACTACATAGTACCACTGGGTCATTGGTACATTGCAAAATAGAGATTAAAAACCTTTATTGTGGTTGTTATCAAACGAACATGCAATAAACTTCACAAAATATAAAAACAATCAACTGATAATAAACGATACATCAATTCAACATTTCTTACGTTATTTCATGTATTATATTACACAAAGAACTAGTCTACAAAAAAAAACATGTCATACTTTTAAATAAAGTTCTCCCGCCATTAGATATATAGTCTTTTATTATAATACCTTAGTTTTGATATGGAAATCATTGACATTTTTGCTTTCTATTTCAATGCTTTTATTCTGCATTCAAAACATTTTAGGCGAAATAAAACTTTTTCCAAATCACTTTCAAAACAAGGTATTTGGTAATGGTATGGAAATGCAAGTAGTTTTCTAAATTAAGTTCTTCTTCATTAAGGCTGTTTTTAATTTCAAGCCATTTAAAAATGTATCACGTAAGAAATTAATAAACATTTGCAAAGAAAACAAACACATGCTCACAATACATTCTCAGTGCTACCTCATTATATGTGTTGCTATTGAAGAAAATTATAAAATATACATTTTAGAAGATGCTTTCTCATTTAGCTGAAAATAATTTTACACAGAGCACTCCAATAATGAGAAAAGTATCTATCTAGGCACTAGAGCAGAAAAATTATTGCTTTGTCACAGGATTAAATGTTGGATGGTTTTTTTTTAGGTGTGGTATAATGAAGTGGATCACAGCGCGTTATAATGAGGAAGCACTGCCTGTCATATCTGGATACTTGAGAGATAGAGATACTGAATGTGTATATACATGATACTGTGTACACTTTACTCACATAACAGTCAACACAATGTCATGTTGTAAGTGACCTATAAGCTAGATTATTTACATGGTATTGATATGTTAGATAAAAGCTCATTTTATTGACAAGAACAAACTGTCAAAAACAGACAGCTGGTTAAAAACTCAAATTCTGTTTGAAGACGTGTTTCATATTTATATGAACTGCTACATCTATCAAAATCTTCAATTAAATCTTCCAGTAATCAAGTATTGATAAAACTGTAGGTGGATATTTTTGGTAACTGAAATAAAATACAATCAATTTCCAATAACTCTCACGATCCAAATATGACATTTACTTGTCACAGAAATAAATAAAAACAAAAACATGCAACCGGTGCCTACTTTATCAAACACAAAAGTTGTGGGTATTTCTAGCGTATCTCCGGGGTCTATGGCAATGTATGTACTAGTATCGTGGTCGTGATCGCTGGGATCGTAGCGATGAAGAGCCTTGTACTGGTAGGCGGCCGCCATCTTTGGTTTTCTACGCGCGGGAGAAAGAATTCAAATCAAATACCTGTCAAAGTAAAACAATTTACCATTAATGATAAATTATCAATTATAGATTGATACTGTGTCACTGTTTATAGCCCTTCATAATTCTTCAGCCAATTCTCAGAATATTGGCTTGTTTGAGGTTTTGGAATTCTTAGCGTTAAGAATATCTTACATCAAGAGCAAGCATTCAAATTGTTGTTTTCAATTGACCAAATATGATTGAAATTATGACAAAGTTTGTCGGTCAGTTTATAAGAAATTTAAGAGTTAATTGTTTTCATGGGCACGTTTAATTATAAAACCTGGACAATTAAGTGTTAATTTTTTATTTGTTGCCCATCGTTAATTAAGCTGTCAACATACAGAAGTAAATTTGCAAAGTCTTTAATACTCAAATATAAAAGCTTTAATAAGAATAAATGTTTTAAGCAAAGGGATTGGTGTAAGGGAGGTAACTCATGGAATACTGAATAGTCCAACAACAGAAACAAAATTCCTTTTAATCCAATTTCACAAATTAATGTTGTACCCAAGTGAACCAAATATAATATGCTTTCTATCGGCTACTTTTGTAGAACTGAGTAAGACAACAGCTAAAACAGCAAAATATCAAAATCAAACTCCATGCAAATGAAAAACAGTGAACCGTACAAAACAATTAAAATTCAAACACAAAGACACAAAATATGCAAGTAATATTAAACAAATTATTGATTTACAGTTAGCAGTCTCATTATAATTTACTCTGTTCCAGTGAATAATTGGTGTAAAATATTGCATCTCTAGTTCTACCAGGATATGAGATGTTTTGGGGTTTCCTCTCGATATGGTCTGACTATACTCCGTATGGGCACATGTTCTGAAGCTAGTTTAGTGTAGGCAAAACCTAGTGATTAGGGGACCAATCAGATCATAGCTTTTCAAAACACTGTAATTTTAAAAGCATTCGAAATCTTTCGTTTGCTAATTCAGAATGTTACTGAAACTGACGATAGAACAGTGCTTTTATTGGAAGCTGTGTGATTGGCTAAATGACCTAGCATCAGCACCTATACAGGCAGGGCGTCATCAGATCGGGTGGAGAGGAAACTCCTAGCAAGTTTATTTACCCATCCATTTGCTATATTTTGCAATTTTTATTCTGTAAGACTGTATAGTAAGGTATATGGAATATAATAAATTAACGTTAATTTGAAACAAAAAGCAACCTTCAACGTGGGACAGTTTGAGTTTACTCTACTCTATTACCAGATCATATAATGATAGAGCCAGTTTCCTGAACTTATATATGCATGAAACAATTCAAGTATACAAGATAGTACAAGCAAAGATCTCAATCGTGTTTACCTCCAAATTGTACTCTGAGAAACACCTTCACTCAGTGTTGTGATTCACAGTTTCATCATATTGGAGTACTCGAGTCAAGTTGAGTGTAAACCTCTGAGTGTTCAAGTAAAATAAATGACCTTGTTGAAGCCCTTATCTGAGAACTGCCTAGCTCTTTAATTAAACATTTGTAGCTATACACATTTCTTAAAACCTATTCATAACAATTCAGCTGCTGCTGAAGTAAACAGCACAATACCATTCTGAGTGAATAATTTACAGGAATTACTTGTCAACAATAGAAATATCACAGATTGCCCACTGACTATAGGTACTTATTGTAGGCTATCACGCTATATCACTGCATTTATATGTGAAGTGTTAAACGTAGGTTACATTAATAGTTAATAGATCTCCCAAGTTTCGAGAATCAGGAACCCGATACTGTACAATAGCGAGAGAAACATGTACTCACAGGAAACTTATACATATAAACATGTTTCCCACATTACCTCTAATACTGTGGGCTGAATACTGTTGGTTGAAGCTAGCACAGAGACTGGAGACACACTGTAAGAAACAGTTCACCCATCACCTGAAACACACAAATTTATATTCAGTTTTTCTTTATACATAGAGCAAAATTATCTTTAAAGTAATATACATTAAAATGTCAACCAAAATTCACAGTTTCAATGCTCAACCCACCATTTCAAATCTTGATAAAAACATGAAATAATATATTTATTGATGAAAAGTTCCTTTATATCTTTTTTATATACAATGAACATATGCTATCTTCAGAAATTAAACTGACAGTAAACCTATAATTCAAAAGCCCAATATGATTTCTCTCACTGTATATATAACAACACAGACCTATGACCTATATTGAGAAGAGTAGTACATATGTGTCACTGATACCCAGTGTATATATGATACACGATACATACATGATCAGTTAACCAGATACAAGATTAGTGCATGACATACACTCATCTTACAGTTAGTAGTTCTTGCTCACTCATCCAGTGTCTTTATATATATCAGTTAGCAGCCATTGAGCAAACGTCTAATATGTTGACCAGTTCAATGGAATAATGAGATTTTTTAACAAACTTTTACATCTGAGCCTTTATGTCATGTCAAACAAACTATGACATATGTCACACTATCAAAGATGTGCCAATAAACTGAAACATGAAGCCAAATCACAGATAATGATAGACTAGCCAAAATACTTATTTATTAACGTAACGGTTAAATACATACTGGGACGGGTAACCCAGGAAGGGTGGGTACTGAGTAGGACCCAGGTACCCATCACATTACCCGGACCCGTTAATATCATGTGATTTATTATAAAACAGTTTAATTTGTTATTCTTTCATAAGACGATTGCATTGAATTTGAAGATTCCAACACAACATTAAAATCAATAATTATTCACAGTAAAATTTGATAGCTATGGATCTCTATGTTTTAGCTTTCTATCTCCATTTTCCATACTTCAGCCTACCAGTTGATTCAATGATTACAAAGTCTTACAGATTAGATGTCGGCGATCTACAAAACGGGCATCCTGGTAGGGTTGGGTAATATGGGGGTCAGGTACCCAGGTAGAAAAAATCTAACCCCCAGACCTTATATCTGCTTTTCATTATTCTTACATGAATGGTTATGATTTTTACATATTTTTTAATTAAACTGACCACTGAATTTTAAATGGGTGAATATGCAAACTGTATTTTGTTGAAAAAGCAGACATTTGCACTTAAATTGTTGAAAAATGGCAAAAAGGAATAATTGGGTTCCATTGTCTACATAGAGTACATTTATTATCAATGCCGGATGTTATCCATTGACGGATCCAGAGGGCTGGTGCGTGGGTAAAACATCATCTATTGAAGTAGAAATTCTATACTTCAACATGTGACTGTATTCTGGACATGCTAAACTATGACAGATTTCCTATAAAGTTAGCATTAACCAGAATAAATATGTTTCTCCTTTTTTTAAAGAAAACAAACTTTCAATTGACAGTGTTTAACAACAAGAGTCATCAGAAGATGACATATCCCACCGGTTCCACAAAATTTGTAAAACACATCTTTGACAGATACTTGTGTATCTACTACCGTACTTCAGTTAGTGGGTATTACAGAGTTTCAGGAATGTTAAGGGTTTTAGACTTCTGCTCCAGAAGCAGTCAAAATCAACAACAACCAACATCCCTCTCATGTTTCTATGGAAACAGAAAAAAAATAATTTTTCAGAAAAAATCTGATAATATCAAAAGGCACCACTTCAGTCAATGGGTAATACACATGCAAAGTTTCAGGAAGATATGATGAACGATTTTGGAGCTGTGCTCCGGAAACGAACCTGTCTCTGAACAAAGACCAACTTCAACAAGTTTCTATGGAAACGAAAACATTTTTTTTTTCAGAAATCTGAAAATATCAAAAGGCACCACTTCAGTTAGTGGGTATAAATACACATGCAAAGTTTCAGGAAGATATGATGAACGGTTTTGGAGCTGTGCTCCGGAAACGAACCTGTCTCTGAACAAAGTGCAACTTCAACATGTTTCTATGGAAACGAAAAAAAATAAAAATTTTAAGAAATCTGAAAATATCAAAAGGCACCACTTCAGTTAGTGGGTAATACACATGCAAAGTTTCAGGAAGATATGGTGAACGGTTTTGGAGCTGTGCTCCGGAAACGAACCTGTCTCTGAACAAAGTCCAACTTCAACATGTTTCTATGGAAACGAAAAAAAAAAAAAAATTCAGAAATCTGAAAATATCAAAAGGCACCACTTCAGTTGGTGGGTAATACACATGCAAAGTTTCAGAAAGATATCATGAATGGTTTTAGAGTTCTGCTCCGGAAACGAAATGATTACGGACGGACGGACAGACGGACAGACGGCCGGGGTGATGACTATATCCCACGGTATTACATACCGGTGGGATAATAATAAGGACATCCTGAAGAGCTTGCCTATCAAGTAGGAAGTATATTACTCCATCACACTTCAGCTTGCGTGTTAAAATTGTAAATATCTGACAAACTTTTTAATTCAGAACTTGGGTGATTCTACGTTAACCTAATTAATTTGGCAATACGATTCTGCAACACCTAAATACACTGGCTGGTATTATCTCACCTACAATAATTTATATGTATCTGTGAATCAGAGTGATAATTAGAGGTTATAACATGTCTTTCTTCATACCATAACCCATATCAGCATGTTAACCTTTTTATCATATATCATACCTTTTTTTCTAAAACAAAAATAAATCTTAAAGAAATATTAAGATTATGATATTTCCATGTGAAAATTTACTATTAGGGGCCTACAAGACGTATAAACCCTCGACAATTTGTTAAAAATCATTTGTAATCATAGTTCGGACTACTGAGAACTAAGGACTACTATAGAGATTAGTTTGGTTACATCTTCCTACCGTTCGGAAACCGCGAGATTCGGATTATCGGTGGCCGGATTATCGCGGGTTGACTGTATTATAGATAGGCATATAATACTTGATACTGATTACTGACATTGTATCTTTCACCGACTGTTATTACACCTTCAACCATTGATTACCAGTCAGTACACATGCACTACCGGTAAGTGCCATATATAATATCCAGAGGTGTGAAAACTTTTGGTGGAAATAAATAAATATTCCTTGGGTTTGGTTTTACTTCAGTTTAAATTTCAAATGAACGTGTAGGAATTAAACTGAGAACAAGAGTCATCAGAAGATGACATATCCCACCGGTTCCACAAAATTTGTAAAACACATCTTTGACAGATGCTTGTGTATCTACTACTGTACTTCAGTTAGTGGGTATTACAGATGCTGAGTTTCAGGAAGATATGATGAACAGTTTTGGAGCTGTGCTCCGGAAACGAACCTGTCTCTGAACAAAGTCCAAATTCAACAAGTTTCTATGGAAACGAAAAAAAAAAATAATTCAGAAATCTGAAAATATCAAAAGGCACCACTTCAGTTAGTGGGTAATACACATGCAAAGTTTCAGGAAGATATGATGAACGGTTTTGGAGTTCTGCTCCGGAAACGAAATGTTTCGGACGGACAGATGGACGGGGTGATGAACCAAATATAATTATAAGACTACTGCTATTAATGTCTGTTTTGGTTTACATGCTTATGCTTTTATCACTGCTTTTATCATTATACAAAATTGGATCGACAAACAAGCCAAAAAATTTTGCTAATCCTTCTCAACGAAAAAAGAGACTTATGCAATGTATCCATATCTATATCATTTTACAAATTCAAAGAAATAAATATCAACAAATTGTTTTATATTGTGATGGTTGCCTAACAAGTTCGCATGCGGATAACAATTTACGATGTCCTCAATGTTTTAAATAACAAACCTGTTGTCAGCATGTGATTGCTAATCCATGTAGGCCTACATTGGTGTACATCATACATAATAGCGAATGACTGGCTGCGATCACTGACGAAACAACAGAAAAACGAAGCGAACCATATTCCTAAATTTCATTTCTTCTTTACTTCCATTGGCTCACTATGTCTTGACTGAATGTCGCCTATATGTGTATCTATAATCAACTAAGGGCCAGTTTAGTGCCACCAGTTATGTCATATGACAGGACGCTGGCAATAAGCTTGACGCGCCACCTCTTATATAATTGAACCGGCCAAGGGACAGATATCCGGCATCAAAGAAAAGGTGTTAATTCATTAAGTGTAATTAGAGATTGTTAAATTCAGGATTAAATTCTCAACAATAAAGAATTAAATTCAAAACAAATGTAGCATTCTACACTAACATTTCATCAATTTTACCCAAATAACATTATAAAATTAGAAAACTCCCTTTTCATTTCGATTTGAAATTAATCATGGTTACTTATCATATATCACATTTTTCTTGATCATTAAACTAACTTATATAGAAAATTAGCTGGACTGACGAGTCCTGACAGGACTAAACGTGGAATACAAATACATATTTCAAAATTAAGACGTTATATACGATAAAGATAAATATTGGAGTTATACATACATGTAGGCAGCATTTGCATTGACTTTGTGTATTTTGAAATAAGTTTTTCATTGCCACATTGTCCTAAATCGTCTTTTGCGTCTAGTTATTAATTATTGCATTCGATCTTATTTGTTGTTTATTAAAATGTAATAAGCACATATATATATATATATATATATGTGCTTGAACACTGCAGTAGTCTTCACGTAATTTTCACTGAGTTTGTTGATCATTCCAGTTCATTTATTTGATCATGAAATAACTATTCTTAAATCATGTAGGAGCGGTGAATATTGTTTGCATAAATTACATGACATAATATATAAAACGTTTTAACGGGAAAATAAATTTAAGCAATGTTTTATGTGACACGATGTCACATACACTGTATGAATATACTTTTCCACCGAAATCAAATGTGACAACAACAAATGAGATACGCTGAATGAAATGTGAGTGAATGTTTTGAATGAGTTCGTTTTGATTACGAATTCCCGATTGGGACAAAGTCGCTTTGGGGAGGGATTTACCAACTGCTGCAGTCAAGCCCAGTTTGTGTCACGTGACTTCGCTACCTGGCTCGTTCGGGGCTCGCCACGCTGCGGCCAAAGCACACATACCCTACCGCAATGTCCTCCTTTAAGTGTCAAGAACAGATGCGAACTAGTGGACCACAGTGCTTTTAGCACTGAAACTTAATACTCCATTTCATCCACACTAAATAGCATATAGAACATATCTCTACAGCTCTAAAACTTTCCAAGAAAGGGGCAGGATTTTAACAACAGATAATCCTCCCACCAAGATCCCACAACAAACAGAGATGATGCCTGAAAATACTTCAAATACCGGTATATAAATAAAATATTCTTCTTATCAAAGAAATTATAATAAAATAAGAGGGATTTCCATGAAAAAGATTTGTTAAATAGTTAACTGAAGTTACAAGTACATGCTTCTACATCCCTTGAATGTAGATCTTAGATGCTCACAGCAGGGTAACAGTTAACCAGATACCATCCAATGTAGTAATATTCTGGGTGTATTAAATACATAGTATAAAATAAGCTTGAATACAAGACAGAACCAAATTCACACCGTAGGAACGTGTACGCCTGGAAATTGTTACTCAACGGAAGTGAACGAATTTCTCTGCGAGAAGTCAGTTTAGTTTTGTGCATTTGGTGTAAGATTTTGTTGGATAAATCTGTTTTGAGGTATTTATGAGAAAAAAGGTTTCAGGCTGTAAAATGGTAGACACCGGTGAAGCCGTAGACAAAAGATAATGTCATTATGTGCCCCCAGTCGACAGTTGCATCCCAATTTAGGTGTCAAATTTTGCATGTGGAACTTACGTGTGTTTGATATTGCCTTGCTTTCAGACAATCCATAAAAGTACTCATATTTTTTTTACCATGTTGTGAAACATCAATACATGGACATATATGCCAAATATTGAGACTTATTATTGACAAATGACAAAATTAGAACCCCTGAACTACACGTGGTGTCAAAACAAAGTGAACGAGTTACTTATGGGGGTGGTGAACGAATTACAGCCACTTGGTGTTTTCTTTAGGAACGTGTTCACCACGATATTATACCAGTATTCATTGAATGTAAATATCTCAGTAACTATTCATTGGATTTTGACGAAATTTTCTAGTTTTGATAAATATGCATCAGCCTGTTTGGACATATACTTGAAAAAATCGTATGTTTGTCTTAAAACAATATTTTTTCGACATGCAGCCTCACATAAAACTGTCTCTTTTAAGCTTGTTCTGCTCAGCTTCTCATTTCTAAAACCAACTTTGTGTTTACTAATGTCTACTATTTTACACCCTGAAATATCTTTTGTCATAAGTACCTGAAAACTGATTTATCAAACAAATTCCTACACCAAATGCACAAAAACAAACTGGACTATCGCAGAGAAATTCGTTCTCTTCCGTTGAGTAAAAGTTGCCAGGCGTACACGTTCCTACGGTGAAATTGTAATGATGTCAATTTAAAAGGTCGAAATATTCAAGAACAAAACTCAAAAGTTACCAGCTCAAAGCAAAAGGTACTGGCCAGACTCGGGGCTGTCGAAGGGGCATTATTTCACATACTGCTAGATATAAGGGGTCAATGTGTTGACTCCTGTGAGTCAGTTACTAAGGTTCAATCGTTCAACACAAATTTCAATCAGCAGGTAAAGAGTTAGAAGTTTTCTATGCAGAGCAAGTAGCCATAGAGGGTGGAGTGAAAGGACTTGTACAACAATTTTAGCTCTGATTGGGTCATAAAGTTTATGGTAATACTGATTGGAGGCAACACAGAACTCGATCCTATGGTACAATAACCTTATCAGCACTAGCAGGATTTATAGTCTGTGTGTTGACATATCACTTAGAAACAACTCAGATTCTCAGCTACATAAATAATTGTACAGGTCATTTGAATGCAAGGTTTATACCAGGGGATATTTTAGCAAATATATTTTGAGTACATCTATGGGATTTTAAACAATATAAATTCAAGGCAAAAATTATCAGAAAGTCTTTTAAGAAGCAACTGGAATTAGGTCAATTTCAAAAGTATGATATCATACAATTTTTGCTCTATTTCACAAAATCAAAAATCAAAGTATTTTCCTTGTGAATACACAACAGTAAATACAAATTATTATTTTTTTCTACTTCAAGTTCCAAATATATTTGCTGTTGTACAATTATTACTTTTAACAACAACAACAATAATTTAGTCATTACTATTATTAAGTTCACAAAAGCAATAGATAATCTGACAATTATTCATACACGATATCTTGATGATCAAAAGATGCTAAACATTTGATATGGGCTGTTCCGCAGTGTTCGCCTTCATGTTTCATTGTTTACCACATAAACAACACGTTAAAACAAACTATTTCGAGAAATAATAAAAGTATAGATGTTAGAATGATTTTTAAAAACCTTACCGATTATTGAGGAAAAAGCTACTGTTAATTTTCTCATCCCATTAAATCTGCATAGCGCAAATGTCACCATCAAAATAAATATACTTCCCCCTTCCCTACCAAAGCAATGGATGCATTTTCGTCCCCGCCAAGACGGATGAACGGGTTTTGAATAAAAGAGAGGGTTAAATTTAGGATTGTCTGCAACATTTATCTTATCCATCTTATTTGTGATAAAACTGACTTCATGCTTGATTGCATACGAAGACAAATATCCATTACCTGCAGTTAAAAATATGGAATCGTGTGATTCAGGAAGCAAGCACCTTACCACCCGCCATATTGTCAAGTGACGTCACAATCGATTGTCTCCCTTTTGAACTTTATGAATGAACCGCTGATCGTAGTACTACGATTTCTCCGTGGGAAGTCATCGATCAATCAATGTATCGCATCTGTCGAGAGTGGATGAATCTAATAGTATACAAACATACGACTGTCATTAACTGCTTTTAAAGATTGAAGATAAGCGGATGAGCGAACATACCTTGTAAACAATAAAATATACTGACTAAGAGAAAAGTGACTAAGCTTTATGACTAAACTAAAACCTTGTAATTGCCAGAAAATTGTAAATTAACTACTTTTGAACAAATGTAACCATACTTCATCAAAATATAATGTTATCATGTACTGCATTTGCACGTAATTTTCAAACTGCACTAAATGTACAATGTACTCAAATAAATAATCTACAAAAATCAATCTTTGCTACAAACGAACGGATAATAAAATAAAGAAGTTACTTTGAGACCAATTGATAACTGAATTGTCATAATGCAATTACGTCATCAATTGTTGACCTCACAATACAGTAAATTAAGAATTAGATGAAATTTCTGACATCACAACATTGTTGAAAAAAACAAATGAAAAATCAAGAGCCATGGGCTCTATAGGTCATCTTATATTGTTTGATGTTGAAGACTGAAATAGATTTTTCTCAATATAATGCACAACCCCAAACTCTGAAATTGTCAGGTCATAACAGAAACATGATTTGCCCCAATATTTTGATAAAATGAGTTGTCCAATTATCACAATTCCTGCAAAGTTATTGCAGAAAATGTGATCCCCCCAATTCAAATAGAATAAACATATCCCCCAAATCAAACAAAATGGTATATAACAAAACACCCCACCAGTGGTAACGAGATGAGAGGCAAAGGAGAGAGGCAAATGGTGTATGGGTAGGGATGGGGGTAGCGTTATAGCACAGGGGCGGAAACAGCTTTTTGGGAAACGGGGTGCACTTTTCCAGACCTCACAAATGCTCTCAGTGTGTGTGTGTGGGGGGGGGGGGGGGGGGGGGGGGGTTCTTTCTGCTTAGTGAGAGATTAATATGTTGAATATACAGAGTAAATGTACTATGTCTGTGGCAAAAAAGGGGGGGGGGGGGTGCACCACTATTTTCAGGTTGGTTTCAATGGTCATTTTTTGAAATGTTAAATGAAAAGGGGGGTGCGCACCCCTGCACCCCCCTCTAGATCCGCCCCTGTAGCATCACTGGTTTTTGAGTCGAAAAAGAACACTTTAATTTGCACCCCTGCCACGCCAAATGTTGAGGAGTTGGCTAATGAAATTAACAAATCCCGAGTTCCATCTATCAAATGTCATATTCCAAAATTTGAACTTCATAGCAATGCTGGTTCTTGAGGAGAAGTTGTTTAAACAAATTAGGGTGGACCCCCTGCCACGCCTATAAAGGATGGGTGGTCAAGTCCAAATGAAAAAACTTGAATCTATATGTAATAATATGCTATTCTGAAAATTTCAGCGACCTATGTCAACTGCTTTCGGAGAAGAAGTTCTTTAAAAGTTTTCGGGAAACTGCGTGCCACGCCCATATTTGAGAGGTGTCGGGATAAAATGTAAAACGACAGCACAGGACGGGCGACAGGACTATGCCATGAGCACATCTGGCCTTTCAGATCTGATGAGCTAAAGAGTAATGAAATACTGCTTATTAAGAAACGAGTCTACGGTCTTATCGAGGTCCCTTTTCAAAAAGCCAGTGACAACTTTGTGATCAGATAGACTATAGCCTAATCAATGTACTGACAAATAATGAAATATAATTTTGGATGATAAATAAAATAAATTCCTAGTGTGGTATGAACGGAAATATAGTAAAACTAATACATCATCTATCAAAGCAAACATGTCACTTTAATCAACTCGGGATATTATCGGGATAGGCCTATTATCTTTATATGCAAGAGATAACCCTTCATATAAACCGTGTGTCTTCTTACATAAAATATATCAACACGAGGGGTGATTGAAGTTACAAATGCACTTTTACTCACATCAAATAGTGTTGATATACTTGAAATCAGTAGACACATGGACAAGGGTGAGATTGTATTCCTAAACCAAAACCCCCTCTAACAGCTAACAATATAAGACAACTCCTGGACATTAAACAGTGAGTAGCAGCATTGTAACGTCATCTTTATGACATCATAGCATTGTCAACTGTGATATGTGATGACAACTGTGAGGTCATCACTGAAGACAATAACATTATGACGATTCGAGCGAGTCGCTTGTTGATATCTCATGGTTTTGAAGAAATGAGATCTAACGTCGGAGCTTGTTTTGGATGATAACCCGTTTTGATTTCAAGTTATTCTATATCAAAACTTCATAACGAAATAAAAAACATACTTTTATTTACATTTACATTTAGGGAAAAGTGTTACATACATGATATGTGCATTTGGAAATAAGAACAAATAACATTTGACACAAGTGAAGACAAAATCACGAACATTTTATCAATATTATAGCTTTCGAAAACGTAAGAGGATTTATATACGAGAATTACATTTTCAGTTTTATTTTCCGGTTTACGTAAATATGACGAAATTGGTGATTTATTACCCTATCAACAGATTTAAATGCTGAACTGTAACCATGGTAGCAGTTAAAACATGCTTGCTTGTGTTGCCATAACACGACATCCGTAGTGATGAAGATAGAGAATATCACCTAGCTGAGTGTCTAAACGAGCTGGTTATAGCAACACTTACATTAACCAACACAAGTGATTACCGGTATGCATTTTGTGATATCAGAGGACTCGAGGGAGAGCTTCTGTTTCTCCTACCTCATCGTTCCACAACATCACAACACAACAATTAACTCGTATACACCCCCTGGAACCCTGTACTGCAGGGCTCCAGTGATAGTGATTTTGTACAGCGAGAGATGCAGTGATAGTGATCGGAGATTACGGACGTTAGTGTATCGGTTGATGGAAATATCTAAATCCATCAACACAAACAAATCATTACTTCCATTTAGTATAGTTAATGCATGTGGAGGCATCAGTGTATCCCTATATTTTTTCTAATGTAGGTAAATTAAAAATTGATAAAGTTATCGGCAAGTTACTTTGGTAGCATTATGTTAAACAGAGAAATATAGCCAATATGTAAATAATAATTTATTAAAAAAGCAATGGAAATTTAAGTCGTAATTGTTAAAGTTAGATGATCATTTGGGCAAAGTCTTTAGTTGTTTACTTCAATACATTTAGAGGATTTGTGAAAAATAGTTGATGAAGTGATCGTGATCGTCTGACTGTACATGTTCTGTACAGGCCTCCAGTGATCGTGGTTTTTGGTTGCTGTGATCGGATTTATGGTCACAATTATATGGGTCAAGGGCTTCAAAATAATGAAAATGACTGACATTGAACTCCTGAATATGAGCTTCGTTAGCAAAGGAAGCGAAAAATGATTCCTTTGAAAAGAACAAGTATGAAGTACATTCTGTAACCATAAATCACAAACATGTAACATGCATGAAAGTGCATTTGAGAAGTCACACCAGAAGAAGTTGCCATTTGTACTAAAACCATCCTAGTGCTATGACCATTTTGCCATCCTGTTAACCATTTTACTATTATTGAATAACAACACAGCTTGTATTTGAGATTTGTCTATTTGACGGTTTGTGTGACACAATATTCAACTCCAGCTACATAGTATACTGTTTAACACCTACCAACAACACAACAAAACTAAACTAAAGTCAATTGCCTATTACATTAACTAATTCCCACATTAGTGTCAAAAACGATCTACAACAATTTATTCACAAATCAATACTTTAAACGCTTAAATTGTGTATTACCCAATTCAGTTGCAATTATCAAACCTTTACAATGCGTTTAAGTGTAGCAAATTTCATTTTGGTAAATGTGGTAATGATAATGCGATGTTTATTCTGGGCATGTTGAGAAGAAAGGACATGCATTTATCATAATTTTGACAACAAAACCAGTTGACATGATTGTTGTTGAAAGATTGAAAGCTATAAGAAACACTATTAACAGTTCTACCCATCATGTGTCCCTATACAATGGCATCAGCTCAGATGTTAGGAGACGACAAATTAAGCATGCCACGATATCGCATTTGTTCATATAATGAACTATCACTTATAACATGTCTATAAGATTAAATGTCAAAATCTCTTCAGTAAATAGTTTTGCTGACACTGATCGACGAACCAATATACCATTAAACCAATTTCAAATATGATTTTTATTTTATTTTGAGCAACTAGAAGAAAGAGTATGAGCAAATAAATTGTGAATTTTGATTAAAGCTGGAATACGTTCAATTGGGTTCGGTTTATATACCATTTCGGGTTCTTTCAAATCAATCTTTCTTACGCGTAAAGAAAGAAATCGTCAATTTGAGTGATAGTTTCTTTTATTGATCATTTTGGCCGATTATAAAAATTAATTTCATCTTCGATTTTTCAGGGTTTCATGGCACATTGTCTGTGAAGGAAGATTTAGGTATCTGCCTCTACTTTCATAATAGTTTACAGTCAGTATCTTAATTTTAGTCATTCTATGGAATTGTACATTAGTTTTTTTTAAAGTACCCATTACAGAACGATATCCACATCCTACAGTATCTTCCACGATGCCTGACTGGAAATTGATTACAAATTCCTCTTTTGAAATTCAATTAATCATCGATTCTGATGCTCAATTTGAAGTATTTACTAATTTCGTACAGAAAATCACGATCACTGCACATTTATCCAAACAACGATCACTGATCTGTACTGATCACGATCACTGCGAGGTATGTACAGTATAATTTTTTAACCATAACTTTTCACAGAATACGCACATATCTCCCAAAATTATACAATATGTTTTCTGAAGGCTAAAGTTCTTGTTAATTCTATAATTTGGTCGATATGGTGCGCAGTATTTGCATACGTATTCAACTAAGGTTTTATTGTGACGGCCCGACTTATAAACCACATAACCACAAACATATGCATCATTAAAAGGTTAAAGTAAATACACGATGAATGGGCCATAGATTCAGCTTGACATCAGTCACAATCATGTACTGTGTATTACCTATATGTTGCTTTACAACTGCATTTTGTACACACATACAGCAATTATCCTCGCTAATCAGATCACTATCGCTGCATCTCTCGCTGTACAAAATCACTATCACTGGAGCCCTGCAGTACAGGGTTCCAGGGGGTGGTATACCTCATTGTTCTTTGAAAGTTGTCAGAAACATCATGAACACATCTGAACACAAACTACTTTTTAACAGTGATGTCCCTGATGTCAAAAGATTGTGAATCCATCACTTTCAAGACATAACTACACCATCAAATTAGTGACAGCTTCACTGTAGATATCATTCGATCTCACACTGACGATATATTAACTGTTATTGATGAGATATTGAATTGTGATATTTACCTTCGTTGATTTATTTTTGTGAAGAATCATGATACTTTTTTTTATTGTTGTGACAAAAATAGCAACAACACTAAAGCCCGAGGAGCAAGTTGATAAACGGCCATTTGCCATATCGTTGTCAATTTGAGAAGTCGTTGTTGCTTGGCCAGGCAGCCTCGTGTCTATGTAAACAGGATGGGCGTATTTATATTGTACAATGCAGATGTCATTTCAGCGTGTTGATTACAGATATTGGCTGTCTCTCGTTATCGTGTAGACTTGTACACATTGACACGGGACACATCTGAATTTCTTAACTTGAACAATCACGGTTTGAGATGGTCGCGATGAAGAGTGAGATGCCGTCGATTCTGATGAAAATATATTGTGTTTCCGAAACAATAATATTTAAAAGGAGCCTCAGCGAATATTGTTAGAAAGGGAGAAAATATAGCCTTGCTTCTCATATGGGAACAGTGATGACTTCAAACATTTCATCTTTCTACATGAAGCACTTTTGAAAATGAATATATGGTTGGGTATAGGCAATGCAAGATGATCTCCATTACTCCTAACCATTAAAATACACATGAAGTATACAATATACATTACCTTCGACCAATCAAATCATATCCATAGTCATCTCCAAGTCTCCAAACCGCAATCCTACCGTTGAAAGAGTGTCTTTCAAAGTATTCGAAACCATACAAAGAGTGTTTCCTAATATAAAAGGTAACAATTTGCTTCAAACATTCGTTGTAGTTCAGCAAAACAAGACAGTTTTCGAGCATTAACTAACCTCACAGATCGGATTAACTCTGTGACGACATTGACAGGTTGCTTATATAAGAACTGCGGTACCAGTCTATTCTTTCACATGGCCACTGCAGGTGTCTCCCCTGTACCGTCCATAGAATATAACATATTGAGATTATCAAACAGTAATGACTGTTTATATATTCAACACTTCTCCATGCAAGTTTCAACTCTACGCTGCAGATTTAATTTGTACATGTGAAGTTTGGATCGACTCATTTCTTCAATCTGTATCTTCAAACAGGCTCCAAGTGAATCTGAATTCCAAAGAAACGATTCAACTGTTTGTTCAAGCTCTTAATGTTCCATTCTTTATCGACGACGTTAAACATAACGTTATATTATATGTCCTCTTATTCGTAAAGTCGTAACTCTTTTTTTAAACTAAGCCGAACCATTTTATGACTGCTTCTGTGTTATAAGGTACTGGGAGGAGACACAATTAAAACATATGGAATGATATTATGAATATAGTTTTGCTAACCGCCTTCTCAATTGTAGACAGCAATATAAGTACTAAACTATCAGGCAAAAGAAAGTACTCACTTCTGTTGATGTTATCATGATATGTATGATTTTCAATTGCAAATATCTCAAGTTTTCGATGTCATAATTTAAAGGATGGATGAAATGACATATGGTCCAAATCGGATTCATTAAAATGGGATGTCAATTTGACAATTGCTCGATTTTAAATTTCTGAAATCGGTCCATAAATTACTTATATACGGCTTTTTAAAAAACCGCCTGATTTAGCCCCGGCGACCAGAACGAAAGTCGGCGGGGGTGTGACCCGTGAAGGGATGACTTCTGTGACGTATGTGGAGGAATTTGATTTTCAGCGATAGTCACAATTCAACGTAATTTCGCAACATTTTGATTGTTAATTTCACAAAGATACCTTCAATAAACCAACTTAAATTTCCCATATATCGAATGTTTAGATATCCAACTAGGTAATTCCGCAGATGACAATTACACAATTATTACATAAACATGTCTTTTTGGCGATGTTATACACCTCATAAATTCATTTAGCGGCAGTGATAATTATCATTAATTAATTAACGAGACACCGGCGGAGAAGCTATCTAGCCGCCCCGTCCATCGCTTATCACCGTCACGCCTCAGTGAGCATTTTCAAAAGGATTCGCCGAAAAAATTGCGATAGTGTTAAAATGGGTGAATTAAAATCGTCTTAATTATCAATTGCAAGTGTATATTGTCTCGATTTTATGCTCAATTGATTCCGATATACAATATACGTAGAGGTCATCATCTGTCATTCTTGAGAAAAATGCATTTCATCTATCCTTTAAAACTGAAATGTACATGTGTTTGGTCAGCAGTCAAAGAATACTTCTACAGGTTTATCAATTTTTAAAATAATTAAATTTTAATTTTTAGCCCAAAATATGTTTGGTGATACACTACTGTCAATCGACATATAAGATATATTCTACGTGAAAATTAATAAATGTGCCTGATTCTGCACATATTTAAACATGGTAGAGGTCATGTTGGTGTAAATTTCATTTCTTACCTCTTGTCTTCATTTACAAATATATCAAACTGAGACTAACTCCCCGATAAATTCATTCAAACTTCTGCAGATAAGTATTATTGTATCGTACCATAGTCAAATGCATCTGATTTCCTTTAAATATTGAATTAATCGAAACCAACTGAGGTGAAGACTTTCTTTGCCGTGTAGTTTATGTCCTAATACTTTGAAAGTCTGAATGTAGGTAAATAGGTACTAAATCTACCTGCAACCCCATTGGATATAGTCAGTATGTGGCTAAATCTGAATAAACTTTTTTAAAGATCGAAAGTTCTATGTTATGTTATTACAGTAATACAATAATATAAACCGTCGATCTAAATGTATTTAGATTACACGTGGCTGCAAGGACTGACTGTGCGACATAGAGCATTCGGACGACAGTAGTTTCCGTCTAGGTTGAAGGTGCGTATGTTTGTCAATTTAATATTCATCAAATCATGTTTTCCATGTTATATTCATGTTCATAGCAAATATGACAAGACACAATAGTTTCATTATTCAAGCTTTTTACCAAAAGAAAAAAACAATCAATGGTTATTGGGCCTAGTTACATAGCAATGGCAATTAGGAGAAAGTGATAATCTTTTCCCTGATCTATTGACTTTTGAACATTATCTTCCCGAACAAATGAAGGCACTTCACAAGTTAACATTATTTGTTTGCCCTTTTGTGACAAATCATAGCGTCTAGTTTTATAATGTGAAATACAAAAGAACTATCCGAATATTAGTTTGGATTATCCGAATGTCATTTGTTCAAATTCAACTGCCTAACGATTGTTCCAATGTAACACTGTTGTCAGCGATTCCATTCAGTATGGTATCAGGGTTACATAGACTTTCAGAACTCGCACATCCAAGACCGTCATCTTTCTTGTCGATGTGATCAGCTTTCTCATTGGCATTTATTTCTTTGGGGTTCAGTGAATCATCTTCAACTTCTGTTTTAACGTCCGGTGAGGCCAAAGTAGAGCTTGGTTCTTCTTCCGGTGGACGAGGTCGAGATTTGACAGACAAAGGTCTTCTAGTGCGGTAGAGTTGATGCTGAACGCTTGATGATACCTGGATAGGAAGACTTCCAAGTTGTGTCATGTGAACTTCTTCTTTGACCTTCTCAACCACTTGCGACATTGTCTGTTTGAAAACTAGGGGACTTTGCTGAGAGAGTGCAAACTGTGACGGTGTTAATGGCACTAAATGTCCTTTCACAACGACAAAGGGTAGCAAAACCTGAACAACGCTGTCCATTCTGAGACGATAACTTCAGCTCCAGACTCCGACGTTTTTTTATTTATTTAAGGAAACAAGATGACGTAAGTTTTTGCCCAAACTTCAATGGCGGCCTGCGTCAGCTTTGTGACGTCACTGTAGAAGTGCGTCAAATCTCGTGATTTAACGTCAAATAACAAGCTCTGAACAGCTTTGGTTCTGCACGCTATGTGTGGAGTTTCAGTGAGCAGGTGCTTGCTAAGATGAAAAGAACGATGCCCTTTCATCCTGTTCTCTTCCATCATACATATGTACTTTACGAGTTTATGTGGATTTTTCTTTTAAAAAGTCAAGAGATAATGAAACATACATATATTAATCTAAAAGACAAAAACAAATATCCTATGACAAAAATATTATCATGGCGTATTATATCAAACTATAGACTGCTTGTCCACAGCATGTGGAAAGTCAAACCATTTTAAAACCAAACTAACAATAAAAAACCGTCAGACTGAAATTGTCGATACAAAGCCCTACATAGAGCCCACCACAATTTCCTTCAGACTGGGTTATGCACTTTTTCTCAATTTCCCATCCAAATGTTCGTAAACTTGTTTCTATTTCTCATAATGCAAACTCCAGGGCAAGACATTCCTTGCAACAACCTTTTTGGCGTGTCATTATTTTCGACGATTTCAAGTTTGTGATGAAAACTGTGACAGTTTGGATTACAACAGGGTAGAGATGCCGACTGGAGATGAAGTATGTACTATTCAAAGTTATTTTATGTACGCTTCAGGATAATTTGACTATTTAGAATGTGTAGTTTATATATAGACAAAGAACGTAATCAAGCACCACCTCATATTTTCAGATTTTTGTGACTATGCCCAACCACTGTGAAAATCTTGTGAAATTAATCCAAGAAATGCTGTTACTTTATGAAAGTGCATCATCTTAGCTAAACGTGTAACATGTATCTCATTATATTGCCATATGAACATGAACAGTGGTTTTACTTGAAAACTCACTCAAGATTGTACAACTATTGCTCTGTGAACTTCAAAAACGGTGAAAATGTTTGTTTCGCAGTTGGACAATGTTCTTTGTTGTCTTAAGGAAACAAATGACCATCACGCTATCAATAACGGGTGTATCGGCCACGTACCCGGATGATTGCTTCAACCATCCTGCACATGCTTGTGGCGAGTCTCTTGATTCGCTGCAGAGGTAACAGCTGCCACTCTGCTTCTAAACAGACTAAATCCTGTACTGGTGGGTCCATGGCTTGCACTCGGCGTCCAATCATATCCCAAATGTGTTCGATTGGATTGATATCCGGGCTCATGGCAGACCATGGAAGTTTAGATACTGCATTGTTCTTTAGAAAATCAACCAGAGGTCGAGAACGGTGAGGCCGAGCGTTATCATTCATGAATACAGGACAAGTGGCCAATGGATGATTGTCAAAATGTGGCACAAGAACAGGCTGCAGAATTTCCCGGATGTAACAATCGCCATTGAGATTACCTTTCACAGTCACCAAATCGAGGTTACAACCGTGAGAGATGCATCCCCAGACCATTACAGATCCACCAACGAATGGGACTGATGCTTGGATGTTCTTTGGTGCATATGCTGTGGTTTGACGATATTTCTGGACAAGACGGCTTATCACAGTGTGGTGAATGTCCAACTGTCGTCCAATAGCTCTACAAGATATTCCGGTGGAACTCATTCCAATAATTTGCCATCTTTTTGCTTCAGTGAGTCTCCTTCGAGCCATGTTCAGAGGTAATGATACAATCATTTAAAATTTCCAAGATTTATTCTGATTTCAAGAACGATTAAAAACTCCAATTTCAGAAATTCGTGGGTGGTGTGCTTCACATGCATTGTGGGGTGTGTTTGTGCGATTGACCTCACAGAAAACACAAACACATTTTTACATAAATCGAACAAACATGAAGTAAATTTTGAATTTTTTTATCTGTTGACAAATAATATTGTTGATATTTGTCCCGGAGTCTTTGAGAAATTCATTCTTTGATGTCATTTGATCCAATGAGAAATTTTCAGCTTGACAAAATTGATATCAAAGCATTATCTCATGGCTTTAAAGTATTTTGTATCACTTCATTGGTTTCACTTCCTGTGGTTATATTTCACTGGTGACTGTGGTTATATTTCACTTCCTGTGGTTATATTTCACTGGTGACTGTGGTTATATTTCACTTCCTGTGGTTATATTTCACTGGTGACTGTGGTTATATTTCACTGGTGACCAGTTATAACTTCAATATGTCTACACTCATCACAAAGTCATACATTTTCATATTGAAAGTTTATTGCTTGTTAGACTAGTGATATGTGGCTGTTACACAGGTTAGATATAATACATGGTACATACAGGAGACAGGAAGAGATAAACTAACAATGTGCACAACTCCCAGAGACAACTCTGAAAATTTAACTTGTCAACTGAAATGAAAACAAAGCTAAAACTTCATAACATCTTGAAAAATCTTAAGGCACATTTATGGAATTCTCCAATCCATTTAGGCATTTGTGTTTAATTAATTTCTAACAATATAAACAAAAGTAAATAAATGGTTTGTAAACTGAACTAAAATGGAATGCATTTAGAATTATTTACAGCAAATCTTGAGAAAACTATAATGAAAATTCACTATCATTATTTAACAAGATTAATTGCGTTAAATAATAAAAGTTAAATAAAACACAACCAAAGAAGAGATCTTGCTAAAATTCATTAATACATTATTTATAAGTTGTTTAACAACCGAATAAGCTGCACATTCGTTTAGAATAAAAAGTTATATTTTTAGTTCAATTTGAAAGATGTAAACAGTTTCGTTTTCATTATATTTTTTGTTTACATTTAATATAACACAATTCAGTGGATACAATAGCACTCAAATATAATGGAATGTTGAAATTACAATGTAACACACAGTCATTGAATATTTCTTTATGAAATCTATTGGTTAATCTCTGGAATCAGAAAGAAAAGGCATCCTGTATCACCAGTACACATATATCCGTTCGTTAGATACCAGATATATACCATATCAATATTCAATGCTCCTGGTATATGAGATACTGATTTACATTGTGTATTATGAGTACTTCAAACCTGGATACAAGGTATTAAAATATGAAGTTTTAATAATCAAGATTTTCTGAATTGATACCACCCTTAATGTCAATAGCCATTTGTATGAAATACATGATCTCCAAGTCACTATGAAAGCATTATTGGCAAGAAATGAACTGTTCCTAAAAATATGATTGAATTTAAAATTAAATTTGTACAATTTAAAATTCAATTCAACTTTCACAATTGAAATGTAAATTTGAAATTTTACAATTGAAATGTAAATTTGAAATTTTACAATTGAAATGTAAATTTGAAATTTCACAATTCAAACATAGGTTGGAAATTTTGACGTAATCATTATTTCAAACTAATGTTTGAAATTCGCCCGGTGAAATAATGAGACAGACTAATAATTCATATGAAAGATCTAATGCAAACATTTGGATACAAAATTTATTAATCATACTAACTGAAAAAGACCCAAACATGAGACCAAATTGTTTACCTTCTCATAAATTTTATAATATTTGACGTAATCAATTTCAGGTAATTAGCTGATGAAATCAAATTCAAAGGAACATTTTTTTCAAACATTTAAAATAAATTTGGAATGAATTAAAGTTTTTCTTGGGTTTTTAGTAAGGCAACAACAACAGAATTATAAATACATGATTATGAAATATATTACTATACATGTCAACCTATAACACTGTACACACATCTAGATTCTAACAATTAAATGCAGTCTGTATCTGAATACAAAGCATGTAGTCTTTGCATGAAGCATCTACAATAGGCTTTCCCCTCTACCAACATGCAGAAATAACAAACATATTCAATTATTCCAATAATGCAAGACAATTTGAGACCGAAATCTTTCTCTGAAAAAAATGACTATGTTGGAATCTGGCAACAGCTGTGTCCTATCAGAGATATCTTGGTGTTGTGATCAATCAAAGTTACTATTGACCTTCCAAGATTTCTTTGTTCAATGACCGACTGGTGTGTCCTTCCCAACAAGATACAGGTCTTCTTCCACAGTAATGTTACTGGGAAGGATTGGCTGCATCACACACAGGGATTTTACTCTTAAAATGTTCACATAGACCAATGAAGTTTTTGAAAATTTAATGAATAGCTACTCATATCCAGATAAGTTTTTCAATCATTAGTGTTGCTAGACTTGCTGACATGTTACATTCAGAGTTTAAAAACGTGTGTGTTGAAGATTTGAGACATTGTATCTGAACCAACAATAAAGAGATATTAACACAAGGACAATATATCACCTGTCGTATTCATAGATTAAAACTGGTTGACATCAGAGTTGAAAGTAGAGGTCAAAATTTGATAGGCAAAATGGAAACATAAAATAGAGCAATAACACAATGAGGTGAGGGGAACTAGTAGAACACAAGCACTTATCACAACCCTGTCTTCATTTCACATTGTGAGATCATCATAGTTCCTCAGTTCACACAACCAAATGACAAGGACCCAAAAGACAGCCCGGCCTCTTCCCTTGTTATACAACCCTAGCATTGTCACATTGTCATTTAGGTTTGATACACAGATTTGTCCAATGAGACGTCTCTCACATGTCATGTGATATATATATTTACATCTTTTGAATGTCAGCTAAGGCCAACACTTGACACTTTTGTTTTAATGGTGTTAAAGATCATCTTACATACGTAAATTGAACTCATTGGATACAATGGAACATAAGACCACATCCATTATCGTAATTCAGCTACTTCACATGGTCAGTAATCATACAAACCATTTTATGAGGTATGAATTCAGCGGTCATACAAAATATTCCATACGATAACACATTTTTCACAAAGATTGGATCTTCAAATGAACATAAAACCTTTCTTTAACTAATAATTGAGCCATCATATATTTACATGAATAATTACAAATTTGCTCAAAAGAACATGGTGTGATCTTGGAGATTAACCCTTACGAGGTGAGCAGGATATATATTAGCACCATATAGTGAGAGTCGTACACAGCTCCGTCAGGGTTAATACCAATCAGCAACTATATAGCTAGGAAGCTCTATGCATAAGCTGCCATTTTGGGATGAGGTTGAATCCCTAGTGTCAGGGTATGTACATATCTGTACAACATTTTCTGCAAAATTGCATCTTGGCATTTGACTTCAAATGGCCCTAATGAAACTAATTTTATCTTTAATCATGATTTAAAACAATGTAACACATCTTTAAAATGTTATAACAAATTGCATGGTTAAAAAGTTAACATTCATTTTTAAAAACTATGTGCCTCACACATTCTAGGAATTTAACTACACATGGAAATAAGTCAGATACTTATTATTAAAAACATTCACCTCCAGCGGCTCATATAAATGACATATAAAATATTGTTTGTACAATTTCTATTTAATATCATTTTAATCCGAATTCATAACTTCATATTACAAAATACATGACAGTAACAGGATGTCAATATCAATGTTTCTACATCTACTAAATATACAATATGGAGGTAGAGCTACTGAGAGTATCTGATCAGCGAGAACAATGGAAAGCCACTATATGGAGGTATGAAGCTAGTCTATAAATGGCACAATTTTAGAGTTGACTCCCTTGTGAAGATCTTCTTATAACATGGTTTCCATCACTGGAGCTAGTTGGACAGAAGCCTGGGGGAAAAAATATATAAAATTATAGTATATATTTTGGATGGAATAGTACCAATATTACAAGCCCAAAAGTGTAGGTTTGTCAGAAACATCAAACAAAGGGGCACTATAGTACCATTTACCCTTGATTAAAATTGACACTAATTAGGTGGGATATATTTCAATCGATGAGTATAGGTTGTTGAGTAATTTCTTAATCTCTTTTAATGAAATTTAACTAATGAGATCAAGAAGAAAATACCATGAATTTTAAAATTTACCCATTTAATATATATTTTGGATCAGCTGGGTGTGTATTTATTAGAAATACTGAATATCTGGAAGAAATAATCCTTCCACATTTTACTTATATGATTTACAAATATACATACGTATGTGGTTTACAATACATATGCCAATTCTAATGACCATCTCCACTGTTAATGCATGCATAGAAATAAACTGACTCAATGACAGTTGAATATAAAGTTAGTTTTTAATTTGTTTTAGTCATCAAAGAAAAGAGTTAAGACAGATATAAATGATAAAAGTAACTCTTTCAATAATTATCTTGGTTATTATACATGTTGTTATAAGGATGTTATCTACTCCTATATAGCAACAATATTAGATTATTAATTGGGTATTGTACACTAATCATTGACAACTTTTATCTTACTCAATCTTGTTCATCTTTCAAACCATAACCTTAATTTCTGAACAGTGTAACGAAGAATGGAAACATTTACGTATAAACTTAACTTAGTTATCCCTTGCGGGCCCCTAAATATTTCCTGATCTACAGCCAGTGGACAATCTCAGAGTATTCTGTTTGTCAACATGTGATTTCTGTAAATTGGCCACCATGATTGGTTTGGCTCTAATCAATTCAACAGATAACCCTTTTAAATTAATGATGATCAATAGTCTATATTTTGATGAAAAGTGAATAAAATATTTAAAATTTTAAATTGGCGGTTTTCATTCAAAACCACATTGGTTCAAACCACATCTTTTGTGAAAACTTGTTGACAATATTTGTATATTTTTTAAGTTTGTATATAAAACACCATTGTTAGCATTGAGTTATTGTATCAAAGTGACAAACAATGACTAACTTAGTATGCAGTTCTGCTGAAAAGAAGAGGACTTACACAAAGACTAAAAGATTGTTAATGAAATGAAACTTTGAGAAAATCATCAATGATTAGGCAAAAACAAGTAACTTAATAAATCATGAGAAAATATACTAGGAATAAATGAGATTAAATAGAAACTAAATGAGAGAGAGATATACACGATGCAACAGGTATTAGTGAAGACAAGCTAGACTGTAAAGATAAATCTACACATGCTCACTGATACATCACTGATAAATCAAAGGAGAAACACTTGTAAACCTACACAAACCCATGCAGCCAAAATGGTGGCTAGTAAGAGACTTCATTACCTCCCTTTGTATGTGCTCACTTACTGTGTCTCTCAGCTTTAGGTCAAATAGTAAAGCAGAGGTCAAGTGCATTGCTTTGATGGAATACGAACATAATGAAACAACTGTGTACTAAATATTAGGGAACTTTCACTCATGATAAGAAAAAGAGTCCGTGAATGAGATGACGCCATGGCCAGCTGACATTTGGCATACACCCAATGGGCTTACAATATGTTGTTCTTTTCCCATTAACAAATGTCAGTTATATTTTTAGATTCAGCATTATTTCACACACATACATCTTTCAAGTGTTTTTTAGCTCCGCCCTCAACCGCAAACAATCCAAACAAGGGACTCTTAAGAAAACTATGGACTTTATCTTTGCGACGTCATTGCTTAATACACAACTGTTTTTGAGAGACACTGAATTTGTTGTTGTAAAACCATAAAAGTTCCCATTTGACAATAGTAAACTGAACTGATGATCGAAGGCATTCTCTGGATTGCCTCATTATGGGATGTAATGAAATCTCCACATTAGTTACAAAGGTTTGCACATGTTTTACAAGCATTAGCCCGAGAGATTTATCGTAGATGCACTGTTACCAGATACCTCACACTTACACTTCACAACAGCACTGTACACTTTATAAACTGCAAGTAATAGTTTGTTACTTTGAATAAGCTTATATCATAACTTCAAAATAAGACACAATTTGGATCAGTGGAAATGTTGACGTTATAGTGGTTTTCAAAATTGGCAAAGAGTTCATGTAATCAAATTCAGTCCACAACCACAGATACCTGTGAATTATAGACAAAAGGTAATTCCAATGAAAAACTTTGTCTTATATACAAAGAGGTTAGTATAGATTTGACTGTTTTATATTTATACATAGCTTTCAATATATTAGTTTTCCCGCATTTGTCATTATGAATATTTTATTCAAAACTTTAAAACCATGTTCCAGTAAATTTGAAATGCTCATGTAAACCTTGACTGAATTCAGTTTTCAAGCTTGATACACATGATGTCCACCTCCTGAACAACAAATAATTTCCTAGAAAGCTTTCATGTCCAACATATAAAGCAAGACAGAGAAAAGCCGGCCTGCTGATACGTGTTAGTGTTTTTACCTTGGGGTGGGTGAACTCGAACTCTTGCGTTTCCGAACCAGACCCTAGAATAAAACATCAACATGCACACTCAGACAAACAGAAGAACATTCAAATAGAGAACATCGTAGACAACTCAAGAAATAGTGCAATAGAAAACTCATAAATAGTTGTAGCATATCAAGAAATGGTCTTAGTTTGAGAAACGTGGAAGGACAAGAGAAATTCCCCATATGACAGATAAAAATAATATTTTTAATTATAATATTTATGATTAAGTATTTCTTGAATGTTTTAAGGCTTTATAATTTAAAACCCAAATAATGTTGTAACTAAATAATATTTCCAAAATTTGTAGAATATAGCAGTATCAAAATTGCAGGATAAACGATTGTGAAAAATATTCTTCATATTGAGTTGAAGTTTACTTTTCAGTCAAAATACAATTATTTGTTTTAGTGTAAACAAAACTTTACCAGAAGTATTGCATTTTGAACGTTTTGCAGCTTTCAAATACAATTCTCCCCCCTTAACCATTATATTCTCTAATTTACAACCATAGCTAACATTATATTTCTATTTCCTTTCCAGTCTTCAATCTGTGTAGGGTGAATATTTACAGATCATTCATTCAATCAAATATGTGTGTGGAGACATACTAATACATACTAATCTGCACATACCATGCTTACATATTGCATAAACATGTCTAAATTAAGGGGTGTTTGTTTGGGGGTCTTTCTGGATCAATCTGATGAAATAATAATACATCATCTAATTTCATGTATGAATATGCAAATTTCAATAAGACAAAGATGATTTTCACCAATCTCTAAAAAGTTAAGCAAAATTGATACAAAAAATAAATTTTTTTTGGTGAATGATGGGTAATTTTCAGAAGTAAAAACAAATATCTCAGATTTCTATAACATTGGTCCTTTCAATCTTTCAATCTCGCCAGGCTGATGAATAAAATGACAATGATAAATTAAGATTTCATCAGATTTTGTGTTGATCTATCGCTACTCCAATTTAATACATTTGACGGACAAGCGGAGAAGACTTACAGGCGACGTCTTGGAGAAATTTAGATGTGCATAAAGTACAACACCAATATCTTTGTGCCCTGCCTCCATCGCTATTGAGAGAGCAGTACTGCCGTCCTGACAACAAAACATAGGTCTAGCAAATCATGCAAATAAAACAGAAAAGCATGTGCAAAAACGGAAACAAAAACATAATAAAAATGAGTTACATGACATGATTGCATCAACGGAATATAGTGTGTCGGTAAATAAATTAGACGTAGAGCTGAAAAAAATCAATGAGTCAACCATGAAAGGTGAAAACACTCTGCTCGAGGTTTATGAAACACCAAACAGTGAAGAGATATGATTGTCAATATTGGAAATAATTTTCAAAATAAGACTAAAATTATTTTACATTTATAATTTGTAGAGATTTAAAGACATTTTACTGAATTTTGGAAGAATGGAATTTCGGCTGATTAATTTTACCCCAGTGTTTAGTGGATATTATCAAAATGTACATCAATGATGAACTTGAAATTAATAGTGTTAATTATACACACAAAAATTTAATCATTCTTCTGAATCAACAATCTCTACTGTTGAGTGTTTCACTGTGACCACTGATTGTACAAGACCTAGCTACAACATGATGTTACCTGCCAATATTACCAGCCGTTAGACGGCCGACGTTGAACAAAATACGCCATTGGTATAAGCGATGGGTGAATCTGTATTAGGGACAGTGATGTCTTATTAAGAATTTATTCAGGTGAAAAGATTAAGTTGAAACACTTTCACTGTCTGAAAAAGTTGTCAACTGTTGGAGATTGATTTGTGTCATCAACATCTGTTCATGAAGAGCTAAGAATATACAAGTAGTTGTTTAAAAAAAGGAAATTGTACCTCAGAAAAACTATTAAATCATGTGACAACGAGGGAAGATATTTAAATTCAACATATACCAACATTTTAAGACCCAAAACTATATAAAAACTTTTAAAATACTGATAAAATCTTTTCATGGTTTACTGTCAAGCAACTCTCTAACAACATGTACATGTTGTAAAAGATAAATATGCAGTATGAAATTGACCTTAAACAGACTCACACGACTATAATTTATTCCCACATTCAACACTTACATTATCTGTGAGATTAGCGTCAGTGCCAGGATGAGCCAAGAGGAGCTTGACTATTTCGTTATGTCCATGTTCACAAGCACACATGAGAGCCGTTGACCCGTCGTTATCACGAGAGTTGACCCCGGCCCCACAGTCAAGTAACATCTCCACCATATTGGTGCGCCCATGGCTGACCGCTAACATTAACGCTGTCTGTCCAGCCTGCAAACATGGAACATTTGAAAAATTAAGTTAAAAGTCATGTGTTTTTTATTGAGTTTAGTTTACTTCGAGGTTTTCAAAATCATTCAAGACTTTTATCAATCTTTTACCTGCAAGATCCCTGAATATATCGAGTTAGTGTTTGCTAAGCAATTTGCAAGTTTCTCTCTTCGATAACAAGTTGTGATCCCTGTATATAAGATGCGGAGAACAGTAATTATAAATGCAACAGCTAAAGTGTTACTCCATGAAGAAGCTCTCTTCATATACTGTTACTGTAAACACTGAATAAAAGGTTCAAGGTTTCAAACTGATTTTAACTCATCTTCGTCGATGGTCAACATTTTGGATGCATAGCATTTTTAAAGGAAAACAGTAAGTCAAATACCTGAGACGACCTGAGGTTGACATCTCCGTGTCTGAAGAGTCTACGCACAGCCTCAATCTGGTCCTGTGTCTGGATGTACGCTAGTGACGCCAACATTATTGGCGTGTAGCCAGCCTTGTTCTGCTTATTCACGTCTACAACCCCAGAATCTAAGAAGAGGCTGACCACGTCAAAGTTGCAGTTCGAGACGGCGTAGTGGAGAGCTGTGTTACCCTGGTATTAGAAATGTTCAAAATGTTTATGCTAAACTGTTGAAAAATTTACTCTTTTTTGAAAACAAACAAGATGTGTTTGTTAAACACGGATGCCCCCGGATATACCAAAGTTATGGCCAAGGTTAAAGTTTTCTGAAGATGTCCACTGCGGCAAGGTCAAGGTCACATGGTCAAATATGATGACATCATCTGAAGGTCTCATCACAAGGTATGCACATGCCAAGTATGAAAGCCCTAGCTCTGAGCAATCCAAAGTTATGGCCAAGGTTAAAGTTTTTGTGGACAAACACACAGACAGACGGACAGGTGAAAAACAATATACCCCCGGAATCTCTGATTTGGGGGCATAAAAAAGAAATTACCATAAACACAAACATTTTAGAGAATGTTGTAATGAGTAATGAGTAATGAATAATTGTCAATAACTAATTGTCAAAACAAAGTATACATCGAAAAACATTATTTTCCAAAATAAAGAAATTGACATCAAGAAATCTTGCGTTTCTAAATTTCACATTACCCCTTAACAGTCCCATTGAATGATACATGAAAGATCAGCCAGGTTTACTATTCATACAAGAAATTGTTTGATAAACATGGAATTTTCAAATAAATTTTCATCTAAAATGCTCTTCAAAAACTCAAATATTTGACTTACGTTTGGATCAGCTAGATTGACGACGTATTCGAGAAGTTTCTTGGAGATCTCGTTGAAGGAGGACATGTAGTCCTCGACCTGGTACGGGTCTGACAGCTTCTGACTGGACGCCTGAAACCACTCGTTCTGTACCACCGACAGGTTGCTGTTCTGTAATAGAGTTGCCTCCCTTTAGTTAAGTGATTAGATCACGGGTTTTTAGTGAATGAGACATAAAGATTTCACAAGCATTTGAATAAAATCAAGGAAGTCTTCATTATCATTTTGACTGTGTATTGTGGTGAAACCTTTGAGTATCTGCTTGAACTAGAGACATTTGTTTGTATTGCACTAAATTTTCCATTCAAACCTGTAAACAAGTACAACAGTTCCAAAGAGCAAATACAGTGGCCAAGCTCTGATTGGATTTGAACCCCAGACCTTTTTGTTTTTCATGGCAAGATGTGATAAATAAAAGATTTGGAAGTGTTCAAGTAATTTGCTGATCTTGTTAACATGTTTACAGACTCCAACTTACAAGTTCCGACGTTTTTGTCGTGGTTGAGTCCACCAGATAGTTGGCGATCACATCACACGCTGTCCTCATCCCTTTACTCAGCTCAAACCTAAAGAGGGAGAAATTCATTTGTCTTGATAATTCAATGGAGATGCTAAAGTTACACAACCCAAACATAACTATCCTCAGTGACAAAACTTATGATAATTATTATCAGATTGTACGATTTTGAAATAATCTCGGACCTGCCTACTAAGACCTGGTCCTGGGATCATAAAGAAACCTAAGACAACTATTTAAAACAAATTCTATATAATTTCATTTTAGCTCAAATACTCTAGAAACTTAATCAATTATTTCATTATACTTAAACAATTTTAATCTCATATTGCCACCTCTACTAAGAGAGGATCATTATCAATGAATCAATATAAAAATTTCACGCTACAGGTCTTATACAAAACACTTACGTCTCTCTGATATTCTGGTCGAACATTTTGGCGCCGGGCATTCCTTTGGCGATCGCTTCATCATCCTTACACTGGTAGACAATACTGCCCTGACGTCCATCATACGAGCCCTCCTCATAGCTGCTGTCGGACTCCGCTCCTCCCTCGTTCTCCGACTCCTCCTCGCTAGACGACTCCGACTCCGTCCTGGAACACAGGAGACAACCAGATTGATTGAGAATAAATGAAATAGAGAAACAATGAAATTATTTCTATTGCATTAAAATCTTGCCACATCACCTTTCCTTGTTCAACACACAACATTTCACACAGAATAAACATATACATAGAACATACATATGATTGAAAATGAAAATAAAAACCTTGTCAATATTAATTCATCATCATCTTTATTTCAAGTAGATGATGATGTTGATTATGATGATGATAATGATGAAGATGATGATGAACATTAATTTGAGATTGTACAAAATTTTTTACTAGTATGGATTATATGTACCAGTATGACTAAATATCAATCAACTACGCCTCATAAAAAGAATATTAAACTGAGTTGACAACACATTATAATATTTTTTTGCATAATACAGCAATAAATTATCACACAATTTGACTGCTATACCAAAGAATAAAATGAATACTCTGTAGGAGGTTCGTCCACACCTGAATCTGAATTCATTGTTAAATTCCGCAACGGTCTTCACTATACTCTTTCAAACTAGATCCTATCAGAACACTTTTACCAATAAATCTTTACTTGTGTAGAGAAGAGGCATGAAATTCCTCTGCAAACCCATAGCTCATGGTGAGCTGATTACAGCATATAAGGAAACAGTCTGCTCTCATTCAGCTAATAATGGTAATATAACAGCTTCCGATCAATACACACAGCCATCATCTACACAAAATAAGACTGAAGATATAATTGATTAACAGGGCTAAGAAAAGAACTGAAATATTTCTCCGTCGGATTGACAATAGTCTGGTGAATGGCTTGACAACAGTGTTAGTGTCACAATGAAAAACTGCATTTACTCCCTGAAAGTATAGATCTTGCTTTCAGTTATTGATTTAAATCTTAATGTGGGATAATGGATTATAAATTTCTTCTTTTCATTGGAATATTTGTAATCAAAGTATCATCTAAATGAAATATCCTTCACAAATAATGTTCCATGTAGTAGAACAAAGCAGATTTCTGATCTCTCCCTAGAAACTTATTTAAAACCTAATTTGCCATTTGCTAAAAAAATCAATTGCCAATCTTATACATTGGCTACCATAACAACAATTTCATTCATGCTTGTACAACTCCTAATGAAGTTTAAGGTAAAAACTTAAACACTCAAAATATTGTATTTTTTGAGAGAAAGACTCTATCACAAAATTCATCAATCTTCATGTTCTTGAACATGTTTTGCAGGTGAGTTTGTTTCAATTAACAGGTTTTTCAGGTGAGTTGTCTTTGATCTGCTCAGGGAAGTTTGTCAACAGGTAATGTTTCATGTTCACAAGGAAAAACACTTTTTGATGTTTACTTATAAAATATGAACTTCAATCAAAAGGCTGAAAATGGTGAATTAAACAATGACAAACCAATTTACAGATTCATAATTCATTTCATAGGGTTCGCTGGCTTAAGATATTACTTTAATCAATGCATCATAAGCACTATCAAACTGAACTCCCATCAAGCTGGCAATAATGGAAAGAACTTCAAAGCAAAGAGATTTATGACAAAAAACAATGGATGAAAGAAACCTACAATTTGACATAACATTTATCTCCCTTTTGAAACTGATTCCACTATTCAACTGCTCCGCAATCATTACGAGATCTAGTTCCCATACTCTGCAATCAAAGCAACACAGGATGTCAACGGAGAGGAAACACTTCCAGCTGATGTGATATTCACTTCAAACTAACGACATGCTATGATTTAACCATTTAACCGTACCCTTTCCAGGCAAATCACATCTACACTTTGATGATAGGTTATGGTAATATATGGGGCAATGGCATTATAAGAGTTAACCCTTCAATTGTCAGGGATCAAACTTAACCTTGTCAAAGCACCAGTCAATCAACCAGTTAATTTCCTTAGTTCAAAGACATTTAAGCTACCCAAATGCATCTACAGGATCATATCATCTTAAATTCAAGACTACCAGTCAAAACAGTGATTTCGAACCCTTGATGTTTGTTGGTATCAGAAGGAGCCAGTCAGTCAGCTTATTTAATGTTATATTCATTTTGAACCAATGGCAAAATATTCAACTCTCTAACTTCTAAATAATTCAGCATCTATATATATTATAAAGTGAGCATATAAGGTTTACCATAATCAGCTAAATTCATGGCCCTAGGAAGGGCTCTTCACAAACACTTGTGGAACTAAGCTTACCTTATTAAGCAACCAAGGAAGTAAATACAGTAACAATAGTGTGATAACAAGCCAATATTTTATATATATACCTTCTTGTGTCAATCATCGGACTTATCAAACGGTCAATGAACATGTATCATATTTCATATTTTCTCCAAAGGACAGTTGTGTCTTTCAAGCTTTCATCTTATTGCTTACTGAAGTCCAATGAATTGCTCAGAATAAGTGTGGATGATATATAAAAGACAGAAGATTGAAAATTGCAAAATGTATGAGGGAAAAGAAGTTGCCCATTGTTGAAAATATTTTACACATAAAGATTCAACCAGAATTAAACTCTGACTTTATATCCTATGAAGCTTAATGGTTATGATCAAATCTAGCTACACGACAGGTAGATTCATAGGGTCCTCTGTATATTATTGGGAAGATTAACAGTGAGGAAGTATAGAAATACACCTGACATTTGCACATGTTTTTTTTTTTTATGACAAACATGCCTGTGTGAATATAAAGCATAGTTTACAACAACTAACAAGAGTTACCTTATTTTGTGTTCTGTGTATATACATACTTTGTAGAATAAGCTGGAGTCTAAATCAAAATATCAAAATAGCATGGGCGATTGAATCATCATTTACTGAGGTGGAATGATTAATTGATTAATTAACACTTAGAATATTCCCAGCACTTTTTGACTTTGCTAGACAGGTCATTCAGAGCTCGTTTAACATCTATATATATCACTCACACATGTTGAAAAGTGTTGACACCCAATATAGGTTGTAGAAAGAGACCTACAGTTACACAATGTGTATATAGATATATATATGAATGCAGATGACATTTTTAATATTGACTCAATGTATTATTCAACAATAGATTCACATTTGTATTTCAATAGGTGAGAATTCAATGTTTACTATGAATAAACTCTCAATTCAGCTTGGTTGTGTTTGAACACTGCCACCGCTACCAGCTGCAAGCTCTCCCGGCAGACAGTTGCCACTGCACAGAGCCTTCTTATCAATACACTGAGATGTTGCACCTTTATGTGCAGATTAAGTTTCCACCCAAATTGACTTAAAAAAACCTCGTCCATTTATCAAATTTCAATATTGTCACGAAACAGGTATTTGAGGGGTTGAATTACAAAGACGATACTTTGTACAAGATCTCATCTTACATGAAAGCATGAGAGGTATATTCTAATCCTTCATCTTTCAACCTGAACACGCTGGGATGTTTAGAACGACATAATGCTCTCTATATGCAGTAATTATGCAGTAAAATATGCTAGCAAGAATTAAATGACATGAAAAATGAACAAAAAAAGATAAGGTCATTTTTCAGTTCCTTGAATAATTGGTGCAGAACTTATTTTGGCATGGAAGTTTTGAATAAAGGTTTTGACATTAACACTGTAGTGATTTGGTTGAGAAATGCTCACAGAAAAATTAACATTACATTTAGAAAAGAATATATAAAGAAAAGCTAACTCACCCTCCTACTACTGTAGATGCGAAGGAGATGCCCTTCTTGACCTGGGTGTCGGACTTGCTTCGCTTCATGATGGAACGAAGAGTTCCGTTCTCGGAGTCGAAGGAGTCATTGACGCTACTGTGAGATGACGAAATTTTGTTCCGGTCAAGACTGCCGCCCAATCCCTGATCAAAGTCATTCTGAGATGTGCTGGAGGTCATGGAGAAATGTCCAGAACTATCTGAATGGGAAGTCTTCAGGTTCCCTGATAAACTGTCCAGTCCAGATTTCAACATAGATGACTGTTCACTGGTTTGCATGCCGCTTCGGTCCAACAAATCAGGATTTCCGATTATTTTGGTTGTTGTGGTTACCTTCCCTCCATCAGATGTTTTTGTTTCTTCAACTGTGACAGTCTCTCCTCCATTGGAGCTTCTTTTTGTAGTGACGGTTGTGGTTGACATTTTTTTCATACCTCCATCGCGACTCTCGGACATCTGCGTGTCTGACCCACCCGAGTCTGAAGTGAAGGACCCACCACTGAGTCTGGTAGGACTTGTGCTGAGAGAAAAACCAGGAATATCGTCAATACCACCGCCCCGTGTCCACATTCCTCGTCTGTTTGACCTGGGACTCACAGTGAGAGTGAGGTCTCCTCCACCGATAACCTGCCCACCACCACTGCTGCTCTGTACTGTGGTTGTTTCCAGTGTCTGCAGAGTGTTGCCACTGCTGAGAGATGCACCATCTTGTTGAAGTCCACTGCGGTATACAGATGTTGAACCGTCACCATCGGCAGATCCTGTACTTCCTCCACTGATCTGTCTGGATATTTGCTGTGTGGTCACAGTTGTCCCTAGACCGGAGGATCCCCCACTCATCATCATAGAACCATCGGCTGAGCCCATACTTCCACCACTTGTTCTCCTTAATACCTGTTCGCTGGTAACAGTTGTTCCTAGACCGGAGGATCCCCCACTCATCATCATTGAACCATCTGCTGAGCCCATACTTCCACCACTTGTTCTCCTTGATACCTGTTCGCTCGTAACAGTTGTTCCTTGACCAGAAGATCCTCCGCTCATCATCATCATTGAACCATCGGCAGATCCTGTACTTTCTCCACTGATCCGTCTGGATATTTGTTGTGTGGTCACAGTTGTCCCTAGACCGGAGGATCCCCCACTCATCATCATAGAACCATCGGCTGAGCCCATACTTCCACCACTTGTTCTCCTTGATACCTGTTCGCTGGTAACAGTTGTTCCTAGACCAGAAGATCCTCCGCTCATCATCATCATAGAACCATCGGCTGAGCCTGTACTTCCACCACTTGTTCTTCTTGATACCTGTTCTCTTGTAACAGTTGTTCCTTGACCAGAAGATCCTCCGCTCATCATCGACCCACTAGCTGAGCCAGTACTTCCACCACTTGTCCGCCTTGTTATACTGGTTATAACTGAGGATCCTTGACCATCCAAAGAACCATCTCCTACCGTAGAACTCCCATCAGCAGAGTTCAAAATGCCTCCACTTCGTCGAGTTACTTGTTCGGTGACAACTGTTGAGGACTGTCCTCCAGAGTTCTGGTTCTTTGCGTTTTCGTCTTTGAGATATCTGATGTAACCTTCACCTTCTACTCCTCCGGCACCAATTTTCTTCTCATAACTCCTGTTGGACAAGCCGAGATCAGTTCCCCCACTTCTCCAGGAGTAACTCTCAGATTTTGTATGTGTTGGGCTCTCCATCGCTAGAACCTGATCAAGAGGAAGCTTTGACTTTTTAGTCAGTAGTCTCTTTTCTCTACCACCCAGATCCTGAACAATTTCAAAATCACCATGTTCAAGATCTTCCCCACGAATTATAAAGGACTCTTCAGAATATCGGTACTCTTCAAAGTCTTCAGACTTTCTTTTTTCAAGACTATTCCTGTTGGAATCTGTGGAGTCTGCAGATTTTATACCTCCCTTCCTTAACTTGACACTGGAGGATCCATCAGCTGTCATGAATTTGCTCATGTCTGCTGGCATGTAGCTTCCTCCTCCGTTAATGGACGTACTCTGACCACCACGAACAGTACTGACCGTCTCAACGGATGTTCTTGTAATTTGTTCACCCGAGTCACTTTGTCTATAGTCCACAGCAGAATCAACCTTGTCTTCACCAACTCCAATGGTTTTAGACTTGACTTGACCCTTTCTTGCAGCATACTTGTTTCGGTCAGTGTTGACTCCCACATCAGCCACACTGAATTCTGTATTCGCCTGCTGGTTCTGAAATGTGATGGAATAGTCAAATGTGTCTGATTGCATGCATTTTGACTCTGTGTTAATGCCTATGCTTTGGGAGGGTTGTTTCTGAGTATTACAACTGGCATTCTTCAACTGGTCGGTTGCATGGAATATCTTGAGGTCTGTTTGGTTGCTACTGGTTCTCATTGGAACCGGTTCAGTGTTAGTCGTGCCGTACACATATCTTGGTTTCTCTGTGGCAGTGCCCTTATTTCTCTTGTCCAGGACAGGAGTGTTTGTTGCCTGGTCTAATGCCCATCCTTTCTCTGTTCCAACGTAACGATTTGTTGTCTCAGGACGACAGCTGACTCCTGTGGACTTCATCACTTGACGAGGTCGGACTTCCACATCGGTGCGGCAATCACCCACCCCAATGCTAACCACATTTCTCAGCTCACACGATGTACTTGCATCAGACATGAGAGGCATGAACTTGCAGTTAGTACCAATAGATCGAACATTCTTACTGAGCATGTCTCTGAGAGCCCCTCTTAGTTCCTCCCCCTTGAAATTGAGAGATGTAATGAGACTGCCAGTGTCCACATTTATACCAACTGTTCTTGTGGATGGTTTCTCATCATCACAAACATACATTACACCAACATCCCGAGTTGGAACTCGACACTCCACACCCACATTCCTTTTACCTACAGCACCTCCTTGCCCAATTATAACAGTCCTCAGTTCTTTCTCGTGGATATGCAGACCAGCATTATCAAACACATTGCCATCTCCGACTCCAACACTGCGAGTCAGAGCCTTCGGACCTCCTCTCTGTATCTGGTTGATAGTGATGTGGGTCTTAGGGCTTGACTGATCCAAGGGAGAGGGAATAGGACTTCTCAGATTTGGGTCAAACTTAGGTTCTAGTCTTGACATATCTCTGAAGAAGGTCTCACGTTCAGTGACATGGGTCCTGATTTCTGTGTGAACTTGATTTTCTCTTATTGTATACCCTGTTGGAAGATCAGGCTGAAGTAGGTATGGTTCAGTAACACTGTGTTCTCCAAACCCAACTGTCCGAGATTTCTTTGGTTTGGGCAGAGTTGGAGGAGGACTCTTTAAAGGAGATGATGACATTCTAGGTGACATTGGCTCTTGGAATGGATCTGGAAACTTGATGGATTGAACTGGTGACTGAACCGACATCATCCTCGTCATAGACATAGCTTCTGCAACTTCAACAGCATGGACATTCTTGTCGCCAACTCCAATACTCCTGGTGTTCAGCTTGCTGCCCTTTGCCTTGAGCTGCAGCATCAGAAGTCTCTTTTCTTCCTTGAGGACAGAGATACGCACCTGCAGGATTGGCAGTGCTTTGACCTGTTCCTCCAGATCCTTCATCCTTTGCAGACTCATTGCCATCGCTTCCCTGATGGCAGACAAGGACATCTTGCTGATGTTTGCTGTGGTAGTTTGAGGGGAAGTAGCACCTTCTCTTTCAGTCTGGGGGAAGTGGGTTGCCATGGTTTCAGCAAGTTGAGCAGATGTGACTGTGTGGTATCTCTGTGTATGGTGAGTTTGGCGCGTTGGATGTGCAATCTCAGCTGTCGCAGTGGTGTAGACATGATGAGTCCCGTGACCACCGTGGGTCATGATCTGTCCTTGAGGGTTCTCGCTGGAAACCGTGGAAACTGAAGACAGAGAACTCAGGGAGTCTGTCCGACCTGAAGTGGACAGTGATGTAGCAAAGTGAGAAGACTCATCTCCATTTGGACTACGTCGCAAAGGGAATGTATTATATCTTGTCGGACTAACCGGACTCACGCCGTCCTCACTATCTGAACTGAAGTACCTCATCTGTTTGCGAGTGGGTCGCATCATGTAGTCAATATGGGCAATAGTCTGATCCACCGAGGAATCAATCTCGTCGAGTATCCTGTGAGTTGAGGACTGCTCATACTCGACCATGTTCATGAGTCGACTGGCCTCGGTGGAGTGTACCACATCGGGAGGGGGAGTCCCAGCTTCCTTGAGCCTAGCCTGATCTTGCTGGTGAAGCATCACCTCCATGGACTTTCGCAGTTTCCGCTTGGCACGCTGGATTCGCTTCAGTCGCTTTAACGTGCTGCCGTTGTTTATAGTCTCACAGAAGTTGACAAAGTCCAGATCGATGTGGTACCCGTACGGGCAACAGTCACACTTCCCATCCACAAAGTTGACTGTCGGCTTCTCCATCTCTTCAAATCCATTGTGATCTGCAAGGAAAGGAACTGGTTGAGTGTTTTGACAACACATGAATTCAGATATACAAGCTTTGAATGATGTTTCATTATTCTCACAATTTATACCAAATTAAATTAAATTTTAATTGTAACTTATTATTTACACGAAGGGGTCAGCTGAGACTAATTGCTTTGTGCATGTTGGTTTTGAACATTTCTGTCTGAAAAGAATCTTCAATAACTTACGATAAGTACCAATAAGTAATTTGAAAACGTTATTTTATTTCAAATTATCATAATTTTTAAATCCTTGAACTTTTGATTAACTCTAAGCTAAAAATAAATATAAGAAATATTTAAAGTATCATTCAGCTATTTATTATCAACATTTTAAAAAAGAAAATGTGAAAATTTTAGCTATCATTGATCATTACTACATAAACTTGTACATTCCACCAACTAACATCAAACAAAAAGAAATACAGGTCATTGATACACTGAGTCCCAATTTATCTTCAAACACTACATAAAGTTGTACAGTACAATCAGCCATCAATATACACATGCATATCCCAGCATTGTTACATACCATCGTGTGTAAACAGACATGCAGAACCTGTGATGTCATTTTTTGTACCAAGGAATTCAAGCTATCCAAATGCAATTTCACACTCGTCGGTAAACATTAAATTTAAAAACAGCCTTACATCAAAGCACGGTCAACAAGCCGATCTACTATTCGCTGTTGTCTGTCAACATGGAAATGAAGTTTAAATTCTTTCTAAGACGAGCTACAGTGGAGGTTGTGAATAAAGTAGCTGATCAAATATTGACTGAGTGGCAGTCTTGCAGATGTATACAATGAAGAAATCTATTTCCTAACTGCTACAGCTGACATTAAACATCATCTATCTTCTAGGCTAATGTCAATCTATAGAGTGTATTGAATACTCAGTCTTACTAAAATTGTACTTTACAAAGTTGGGAGCGAGATACTTTCACTTTTACATTTCAGGTAAAAATATTTAAAACAATATTTTTTTGTGAAAATTGTCAAGAACAGTATGTAGATCAAATGTATGTCCCATATGTTCCAGCTCTATTTGTTCCCATATAATACAGTACTTTGGACATCAGACTGACAACTACTGTTTCACAATGACCGATGAGTGGACACTGTATTGACCACTGTTTACTTTCCCCTATCGTCTGTTTACACCTGTCACACCTACACACTTAACGAGGTCGTATGATGTGGAAGTCAATTCAATCACGTTTGCTTTGAAAATCATGCAGCAGCCTAAGCTGATATCTCACAATCAGCAGATAACACTTATTTCTAACTCATCAGGAGAGGGACAGTCAATTCAAATCAAAATATATCAAATGTCAAAAGTCTATGATGAATCAAATTGCCAATTTGAGTGATGCTCCAACTTCTACTGGATAACAGAGTTTTTGTTGAAATTGAGAGGAAATTGCACTTGACACTCAATGTCAAACATTTTTATTCGATTCATAATGCTATTTTTATGGGTACCTTTTTTGATGATCTATATTTCACTTAAAAGAGATTTTAGTGAGAAAGTTTAAAATAAAATTATTTTCTAGTTGTTTCATGATATCTGTAAGAAGTTCTTTGGCTTAAGGATGTTCGCTCCTCAAATTTATAGAATTAAACTTTTTTTCTAACTTATATTTTTTAGATGATCAAAGTATATGATTGAAAAATCAGCATTAAAAAATAGGGGGTAGTGTGGGTTTTTTCGAGATATGACGCATGTAAGATAGTAAATTTTAACATGGGAGTCTATGGGAAAATGAGAAAAAAACTGCTAAAAACTTTAAAATACTACATTTCTAGAATTAAAGTTTTTTTCCTTTTTTGATATGTTACAAAGTTCATTTTACCCTACCAAAATCGATGAAAAAATATATATGGTAGTGTGAGTTTTTTTAAGCTTTGACACAAAATGTACCTGAAAACCCCCTTTTTTAGTCAAATTTAGGCCATTTATGCTGTTTAAGCACTTTTTAGAGGTTCTAAAGTCACATTTTCTTTAAATCATTTGTTTTTTTAAAGCATGTAGATGATGTAGAATATCATGAAGTAAATAAAGATGAGAAAAAATCTTTACTTAATCATATTTCATTTTTGAAGTTCAACCGGAAGGAGCGGACATCCTTAATAACAAATTTCAATAAAGAAACAGACAAACATACCTCGTCTTTTGATCTCGGCGGTGCCGGTGACAAAAGTAACATGAGAGGCCATGATGGGGAGAGTGAGTGATCGCTAACTTCCTTTCTTCCTGTCGTTACGATTCCCCCTCCACCTCCTCCCGACGTCTAGTGGCTCCACCTTCAGGGCTGCAACACAACAGTCACACGTCAGATAACAGAGAATACCGATGAAAGGTGCAAAACGCATGGCATGTAAGTCATAACACCAAGAGGACTACTAGGACAGAGAGAACAGACTAATCAGTTTTCCATCAGATCTAAATCAATACATCAATCTGATATAATGTGGGACAAAATGAACATAGCATCCTTTCAATATCTCAAGTGACTAATAGAATCTACCATAGACGCAAAACAAGGATATCAGCTTCTGCTATCAGAATCATTTGTGTACACAGTTGACACTTGCTGTGGTTTCAATCCATCAGATGGTTGACACAACAGACCAGACAGAAAACATCAAATAATTTTGGTAGAGTGATACCACCAAACAATTTACCCTTCACAAACTCAAACAGTCCACCAATATGTTGATGGCAGTATTGACAAATATACATGTCATGATCGCTTGCTGAGTCCAGTTTCACAGATCTCTAAAATACCGGTAATTTCAACTCACTAAGGTTGCCATTGAAGGATGGCACTGAGGTTAACCTTAGAAATCAAGGATGTTTTGTGCAACAACACCTTGGTCACTTTGCAACTGGTGCAACACTGAGTAAAGCAACAAGTGGCTATATCTAAAACACCAGAAATACACAAGTCAAGAGCGGTTGCTGGTCACTTTGAAACCGGTGCAGCACTGGGTAAACCAGCTACTGCCTGTACGTAACACACAGCAAGATATGAGGATCGAAAGACCATCAGCAAGGACAGGAGACCGAGAAAACCTTTAGGGTCTTCCAGAAACTGACGATCCAGAAGGGAGGGTAAATCTAGACGAGGGTAAACAGCGGGAAGATGTTAGACAAACAATGGGATGGAGGAGTTCTGACATTGATAACAAGAGTTACCCACTTTCTGTTACTTTATCCTTGATCAGCAACATGATACCAGTGTCCTCTGGCTATGGAAGAGTCTACTTTGATGAAATGGGGGGATAGTTTATTCATAGGTACAGCTTATTACAGCTGATGTTTGAAGTCACTTGGGGTAGTTTACTGTCAGTATGTGTCATGATATTTGTGTCATGACTATTGTTGAACCTCATTTGCATGTGTTGTAGAATGTGACGGTATATAATTTAATAATCTACAAATCAATGGGAATCGATTTTCAACACCTGATGTCTGATACAACACAAACATATTAGTTTAGGAGAGATGAAAAATATAACTTTGAAAATATGGGTCCTGTACTGCATGGGTCTGCTGCAGCTGATGTCAGATCCACATACGTATTGACATTACGAAACGTTCAAATCTATGGTCACCCTTGGTCTGTAAAGGCTAGCGATTTGAGGTCAGATGTCAGCCAATCAGATGCTCTGTCATTCACACACGGCCAATGCAAACAGTTGAAAGGTTTCAGCTTGAAAAATCACTTGAAAGTTGCCTACCATGTATTAACACTTTGTTGTTTATTGAAGTCGGTAAACACGACTTATCTGATAACTCCATCAAACTTGTGAAACAATTACAACTTTCAAAACCAGTGAGCATGTTTATAAACCAAAACCAAGAATGCAAAATTGTCCTTGAACATCATCAACATATAAATTAAATCAGAGTTTTTAAAAAAAGTAAGTATAATGATACTTTTATTGATAAAACTATCATTTTCAAAAAGCAGCCAATTCAAAGAGTACTCAGTGCCCTCAGAAATAGTACAGCCTGAGACACAACAAACTAGTTCTTAGACAAATCACAAGCTCGTCTAAAAAGGTAGATTTGCAATTGAATAGTTAATCCTGCAGATTGCCGTGAAGGAACTATACAAGACCCAATACCAATGGTGAACTGACCACCAGACCTCTGGCTCTACACGAGGCTGGATGACAGCGAGAGTGTGCCTGGAATTAACCTTACATTGTAAGAGAACCTGCAGAGCACCATAATTCACTGCCAATAATGCTGTAATAAGCGGACAGCTTCAAAACAGGAAATAGTGATTGACTGGAACCTTCAATTGTGGTCAGGTTGGGATAAAAATAGCCCAATTATAACACAGGAAAGGAAATACCAGCAGAACAGATCACTAAAAACAATTGAGATGTATTGACATTTGAAACAAGCGGTTGCATTGAGTACAATGTGTGGTGAGAATATGTATCGAGATATTCAAGATATTTGAAAAATTGTAATATTCCATCAATTGAATTCAGCTCTGTGACATTGAATTGTATTTTAAGGGGGGTTTAATATTGGTGTTAATGGGATGAGAATTACTGACTATTGGGGGAATTGAGGCAGACATTTTTATTTTCAAATAAAAAAAACCTAAATCTCTAAAAGTTACTATATCTTGACTGAATTCACATGCGATTATTATGCGGAAATAAGTTGTTAAATCATAGAAAGAAGTAGTTAAATCATGGAATCATGTTGCCACAAAAAAAAAAAACCCAGTGAAATAATAGGGTTTCATAATTGAGAACCAATACTCTGACAAGGAAAGGTCTCATTCAAAGTCCATCCATCCTGTACAAGCTTTCCTAAAAAAAATGTACCAGAGGTGATATGGAAACAGAACAAAAATCACTGAATGATCACAGATGTATCCATCATAAAAAATAGTTTGGTACATCCAAAGTAGATAATATATGTACTTAGAAATAGAAATGTCCTATGTGTATTATGTCATGGAAAATAGGTTGCCTTTAACAAGCAACATGGACTGCAAATATGATATCTGAGTGTAATATCGGAGGAAAATAGCGCCAGTAGATAAACGATACATCATAGAGGTTCATATTGGAGAAAATAGCATCTCATCAATACAAGCGCCAAGGGCTGTAATAAAAAAAACCTAAAGCCTTGTTGTTCAGGATGAGAATAAAGCTCACAGACTCCACAGGAGTAATGATCTTGTTTCCCTAGAGCCTAGTATTATCAAAGACTACAAAAAACTTTGCATTGTAGATGAAAGCTGAGGGAAACCATCATTGTATGCGATCAATACAAGGCAATCACATTCAACAATGATGTAGTATCAAAAGCAGTATGTCGCTCCCTTTGAAATTATCTTTCATATAACTAGGTCTGCAGGTCATTAGTTTAATATTGACAAGATAGCCATTCAGAGCATATAATTGATTGAATGAATTGTTCAGATGAAGAAGTTGCAAGTATTAATCATATAAAATTTTCCGAAATATTTAATATATTTAAACATAATATCATTCAGGTATAGTGCATAAAGAGACATCTTAATACTAAGCATGACTTCAAATCTAATTTTATCATAAGTGTGTTTATGTAGCAAGGCAAAACAACAAAACTATTTATTAAATTTATGATCATCAATTTTGTTTTTTCAAAGTAAAAATAACAAAGCCTAAAACCGAAAACAAGTTTGTTCTCGTATACATAAATCTAGAAAAGCTCATCACTGCCAACAACAACAATAGTTAAACCTTTTAAAAATGCTTAAGATACAAATGGAAAAAAAACCTTCTACAATTAAACATGTCTTGTACATTGTTGATCCTAACTACAATGACCTCTAAGCCCCCAGAGATCTCGCGTTGACATGCGGGATATATTTTTATGCAGGGGATGACATAATGCTAGAAACGACATACATCCACATTGACATCAGCATGTTTCCGTCAATCATAGAGAGAGACAAGGACAGAAAACATCTCCTTGCTTCTCACCACTGACAGTTACGACAACACTGAACCTCATACTTCCACCACACCAATCGGTTGCCTGGTGATACCGGCCATGTTTTTTGACGACTTTCCTATGAAAAGGGTTGCAAACCATACCAGACCCCACACTAAACGTTGCCATGTGAGGTCGGACATTAAAGACGTTATATGTCTGTCTTGGCTGTATTTACATTGTGTTTATGTTATCTGCCGTTACACCTGACTCCCATAGTAAATGTAGTCGTTTATCAAGGTATGCAAATGACACACAGGTGACATAAACTTGCCCTGGTCTACAATAAAACACATCAACATCTGAAAGCAAGCTTTTATCACTTAAGCAATGCTTCTTTCATCTAGAAAATGTATATGGTATCAATTTTGCCTAAGGTGAATGTGTTGACCTAATGCAGAATAATCTAGAAACCTCATAAATAACAAACAAATGATCTCAACTGAATGAATTTACATTTACCTTCATTTTTGTTAAAATATCAAAGGGGTATTAAAGAAATATTCAAAATACAACGAAGATATATAATAAAAAAAAGCTTAATCACATAATATGAAATGATTGCATTATAAAATACAAAACTCTACTCAGTACTTGTAACACTGTATTCAGTTTCGCAAAAGGTTAAGAAATTATTGCCTTAAAAATAATTGCTCTCTAAAAACATTTTGGACACATTAGAATTTTAAAAAATTTTGGCTTTTGAATTGCTTATTACATATACACATTATGTTGACAAAATATCATGCAGTAGAGAATTGAGGGTTAAAGACATGTACTTTTGCTCCAAAATGTTCTCAGAACTGAATATATCAAACTTAAAACATTTACTTGCTAAAAATGTAAGAATAAATGTGTATGGATTGATGTCATTTTTGCATTCGACAGGAAAAGGAGGGTTATCTAAAGGACAAATAATAATGCATTATGTTAAAAATTATTCCTAACCATTTATCTTGAATGCATGGTCATCCTCCAATACCTAAACAGTATGTATATACATGTGTGTAGCAAGGTCATCTGCAGTTCATAATGAGCGTAGCACCAGGTGACTCGAGGAGGAGTTAGGGCGGAGACCTTTTGAACTGGACATGAAAATAACACTGATACACAGCAGGGAGAATACGGCTCTGTTTATCATCCGATCGGTCAATATTGCCAGAAGGATATCACAAGCACTGCATCTGTGTTACAAAGTATTGCTGGCAGGATTCTCCTACTTCATATATCATGGGTGTTATAGATAGTACTGCCTTTTAACACTGCACATACATGACATTTTACTAAAGTCAACACATTAGGAGATGGTTATGAGCTGATAGACTGTATATCTAACAGAAAGACAAACAGATATCACAAATGTATGGGTACTTATAGAATTGAGCGACGTGATCTGTTCTGGTAGCTTGTTTTACTATTTAACATTTCAAGTAATTTGGCTTTTACTACAGTCAACACATAAAGAGATGGATAGGTGATGGTAGATTTATTTTTGGAATAACAAGACATAAGGATGTATATACAAAGCAACTGCTTCACCTTTAGAAAGATACATATGTGCACATGAGGACAGGAAACACACACTGAATAAAGACAGGCAACATTCTCAACATTACTCAAGTTACAACATTAATGACAGCACATGAATAGATAATCCCCGAAACAATTTCTTTATATATTATAGATACCCTTGACATGATCTTTAACAAAAAAACATTAATAATGGTCAACTCAATTTTACGAAATTCCTATGATTTAAAAAAAAAAAAAAAAATGTCTACCATGCAGCCAGCCGAAAAAGTCTAGCACCTCTCTACCTACCTCATTATAATCATCTTACACAATATTTATTTAAAGCACTCTTACCTCGATTATCTCCTGACATAACAGTCCCTTAACTCTTAACAGAGTCAACACTAAGTGAGCAAACATTGGTATATCACCAGCCCACTTACCCACCTGCCATACACGTGAGAGGGTTAATTGCCATCAAGCACTTGTGGAAAATAAGGGTACACTATCAGTGATGCAATCCACTTAGCGATGTAATCTTACAGGTAGTCATTTGTCTGTGCCAAGCTTCGCTGCATCTGTCACAGGTGAATAATTTAAGGTTTGTGGATGATAAAATACTGTCTTACACGCTAAATTTCTCTTTGCCAAGCTTTGTTGCACCAGTAATAAGTGAATATATAAGATTTGTTCACAGAAAATCAAGTAAATGATGTTGAAGAAATTGTATTTTGATTCAATTTATGAGTTTGTGACTTTACAGGTAAGCTAGTTTCCTGTTGTAAGTCATTTTATCTATCACAAGAGTTTTTTTCAAAGTCAGTACCTTTTATTATCTTTCATAAGACATACTCAATTCACCTTGAGTAAATGCAATTTTTCTGTATGTCATTTCTTTAAACCATGCTGTGTGAAGTGAATGATTTGAACATTTAGAATGTCAACCATCTAATCCAAGCTGGTAACTTAGAAGTTTGTAGATGAAAATAAGAATTAACTTCATTTTGGTGGGGAAGGTTTTATCTTAGTGCAAAATTGAATCATGACAATGTAGTCATTTGTATAGGAACTCAAATCCAACCCTCATGAATCCAAAAACATGAGATGATTGAAAAATAAGAAGACTACCGGTAATTCATCAAAATTAATGAAGCTATGTTTGTTTTGATTACATTAACTTTGAAACTGTACTGGATGAAAGGTCATTTGGATCTAGGTTTGCAAATTAATTGGAATCTGAATTTGATGAAAGTTGATGTGAAACTTAGTTTGCAAGTTAATTAGAAATTGGATTTGATTGACGGTCATCAAATGAATTCAATAGAAAGACAGGATAATAAATAATTGAAGTTCATTAAAGCCTAATCAAGTGAAGTGAATACATAATAAAATCAGACAGATGTTCGTTAGGCTCTCATTAAGGGTCTAGACTAATTCTGAAGAAAGTGAAAGTATATTGAGTTCATTTGAAATTACATTGGAAGAAAACTGTTTTTAAAGTTTTTATTTTTGAATATCAGTGGACCTACCCTATGCAATAATGTGCCTCAAACATGTTCTCACGGCAATATCCTTTGTCAATAATGTTTCCCCACAAAATTTTCTTGTATGGATATCAAAGTTCATATGTTTGCCACACCTGGCTAGATGTGCACAAAGATACAGTCTCCTTTGATGTATTTATACTGAGATAGCATCAGTGATACAGATCTGGCTGGAACATGCATTGACGTCTATTGGGAAATCTTCACATTCAAATGACACAGGTGATATACATATTCAAATGACACAGGTGATATACATATTCATATGACGTATGTAATATATGTATTCATATGAAACAGGTAATATATGTATTCATATGACGCAGACAATATACATATCCATATGACGCAGGTAATTTACTTATTCATTTGTATGACGCAGGCAATATACATATTCATAGAACACAGGTAATATACGTATTCATATGATGCAGGTAATATATGTATTCATATGACGCAGACAATATACATATCCATATGACGCAGGTAATTTACTTATTCATTTGTATGACGCAGGCAATATACATATTCATAGAACACAGGTAATATACGTATTCATATGATGCAGGTAATATATGTATTCATATGATGCAGGTAATATACGTATTCATATGATGCAGATAATATACGTATTCATATGACACAGGTAATGTACATATTCATATGACGCAGGTAACATACGTATTCATATGACGCAGGTAATACAAGTATTCATATGACACAGGTAAAATACATATTCATATGACGCAGGTAATATCCATATTCACAAGACACCGGTATTAATCATATTCACAAGACACAGGTAAGATACGTATTCATCTATGACACAGGTAATATAGGATTCATATGACAAAGGTAATATATGTTTTCACATATGACAAGGTATTAATTGAATTCACATGACACGGATAATATTATGTAATCATATTGAAAGGGGAATATGCACATTCACATTGCATTGGTGATATAAATGTCTATGCTCCTAAGCGAACAGACGAGTGTACCATACGAAACAGACACAACAAACCCAGGTGTAATGATAAGAGGATTTTCCTCATTACAATTTGGAGCCCATTGAAGATGAAGATTTTTATCGTTATGATTCAGGGTCCATTTAAATCTCTTCAGTTTTAATGGTACACACCCACTCTTTGGTAATATGCAAATTGAGATTGCAAGAATTTTTTTTATTCATAGGCAACCTAAACTAACCTGCATATACACAATGATCTGTGGAGTAACAGGCGACCGAGACAACTGTCATGTGTATATTCACTGATTGCAAGCATGAACTGGGTATTTGCAGGTAAAGTGTGTATTCACATAATTGCACAGGTGAGTTGGGCATCCACACCTTTCAGGTGAGATGTTTATTTTGCATGTAAAACATCAACTCACATCTCTGCACTAAAAACTTCTGTCAATGTGATTGGCTGACAAGCTGGTAGTTGAAAGAGGTCATGAGAAAGGAGATGAAATTGAAGGGACGTCATGGCCGAGGAAACATTATGAAAGTGCTGAGCGTCGGTCTTACGGAACACAGCCCAGTTATAATAAGTAGTCGTTGATACGGCACAATGCTGTACAAACTTTCCATATTAAACTGTATTATCATGTCGTTGAAAGCTTTTCATTCACGATTTGACATACAAACCTTGTCCATTCATAACTGGGAGTCAAAAGTACTGAACCCAACTCGTGACATGACAAGACATAACTGTGTCACTCAAGTGAACCTACTGATTTGTCAACTGATAAAAACGCTTTACTGAACATAACATATTGACTTTTTAACAGTTATCAATGACTAAACATAACTGACTATAATATCATATCCAAGTGATGTGTTGAAATTAACATCCACATTGACAACAACAATGAATGATTATAAATGAATGCTTAAAACTAAACCAAACGCCATTATCACCTGAAATCACATCTCCTATCCAATAACCTATTGACAGCACTCAAATGCAGTTAAATCACAACTTTCTGACGAGCAAGTTACGTACCTGTTGACAAGCTGACAGGTGCCCTCTATATATACCTGCCCAGGTAAGAGGACAAGAGTTCAGTACGCCAAGCAATCAGCACAGGCGGACAGGCATCCAACCAGGTAATACAACACAGGTAACAAATTATGCATGACGCAGAAAACAAAAGGTGTCAAACTGCTGTGGAGAGGAGGGATCCGTCACGAATGGATGAAAGCGAGATTAGCTTCTAAACATGATGGCTGTTGCATGCCAGAATGAAGTTACATGGAAACAACCTGTCGAATTGCTTTCCAACCTAAGTACATGACACTGATGAAAGAACCACATTGTAACTTATGGAAACTTCATCTAGAGTCTTTCATTCAATTACCTAGGGACAGAAAAGTCATACAGGAGCTCATTTTAGCTGCTTCGATGGAACGTTGGGTTAGACTTTAAGCATAAATAGGGAAAAAGGGTCAAAAGCATTACCTCACCTCCTTGCAGTTCAGCGTGATAAAGTTTATTTGCTGAAACTGTTAACGAGAATGTCAGGTGAGAGGCCGACAGGTAAATATTAGCCAACAGGTGGACAAGAGGGTTGACGAGCTGGCAATCAGCACACGAGGCGGGGCTGAGACGGGATCAGGGTCCTTTAACTAATTATATGTTACAGGTGGACAATAGTAGGGGAGAACAAGCAGGAAATGGGATCGGGATAAGAAAGGAAATGGAGTCATGACCATACGGGACCTACAAATAAGTATAAACCTGTGGCAGTTAGAGTAGAAATTATATAAATTTGGTCCCTTTTCATAATCAAGGTGATACAAAATGAGTTATGTTCGAATTGAGATTAACTAAAGATAGGGGTTATCATAAAACAGCACAAAAGTAAGCCAAGGGTAGTGCAATCCTAGTCTAACACAATCATGATACAACATTGTCTCAATCATGATACAACATTGTCTCAATCATGCATCAACTCATATCCTGATCACAGATTTGTTTCTACTCCAAAAATACAAGAAAGTATGCATGGTACCAAGTCTCACTGGAGATTTATAGCTACACCTTGTATTGCAGGACAAATCACCTGGAACATGAGGAACAAGGGCCAACAACAGCTCCTCATTGAAGACTAATGACAGTAATCCAATCAATAAGTGAAAATGAAACTTGTTTAACCTGGTGGGATGAATCAGGAACACTTCTCAGATGAGTGCACATGCAAACTTTTCCTCATAACAACTGATACAAACACACATCACAAATACCTGAGAACTCTGGCTATGAAAAATTTCAACAAGCTACAGATTGTTTGTCAGCAAATCCAGCTCGCCGACCACAACAGTGTCAGATCCATATTGACAGCTGTCATCATTATTACAAAGTCGGAAGGCACATCTAACTTCAGTCGTGTATTAATACCAGCTGGACTTCTCTTGCACTGTCAGGTTGGCTTTCAATAGTCAATCCAGAAATACATTGATCCGCCAGCTCTTCTATAACTGGTCCGATGACAGCCTGTTTACAACAGATCCATTAGAAGGCAGTAACAAATGTGATTCCCCTGTAAAGCTCGGTTAGTCTGCCTGTCAACATCTTGTGTTGATAATCTGTCATCAGTGATCAAGCAAATGTGGTAGATTTGGTTTGAAAAGTCAAGAAATCTTCAGAAAGCTTTTTCATCCAAGATGCTAACAGACTTGATATAGATTTTCAGCTCATAAGGGCAATTTACCTACATTTCCCCACGAATTCTTGAATAATTATCTTTGTACATTTTACACAGGCATCCATAGCAAACTCAATCCTCAATAAAACATCCGCTGGCATAATCATCCACCTTAAAATTGTGTAAATCTTCACTTTGTCCATAAATGATAATGTTCCCGACTGGGAGGCATCCCAATCTCTGTGTTTATGTTCAACTGATATAACATAAAGTCTCTTCGCCTACATATCATCACACATATTTTTTTAATTTCATGAATTCAAAAACTATTTTTCCAGTCTATGATATGCTTGCTGGCATGAAAGCATCCAAATCTGAGTTTATTTTCAACTGACATAAATCATGATTCTCTTTCAGCATCTTCCAATGACAGATCCAAATAATATCAAAGAAATCTTCTCTTTTTCTATCCACGATATACTTGCATGTATGAAAGTTCTCATGTCAATGAGACAAGCTGTTGAAGAATCTGCCAGTACTCTCTAAGATAAATGGTCACAACATAACGATGACATATCCAATTTAAAATTCAAGAAATGCTCCCTTTCTTCATGATCAGGTAGGAGAGCCTCCATCTGAGTGTTTATGTCCACGAGACATGCTGCTGGTGAAAGTGTCTGTGCTTTCGGAGATAGGGTGGTTACAAGAAGGCTGTAAAAGCAGTAAACAAACTTTCCAATCAAGTTTGTCGACACATTATCACCTCTTCCCCGAACCAAAGCTAAACACTTCATCAGATATGCTGATAGAAGAGGCAGAGATAGACTCCATGCAAGTCGTAGTCTTACACTCACACTCCGAAAAAAGTATTTATTCTGAAAATATCACCATTCTATCAAATATTGAAAAGGAGACTGTAGGAAAAAAGGCTCCTTTTCAATATTTAAAAAAAATAAAAATTTCAGAGTCTAAGTGTTAGACTATGCAAGTCTGAAAGAGTCTGATTACTAGCCCTGTATCTTGCACCATGTCTACAGCACTTCAAAGATAGGGGCTGCACAGTGCAGTAGGCAGTGTGTCCTGCTTTGGATCACAGGTCTGGGATCAAATCCTGTAGGGATCTAACTGATCCAGCATCCAAGTTCCACAAGCAGTAACGTGCAGCGGCAAACTGTATTTCTGTTCAGTACCACCCATTGTTCGTTTGTTAAATTTCAGTTACACATCTTTTTACATGACAAGTCTGGATATTCAAATTATTTATTGTGGAGTAGCGATGTTTTGGTACAGGTCCTCCAACAAGAATATGACTGAAAGCAGTATAACGATCAATACTTTAAGGAAGTAATAAGAAGTTGTATATCTATAAAGGCTTTTCATATTTGTACCAGTAACTATTTGAATGATCCCTAAACAGACTTTATTATTAAATGTTTCCTAAGATAAATTGGTAAGAACCTAATACTAGAGTCCCTACAAACCCACTTTGCATCTCTTCTGTAAAGTATTTAACATAATTCTCGAAAAACACATCTGAAATGTAGCTATTTTCAGTGATTTCACACATGTAGCACAGCATGGAATAATGTCTTAACAAGTAAGAAGAAACATAAGATGTTACATAATTGAATTAAGAATACATACATCAACTTCAGACAGATATCTAAAAGCAGTTTTTAAATGCTCTTATCTTTTACCTTTACATAGCTACAAGGAGAGCAGATGTAAACATCCTGACTAGTGAGAGTAAACTTGAAAGAACTTACACATGATTTTCAGAGTGTGGCAAAAATAAAATTTGATTTAGACACTCTTGTGGATTTGGATGTGGATGTTATCGTTTTATTTGGGGTTTTTTTAAAAATCTTTTTAGACTAACACTTTTCCTGCTGAATGGTGTAATGCATTTCTGAGTGGCCAATCTACAGGAAGAACATTTTGTAAACAAAGGGAGAATCTGTGATTGGCCATCAACAAATGGTCCAAGTGAAAATACACAAAGTTTCGGAGTATATACTCCGAAAAGTTGTGTATTTTCACATTAAAGAAGTTGTTATCCAGAAAATCTTCCTGTTCTTCTGTATGCCACTTTTAAATGCCCTTCAAAGACCTAAAGATCAATATCGTGAGTAAAACAAGATTTCTGGATAACAACTTCTTTATTTGGTAAACATGACGTTTCAATGTATATGCTTACTCCTTCATCAAGTGGATTGTGAATGGAACATTCCAACTAATGAAGGAATGAGCATATACTCTGAATATTCTCTCTCATATACTTGTCACGTATCTACACAATAAAGAGTTGTTATCCAGAATTTTTTTTTTTTATGTGTTCCACTTCTAAATGCCCTTCAGAGACTTGAGACTATCCTGCAATAGTACTGCATAAGCCACTCTAATGTTGACCTATGGACTGCTTCCCTATTTTTATGAGTGAAAGCATTTTCTAAAGTATAATCAAGTTTGTGTAATTTCTTGAAAATTATTGACATAAAATAAAACTGAAAATAATGATTCAGCCATGAGACAATGAAACTGTCTAAAACCTGAGGGTTGTTCGTAAAGGAACACTATATAACACTACAACCAATTGTAAGCCCATCTTGTTCAGAGGTAATGATAGAAGGCTGAACAATATTATTGCAATACCAATATATTGCAATACAGATTGTGCAATACAATTATTGCAATACTATTTTTCATATCACAATATATCGCACCAACAAATTTTTAGTGAAACTTATTCATATATCTTGTTCTTAGGAGTAAATATCAGCTTAACCAGTTACAAAATTCTTTTGGGGTACAATAATATGTGTTGAACTGTATTACAAATGTTTTCTAAATATATGCCATCAAAATTAACATTTTGACTAATGGTGTATTTTTTTAAAGGCTTTTTACTAAATGTGTAATAATTAAACTGCAAACAGAAGTATAAAAGTTTAATGTAGAGTTCACTCAATATATCGCAATACTTAATTTGGTGCAATATTCAGCCCTAGTAGTGTTATGACTGCCTTGAGGAACAAGCCCAGTCCAGTAAGCCTCACCTATATGTAACTTGGACTAGTATTCAGAGCTGCTCTACTACCAGTTATGTCAAGCTACAATCTAGCGACACCTGAATACCTGGCTAAATACCTGAGTTAACAAACACACCTGGTTACAAAAATAGACAATGTGGATTTATTTCCCATTTCAAATGATCAAATTTAGTCCCTGGTTTATCTAGAGGTCTGAAATATTTGACAGGCTGGACAAAATATATGATAATGTTGCATACAAATGATTATTATCAAATTATTTACTCTTCATGGGTAATATCTCATGACGTTTATTTGAAAAAGGCTCGGTGGGGCAGGTAATTCAAGTAATATATTCAGGTCATACATATCATATTTGACACATCGGAATGTGATTTTGGTCATAAAATGAGTCTTACAATCCCTGTCCTTTCAGTTGTATTCAAATTTGCGTAAGAGACTATTATTGAAAGGTATGGAGCAGGATTGTTTGAATTCATGTATTACTTTTGAAGGTAATTCAGTAGAATGAAGTTGAATGAGGTGTTTTCCAACCAAAAACCAGGGATACTTCGTCCATAATTAGATATTCCTCAAAGCAGTTTTGAACGTGTGCAAGGTAGGCACGACAGGTGTGTGGGAGAATGACCTGTGGTGTATACCTGTTTATATTTTAAAAAGCATTTCAGGGTACTCGTTAAGCATCAGAGCAAAAGAGGTGTAGTGTGGTTTACTCAAAAATTTACAAAGAGGTTTTTCCATTGTAAAATTGTTTCACACATGTTAGGAGGATAGGGGTGGTTGGGGAGAGAATGTGGGGTGAGGGGTGGAGAGATAGGAGCGTGTGGAGTGGTGGGTATATTAGGGTGCAGACAAGAGCTAGAAGTATGTGGTTCAGTATATCATGAGTTAGGCGTGTGTGGGTGGGTGAAATGGGGTGAAAGCTGCCTTGGTAGTTTGTGATGCAAGACAGACTGCAGAGATTAAACCTTGTGTTGTATTTACCCAGTGTCGTAACTGTCTGCAGGTAGAAGTAGAGCGGAGGTGGGAGAGTGTCCTGGCTGTGGCAATCAGAATGTGTGTGGGAGAAGAGGACTGTAAATTTCATAACTTGACAAAATGAAAAGGTGAGGTGAGGTGATGTGGGGTATAACATCACTTTTAAGAGCATTTCAGTTATATCACGACTGCTTGTATTATTGCAAGGAGAAAACCTGCAACATTATTGCATTGCAGTAAAAAAAATAAAACATTAATTTTGTTGGTTAATGTCTAACTTAATCTTTTTTAAAAATAAAAACGTTGAAAAGTCAAATGCAGATAAGGAACCTTGGAAAGTTACTTAGTAGTTGAGTTAAGAATGTACGTTAAGGACAGCCAACAATAAGTATCATTATCATATATAGTGATGGGTTGATAAAAGTTCACAACAAAACACTAGCTTCAACTAAAGCAAACTGAGACAATTTACTTCCTTCAATCAATTCACAGTGAATGACCAGCTGAGTAAAACTAAAGACAGAAAATTTCTCTGAAGCAGTCATAATGAACATATTCAAAGCCACGGATTAGGTCTGCAGGTTCAGAATGAAATCTGGTTGGCGAAAAAATACCCATGACCACCCAAATCTTTGAATCCGCAGAATCTTTGCCATCCAAGATGATAAAAGTAGAGCACAAAAGAAATCTGTGATCAAGCACCAAGCCAGTTCAACAGAGGATAATCTGTAGATCAACTGTAAGACCAACTTCTACTCGGACCGATACATCAAGGACTTACAGTAAGCTTGTTTGATCAGTCAGAAGACGATATTTTAGTCTCGTCCACTCGAGAGAGACACAAACTCCTTGTCTCCAGACATCTTTCAGTGGATCAAACCCAGTCACACAACAGTCTGGTTCATTAGACCATTTTAGGTCAACAGAAGCTTATTTTATCAAGATCAAGATTAAGATTAAGAAGACTATCCTTATCAAGATTTAATATCTGATATTGGATCAAATTTGACTGAAATCTCTCAATATATAAAGTACATGCCTATGTCATATCTCGTACGCCTTCACCATACAATTAGAGTAGAATATGTCTTACCTTAAAATATATATCTCGCAGGTGAAGAAAATCAGGAGTATCCATTCACTGCAGTCAACTTCAAATTATCCTCCTGAAAATAAGTAAATCAATATTAATGAAACAACATACTAGAAAACTACATAAGAATAAAACACATTTGTAACCCAATACCCTCCTACACGAATAAAGCTCTATCTCACCTAAGTAATGATTTCATGAAGATGCCAATTTAAGTCATCAGGTGAACTTGTTAAATCCTCCTACATAAGTAAATTCATCTCCATCACAAACTAGAGGCCCACACATGCAATGTGTCTCTATCATCTATTACAGCCTCTTGTCTCTGCCACACACTGACTGGTAGAACTCTCTCTCTCTCTCCGTCCCACTGAACAAGATCAGCGGGTCAAGGGAGCTAGCCTGACTGGTTGTACAGACAATCCTACATCAAGTATGTGTGCCTGGCGTACAAATATACTCATTTTAATAATTCTAAATATATGAGTGTTGTAGTCATGTAAACAATGATGTATTTAGCTGGAAATGCTTGGTGTTAAATAGCGCCTATAAACCTGATGTACATGGATCCTCCATTTAATCATTATGTTTGCTGTAGGCATGCAGACAATCGTTAGCTTCACCTGCAATATTGTCAGGTGTTAGATAGCGCTTACAGTCCTACATACATCTTCCATTAATAATTATTCAATTAATTCTAATGTATTTACATAAAACAATTAACATAGTTTATTTGAGCTGAGTTGTTAATAATGTAGAGGTATTTCTATAACGTCAGGATTACAGGCTATACATACAAATGAAATGGTTAACCCTTCCCGAGCTAAAGGCATGATAAGTTTTCAACCAGAATGTTAGTGTACCATGGATCTCTGAAGGATGGTGTAAAACTGATATGGTCCTTGTTTAGAAATAATTAACAGGTATAGAACTACAAAATACATTGACACAATCATCAGCCTCTGTAAAAATGGAAATGTGTATCGTGTATTGTGTATCACAAAACATACTAAGGTGGAATAATTAACTGTTACAAAGTTTTCATAAGGAAAGAATATATGAATGCAAGAAGAGACAATAAAGAAATTGTTTAGATAAAGATAACTACTTACATTTCAATTATCAGTGAACTTTTAAATTGAAAGGAAAAAACATAATTTTAAACAGTACAACACTTTCACTCAGCATTGGAAATCTTCTCAAAGGATAAAATACAACAGAATTGACTCTACATGGTTACAAGGAATAAAACTGATATCACACTGACCAATAAATCTTTCAATAGGAAGGAATATATCATTTCAATGAGGAAGATACAACCTTAACACCCTGTAAGAATTGAATACAGCTGATATCACCCCACACAGAGAAGTCAGGTAAGCATGGCGGGGTGATGACAGTGTTTCATCTAATGGCGGACAAACACAACAATGGCTGCCCAGGTTACAATCATGTGTCTATTGTGGATATCTACATAGGTAGCCATTAACCAGTATCCTGTCAACATCATAAATAACAGGTCATAGACAGAAACTACTGGTGATACATAAGGGGAATAACCTATAACCTTACTGAAGGCCAGAAGAGTTGCTCCTTCTCTAAATGTATTCAAATGCTCCATGTTCAAATTTGACCAAATAAATTGCAGACAGCTGTTTTCATTTTTAAAATTTCAAATATCTTTATAGCACACTCTCTTTATAAAAATGTCCAGTGATGAATCCAGGACTTCTTCCCACACAGTTGTTCTATAACAAAATCTTGTTTACTGACCTGCTCAGGTAAGTGGTCAGTCAGTTGGTCCCTTACATGAGTGAGTGTGTGTTGGGGTTTTACGCCGCTTTCAAGAGTATTTCACTTATCACTTCGTTTACAAATATACCTCCAACTGCACTCAATGTAATATTATCACTAACTTCATCCAGTACATCAGGTAGAGCAATTCCTACAGGTGTTCTCACCTTTCCTCGTCAGCTGACTTGCAGTCAGTGTACCTTGTTTGCACCCTTGAACATATCTCCAACAGTACTCGATGATATTTTCCTGATGAAAGAAAACTATCCCTTTGTCCCATACACCCTAAACCTCAGAGAGTTTCATAATAAAAGAGAAACAACTTTCCTTCTCTATTAGACTGTATTCAGTGAATCAGGTACAGACGTCCTTCTGCAGGTGTTCCAACATTTTCTCGTTAGTTGACCTGCCCAGGTAAGCGGTCAGTCAGTAGGTCCCCTCGTCTGACCCCGACAGGATTAACTGATTATCGGGTTAAGTTGTATGCACTGGTCTTGTTCAACACTGACCATATTAATATAAATATAGAATTACAAATTACTTTCATTTCTACTCTCATTAATGACTTATGAATAGCCGTCTGAGTTAGCTTTCTACATTAGCAGCTCACCATGGCAATAATGTTAGAATTCAGGAAAACTAATGAAGAGTGAGAAATCATGCATTAATGCTAGCTTTGAGTGAGAATGGCTTTCAAAGGTGCCGGTCAACACATTAGCTCAGATTTGGCAATACATCAAAACTGTTAATCATGATTATGGACAAGGTCAGGAGGGGTTGAGAGAATTAGCCTTGATGTTGGGGTCATAGGTATGTTGTAAGGTGAATTGAGAAGACTACTAAAATTGATCAATTTCTTATATTTTTAAAGCAAAACAAAATTTATCTTTCTTTTACCTTCTCAGTACAAAGAATTACAAAACAAAAACTTAAATGGTTAGGAATTAAGATAAATCAGCCAATCTCAGCTGATCAGCTAATGGAGCATTGTATGAAAATCTTACATCAGAACTGTAGAACTGTAGAGAGGTGAGGTGAGCTGAGGTGAGTTGGGGTTTAACATCACTTTCAAAAGTATTTCACTTACATCACGTTTGTAAGTATTATGGCAGGGAGAAGCCCGTAATGCCATGTGGCTATGTATTGCAGTGAAACCTGCGAGCATCGGCTGGAACTAGTGAACCATGGTGGTACTACTCTGAAACCCAAACCTTACTGCGTGCAGAACAGTTTCTCTACATAGTGAGATTCAAACAAAGAACTTGGTTAACAGCCAAATGCACTAACCATTCAGCAACTCCACCTTCATAAGTTTGGGGGCGTCATTTGCCATGCAAAACTGCATTGACAATAGAGCTATGTTAGAAGAACATGAATTAACAAATATTTCAGTAGGTGGATGTCGAGTTCATCACTTGAACTGATTTCACAAACGTCACAGAGCAAGGTGTGATAAAAGCTCATTATCTCACCTGTATTCACCTCCTCCCACTCACCTCACCTGGGCCAAATAATGCAAATAGACACCTGGATCTCATGCAATAAACACTGCAGAGATCTGAATTTTGTTAGTTTTACCTTACATTTTGATATAATAAGAATGGAAACTAGAATGCATACCAAGAATTGTTGAGGAAGAGATTACAGTTTTTATCTTATAAGTCAGTTTTGATATCTAACTGTATGGTGTGTGATATAGAGTATCTCACTATGACAGTTCATTGTAATGAACTGGATGATCGTGATGATCACGTTCAAGCACATTACAGATTTAGAACCCGATAACATGAAACTTAACTTTGCATTATGATGTCCAAAACATGATTGTACCATAGTTGGTAATCCAGTTACTGGGACGGTTATGTAAGAAGACTTCACAAAGCATAAATTCAATTTGAATTGCTTAACAAATGAGTTGCATTTTTTGTTCATGTCTATCCTGATTGACTACCACAAAACTATTTTCCACCTGACCACATGAGAGGAGTTCCTACATTGAGCACAAGTATGCCAAGCTGCTACATTCTCATCAAAATGTTGAATACTCTCATGAAAAACTGGCCACACACTGTATTGACATGTTACTCAAACAAACACTTGTACATGCATTTAACTCTCCTCAAACCATAAACATGGGTAAACTGCTGTATGCAAACAGAGCTTTCTGCAGGTACATGACATGGGTGAGTCAGTGCACTTGTTAATCACCAGTGCACAAAGGATGGCCTGTTTCAAGTTCACTTGTCATTGTCTTGACGAGACGTCCAATGTGACGTAATTATTACTAAGTCAGGGTGAGTCAGTCTTGCAAAGCTGATATCAATATAACAGAATTGAAATACAGACATTTGATTAATTAAATCTTCGCTAAGATCAAATGTTAATATAGATTGATACACAGTGTGAGGGAAAAGCCATACCCAAACTGACAAAATGTGAAGATTCTGAGATAATCAGAGATTGGGTAAAGAAGAGGTACAGTATCTCAAACATCTTAGACTATTTATCAGGAGCAGCATGTACAGTCAAGCCGCGATAGTCCGGCCACCGATAATCCAAATCTCGCAGTGTCCGAACGGTAGCAAGCTGTAACCAAACTAATCTCTATATAAACTTATTAAATGTTGATTCATTAATCCGTTGATTCCGTTTCCGAATCCGAACGCCAATTAGCCGTAACGGATTAGTTAATTACAACTATTTCTGCTTCATTAATCCGGTGACAAGCGATCATCACACTGATTGGGTCGGTAAACTTCAATGACAGTCGATTGAGTCAGTGGTCAGTAGTTTGTGATTTTAATAAATTGTAATGTTTTACATTTTGTGTCAGTAGTTTGTGATTGTAATATATTGAAATTTCTCATTTGGTGTGATAGTTACAAATATTCAGCGTGTCAAAGTCATTTAATATTTTAAATACGTTCTCGTCTGTCTGTAGATTCAAAGGCAATCAACTCCATCTTGTTTGATTCATTTCAGTGGTCCGAACATTTCACTATCCGAACGTTTTTGATGAAAAACAGAAGCGTTCGGATTATCGAGGCCTGACTGTATATTACAGGTTTACCATTTGTTCCACTGAATCATAGATCTTTACCATCCTCGGTTACCCAGGGTTTTATATATGCTCCGTTACCCTCCACTATATCACCCCTGGGAAACTCCATCAGAGAAATCGGTACTCAAATTACCCACCCTTAAATGAAGGCAGCCTCTTATCTACTGCATGTAAGATGACAACAAATTTGTGCATAACTTAGAATTTGTGCATATCTTAGAATTATCTTCAAGTCGGGTGACTGCAGCATCTGTCACTTCTAGACATGCTGATAACACGAGAGACAAACACTGATATTGAATTCCTGTGAGCAATATTGCCAGGTTTGATGTGTATCAGCCATATTAACAATCTATCAGACAACATTCCAGAACCAGCTGTTGTCTCAGCTGACTCGAATAAAACATCCACAATCAGGCTTCCACAAAATATTTGCTGACTTGCAATAATTTTAATAGATTTTGGATATATATTTTCAAGACAGAATTTCAACAGAATAACATCTCTTTTAAAATGTAGCACTTTTACTGTGTGACCAATTAGAGGCAAAATAATTCCTGAAGGCCAGTTTACTGCAATCACAACTTGTTAACAAAAGGAATAATGTGGGATGTGCCATTGGCTAAAGATAAGATCACCGGTATTCAAGAATATTCCAGAATATTCCAGGACCTGAAGGGAAATGATTTATAGAATTTATAGACATCATGTGAACACACTAAGCAGTATAAATAAACAACAAATCTTCAACATTAATGTTTATCAGTTGAATCAACCATATAAATCTAATCTTAGTAAGCCTGAAGTCACTAAAGCTCAATTTTTCCAAATGACCATGAACTTATGATTCGAAATGGATGAATCTAAAAGGCAAATAATTCCAATGACTTTATTTTATTAGCAAGTTTCCATGGCAGCAGACACCTTATGAGTTCATGAAATGAGTTGACCCTAATTATGGGGACAGCAAGAGGTCGCGACCTGGGTCACATGACCTGACATAGCATGACCCAGAGAGTCTCTTCACCTTCATGTGAGGGATCCTGTGAACCCAATATCTCACACAGAGCTGACATCATCTTTTACATATCTAGTCCTAGCGATGGAGGTGAGGTGATTTGGGTTAAACGCCGATTTCAAGAGTATTTCACTTATCGCGGCTGCTAGTATTATGGCAGGGAGAAAGCCCGCAATGCCATGTGGCTATGCATTGCAGTGAAACCTGCGAGCATCGGCTGGAACTAGCGAACACTGGGTGGTACTGCACTGAAATTCAGTGTAGCATTGCACCCAAACCTGACTGCATGTAGAACAGTGGAATATTGGAGTTTGAATCATTCCTTTCACTGTCCATATTTGATCCAATATTGTGTTACACCACATTTAAATTAGAAAGACTATTTTTAAAATAACTATTTTGAAAGTTTAATTTGTACATAAATATTTAATGACAATTAATTTTAGTCTTTATGACAACTTTATTTTGGTTACTACTCCCTATTCATCACTCCTCAAACGATTCTCCAAACTCTTCATGAAGTATACCGCCGTGATTAAGTGAATTATTCTTGAAAGTGACATTAAAGCCCAACTCACCTCACCATGTATGTACCCCATCTGCCTGAATTTCTAAAAAACATCAATTCTACCAACTATCTTAGCATTTCTTTTTCTCTACTACTCATCATTTATCACCCAGCCCAACCCATAATCTCTCTGCTGTCCGCTCATCATGTATTCCCCTCAAGTGGCTACTAGCTCACTCCAATACATAATTTCACGTCTAAGGATGTTATCTTGTAGTATCTCAAAATGATTTATTTCTGAGGTGTGTCATGTTTTCCATGACTTACATACCAAATTATCTACGTCAAACATGAATAGGAATTTAATTGGAATTTTGTCTCAGTAATAATTCTTATAAAAAGTGTGGTTGCCTTTTAGGAAGTTTTCATTTCTGTATCTAAAGATTTTGATATTCCTAAAAATAATTACTTTTTTTATTCTTTATAACTTCATAAAATCTATATTGTCAAACGTACAATACTGACTTAACCTCCAAAACATCTCTTAATTTTTATTCTTAAATTGTGAAATCCAATTTTCAAGAAACTCAATCTTATTGCGAAGCAAATTCGAAGTAAAAGTTATTTTCTTATGAAAGCACAAATACACCCATTTTCCCCCAAATATGACGGCTATGAAAAATGTAGGACATCTTTATATAGCCAAGTCCATGATGTAAAGGTCAACATTTCCAGTAAAATATTCCAGAAGGCCACAAGGTAATCCTTTGAGTACAAGCAAAAGATACTGGACTCCAAGCAAACCCTCCAGCATCTTGTCACCTAAGCCTCATGTCCATCTAATCAAACATAGCTTGGAGGATACAAATACTTATCACATAAGTAATCTTGTTGGACAAACAGAGAGAAGAATGTGGGATAAAGAAGCTGAAGCAACACAAGGGAGGGGACTGCTGGGTAATCCTTCAGTTACAGTGGAACCGCCTACACTCTGTACAGAGCTCATGGAGAAATAGCCTTCAGTTATATTGTAACCACCTTCACTCTGTACACAGAGGCTCATGGAGAAATAGCCTTCAGTTATATTGTAACCACCTTCACTCTGTACACAGAGGCTCATGGAACAATAGCCTTCAGTTACAGTGGAACCGCCTACACTCTGTACAGAGCTCATGGAGAAATAGCCTTCAGTTATATTGTAACCACCTTCACTCTGTACACAGAGCTCATGGAGAAATAGCCTTCAGTTACAGTGGAACTGCCTACACTCTGTACAGAGCTCATGGAGAAATAGCCTTCAGTTATATTGTAACCACCTTCACTCTGTACACAGAGGCTCATGGAGAAATAGCCTTCAGTTACAGTGGAACCGCCTACACTCTGTACAGAGCTCATGGAGAAATAGCCTTCAGTTATATTGTAACCACCTTCACTCTGTACACAGAGGCTCATGGAACAATAGCCTTCAGTTACAGTGGAACCGCCTACACTCTGTACAGAGCTCATGGAGAAATAGCCTTCAGTTATATTGTAACCACCTTCACTCTGTACACAGAGGCTCATGGAGAAATAGCCTTCAGTTACAGTGGAACCGCCTACACTCTGTACACAGAGGCTCATGGAGAAATGATAATACCATTCGATACGACATATCAAAATATGATATTTTTAGTTTTAGATAGATTTTGGTACAGTTTTTGGCATTTTGAATTTTGAATTTTGAATTAAATAAACAAGATTACTGACACATATAATAACGACATGTATTTAGGATCAGTATATTAAGAAGCAAATATTTTTAGATAATAATGTAGGAAATAGATATTAATATATTATCAGATTTAAACTTAAACACTTAAATATCCTGACAATCATCATAATAGCCATGATAACAAGCAACTAACATCAAAATACTTACTTAATGAGACGGAAAGTCCTATGAATAAATAACGACTATTTCTTTACCTGATATTTCTGTGGCAGGATGACATCTGTATAACTACCTGAAGCAACAAGGTCACACTCACACCCACTGGAAAAGCTGCCCTCAGGGCATGACGGTCTAATACACTAACTACACATCAATATTTAAATCCACTCAAAGAACAATGGTGTGCATAACATAGAAATCTCCTTGTATCTGATTGGGATTACAAACTACCTGTAATGATAAAACAGTCCTACCTGTATTACAAATTTTTAACGTAAAACTGTCCTTATTACCCATCATCCACCAGGAAATCTGACCTCGGTATTAACTCGACCGTGACGTTTCGTTAACAGCTGTGCTAGTGTGGTTGACTATTGATTTTTGCAGGAATTAACATATTTATATCTACATGAATTGATGTGGGTCAAGATGGCGATAAAATAAGTTTTCATATCCTGGACAGTTAATATGACAAAGGGTTTCCCCATAGTTTTGTTTTATGATTTATCAGTTCAAGTGTTCCCCTTATCTAACAAAACCTCTAACATCTTGAAAAATTAAAATCATTACTGAATATATGACTTCAGAAAATTTAGAATATGATATTATGAATCAAAATTATTTTTCTGGAAATCTCATACAACATAATCAACTGACGACAGTTACCTTTTCAGTATTAACAACTAGTATAGTCGCTATAACAACAAAAACATATTGAGATCTTATCCATCCTATCCAACAGAAAACTTTCACCAGAAGATGCTAATTGGGTCTCTGTGACCGAAAAGGAAATGCAATTGTTCTGTGTCAGTGCCACATGTAACTCAATACACAGCATAGGCTGCTTTCATATTATCTGGTCATCCACAAAAACGTTTAGTGTGTACTTACCCTAACAATGTCAGTCAGGCAGGGCTATATACTTTCTCCCTTGTTATCAATACAAAGTGTCACAGTTTTCTGTTTTCTTTAGGGGAGAACACAGGCACTGGCTGGCAACATGCCTTGCACTCAAGTCATGTCTAAAGGAAGGAGACTCGGATTAACAAAGCATTCACTATAGCCTGGGCGTATGGGACATTGTACGAGAGAAAGACTCCACTCATATTGATTGGGCCGGAGCTGTAGGGCTCGGGCTGAACACGCACTCAACCGGCTCCGTCATTATTTTGATTGGAAATATGTAATCAGGAAAGGCTGTAGGGAACTCTTCACGAGTATGTTGCAATCTGTTCATGATTTGGCTGTAGCCTGTTCACTTGTTCAAAAGTGTGCTATATTTTCATCAAAGTTTGCTGACGAGTTACTATCATGAGTTGTTGTGGATCCAGAGCAGAGATCCTAGCCCAAACCCTCAAGAGTTCCAAGTATGCCTCATCATGGATCCACCCTTGGGTCCAGTGCTATTGGACGGGGTTTGTCATGTTTCTAAGATATGGGGCAAAAAATCTAGTTCCAGCCCTGTTCAGAAATGTTGATCTCCATTGAACAATGAATGATATTGTTTCATCTGAGTTCATCTACAATTTATTTACCGGTATGATCAGGTTTAGACTTGACAGATTAAAGACCAAATATCCTTTACTGATACATAACCTACTTTAAAGCAAACAAGTTGTGGCTTATAATCCGTAAATCTCTTGTACGGCTGTGTATTGGATAATGATTAAGTATTGTTAAACAAACGGGGGCAAGTAGATACTGACACAGTTTTATACAGAGGATTTGTATATACATGGCAATTCTCCAGTTTGTTCAATTGCACATGTTATGTATTTACATAACATACACAATGATACTGCCTATTTATTAAAGTCGTTACAGGTAGTTACAATATGGTGATGATGATTTACTTCAAAAGAGGCCAAATGTGTAAAGCTATTTAGAAACAGCATTTTTATTAATGAAATAATTAGCACTAACAACTCCTCTGTTACTAAATTGCTTTACAAAGAACAGGATTTTTTTTCCTCAAAAAGTTTACTTGATTTATTATTAGCAAAAAGCTTTCAATTGACTTGAAGCCATAGTCTTGTACAAAACAATAAAATTCAAGTTCAACTTTCATTAGATCTCTTTATTTTAGACTGACATGCTAAATTGGATAAGATTTGTTCTATCTTAGATTCTGCTTGATTGAATTTAGATGTTAGTACCTAAATGGTTTGTTATCCAGTCTTCATCCGATACTTTATACTTTTCATATAACTATTAGAGATTTTATCCAATAGCCCGGGAGTTACAATATTTCGCAATATGTACCACACAGAAATGGAATGTTATGACTGGTAAAGCATGGGTGTGGGAAGAACACTGGGTTATCATCACATAATGCAACACTGTTTTCATAAGCAGGGGAATTATCTGGATATGATAACTACGTACAACAAGGTTTCAGGTTCCACAATACAGGAACAATACCATTAACCTCTCACACCACTCGGAGTCAAGTTAGGACAGCTCTTATCTTAAAATACATTAATGAGTTACAAAACAATCCCTCTAATGAATTACAAAAGCCAGATGTTATATAATCATTGAGTCATTATGCAACCATTTCATTACCCTTTTTTAAATGTCAGTAAGAGTTTATTTAACAAATATTTCTGCATTAAGATATTTTAGCAATAGGAAGAGTAGAAGAGTAGAGGGGCCATAATAAATCTACAGTTATCATTTAAAAAAAGTCTTTTTGTCTTCAAAAGTAGAAGTAGATACTTATGTGTTTTGAATTTATTTCACGCATGTAAGGATTTGAAGGAACATGAATAAATTATTCTGATCATATTGTGCTTAACTATCCGCAGAAGGTACCACACCCAAACACTGACAACCACTGTGTGTGACTAAAATACTGTATTACTTCGATGGTCCATTTAGCTTTACATTGGTGTTTTATAGTTAAACTCATCTATGGGTTATTTAACATGGACAGAACAATATTCTCTATAAGTCATAATGTAATCTTTCGACTTTTTATTTACTTTAGATAACTATTTATAAGTAGGATAAATAATGCTAAGCTGGTATTTAAAGGATTCAAATGGAACTATTCCTGGCAATAGAGAATTCTTTATTTTAGCAATCTTTATTATCTACTAAAATCAAATAATGGAGAAGCCTTGGAATTCTTTATCTCAATCTTTTTATTCTTTATCAACTGTTCAAATGAGATTAAGCACTAACTCAGCAACAATTTACAACGACTAATAAACAAATTACACACATTCACTCGTGAATCATAAACTTCATTGAATCCAAAATAAAGATCAGCAAAATTCACAAGTGTACCAAAAAGAATTTATATGTGGAAAGAAATCAATAAAATAGGTTACAAATTTGATTACAGATCTGCTGATTGGATGAAATCAGGCCTGATTCAGTTTGAGGATTTATTGTTGAATAAACTCACACAAATTCAGTTTACTCTAAGAGCCTTCGACTGTTGGTGAAGTTTAATAAGATTTACTTGCATCAGAATTCTTGAAGTGAGATGCAGCACCATAAATGTCCCTTAAAGTCTGGCAAATTCAAGCATCATTACCCAGAATTCTCAGGAACATAGATTCGCTTTTACCTAGAGATATACGTCTAAAGTGGGAATTGAGGACATAACTTCTAAAGTTTTGATTTCTTTTCTTCCGATTTTGAATTACTGTTAGATGACTCTATTGAATACTTTTTGTACGCTTAGAGCAAGATACAGATCTCTATTGATCAATAAAATATTTGGTCTATGGTAGAATTTTGATAAATAAAAATTTCGAACACCTCTTCTGAAAACTTTTGAGACTATATTTTGTTACTTCAGTCTCAGAGAGTGAACTATAGACAACATGTGATTGTCAAAACAACTTTCCTTATAAATATTTTGCAATTTTGATAGAATAAAACATTTTCAATGAACAAAACCTTGTTTAATATTTCAATACACCATTAGAGAAAAGAATGTTCAAGAGGTAAGACGTTCCTTCCAACACAAAGCTTGGAGAAAATCAGAACTAATTATGAAGGCAGGGCTTCTATCAAAGAACACCAGAAAAAGACATCGCAGTAACCAGTACACAGACGATAGATCAATAGATAGAAATACCTTGATAGAGATATACTTTTACTTACTAATCTGACATTAATACCTACATCAATACTGGACGGTCATTTCATATGTTACCCACCTCAATCTTGTTAAAATCTTTATATACATGGCAATACTGACCTACATCAATGTTCTATAAAACCTATATACCACCTGACTACATTACTTCACTACCTAGGAAAACCTACATTATTAGATGACAATGCCTACATCAATACCTATCAAAACCATCGATTGATATCTGGTATTACCTTTAACAATACTATTCAAAATCTCTATTAAATTCCGGACAATACCTCCATTAAATCCTATCAAATTATGATTGATATCCAACTCCCGGCCAACAAAGGTAAGTACGAAGTAGATTACAAGGCTGAGGTAACATGTGTATAGTCCTGTTTTACCTGTCCAACAACGAGCAGACCCTCTCGTGTTTGAAAAACAAGTAACTCCGGTGGGATGGTCTCGGAATGTGCCCCATTAACGTCCAGCCAAACCAGTAATCATAACATTACCCACCTTTCATGCACATAAGTAATAATCGCAATCAACTAGTGGCGACATTCTGGCTCGAACAGGGCCCTACCTGTTAACGAATTCTGACAGGTAAATAACAACAGGTATAGCACCTGAAACAATGGCAGATGCTAATTGCAAACTGTCGGAGGTAAACAGGAGCTCCCTTCCTAACACCTACGCTTGATAAACTTCAAGTTCCACATCAGCAAACACTGAGATACCGGAGAAAGTCGTAGTGGTGTCATATTTTATTACTAACTCTATAAATGTCTTCAGTCCTAAAATGGAAATTTTTATACCCCATATATCTCTTAATTTTCCACAAGAAGCCATGAAAGGTTATTCCTAGCTTGAAAAGTAACTTGCATGGAAGTGTAATTTTGTTAACTTAAATGACAAACATACACAAAACCAAAAGAATGTAACCATCCCAGATTGAAAGAGCCTCAATCACTTTTTTTCAGACCTTCAAATGGTTGAATGCTTTTTGTAATTTGATCATTAATTTGTAATATTGAGCAATGAACATACACAAAACATAATGGACTGGTTGTCATCTCATCATAAAGAATTATCATCTATATATTACATGAAAAGAGAGTACCTACTTCATATCTTAACTCAACAATGTTGAACTTAGTGTAACATGTGACATCTCCCTATTTATCCAGCCCTCTCTTGCTATGGGATATAATACATATCACAGCTTGAAGCGGCTCCATCACACCTGTAGTCTGCAGGGGGTACTATGTGGCTATGATATCCAAGTGACACACATCTCTCACCTTTACTCCCACACATCTGCTCAGTGTTTGCTCCTTTAAACACTCACCAACACATTTTAAGAAATGGAATTCTGCTTTTGGGAGGAGCTGACATTTGAAAATAGCCAGCCATTAACTTTACTAAAGTAAATACTCAACACTATTTGAATTTGCCAAGCTTGCCCTTCAAGTTTAAAACAGGACAATGTGATTCTTTTTAAAAACAATTTTTGCAAACAATTTGAAAGATTCCACTTAGGTGTAAATTAAAGCACCCTACCTCCAAACTTTGCTGTAAACGTTTTCCGCGCCTGCTCCCCCGTACACAAGCTCGAAAGGTCGAAACTAGTTTGCCAAGTTTGGGTAGTGAAATGTAATTTATACAGCAGGGAGGGAGGGCGATGTGATGTGATGTGATGTGAACTAGATCTCCAGTGTCCTGTGGCTGTAATGTAGACTTGTCTGTACCACAACACTTATCATACTCTACAAGAAACACAAACTTGTGTCTTAATCAATATTAATTTTGATATCTATTTTCAGATATACAGAGTTTTGATTTCTTCTTGACATAATTGAGTGGAATTAACTTTTTCTATAGAACTCAATCCTTTAGGTTCCTCAACACCGAGTTTTTAGAATCTGACTGATAAAGCGATCAACATCTATTCCTGTACTAGAATGAGAGAGAAATTGCATGCTAACGAACTGTCTCTTAGGAAGAAAGCCTGCAATACCAGTATGGATATGCAATGCAGTGATACCTGTGAAACTGAACCAAGGATTGGTACTTACATACATACAATACAGCATCTAACTCAAACTCACATCACATGTAAAACAGTTTTCTGCTTAATTTTACATGGACACATCTGATTTGACAAACATTGATGAAAATAGATAAACTCTAAGGTGAGGTGAGGTGAGGTGAGGTGAGGTGAGGTGGCTATGCATTACGGTTAAACCTCTGAGGATCGGCTGGAACTAGCGAACCATGGGTGGTACTACGCTGAAATTCAGTGTAGCATTGCACCCAAATCTTCCTGCATGTAGAACAGTTCTCTACTGCAGACAAAGTTGCTGTGCCCCTGGTGGGATTGAGAAACATCAAACTACAACAACAACAATTAATGTTAAGAGAAGTCATATTTAATGATTGAATGACTTTTAATATGAGGTTGATGAGAGCAGAGTAAATACACAAGAGGAAGTTGATGGAGACAGAAAGGTTACATGGTGACTGCATATTGTGTAATAGCATAATGAGCGGAAGTAACGTGGACATTTAGCTGAATATAGCCTTGTTAGTCGTGACTGCAACTATTATCTATGCACAAATGATTTAAAAAGTTAACATTATAAATTTTCTGAAATCTCCTTCATTGGACCACTACGCAATTTCATAGACCACGAGTTCTTAACATTTTATATTTATATGCTATGACCTTCAAAATAATAATGGATATTTATATTTCTACCCACTAGTGCATGCTCAAGGTGCTACAACATTATTACCCAGGTCTAACCCAAGCTGACATACACATCACTGGAAGGTCGCCCTAACACTACTTTTACCAGGTACCCATGTGTACAGCTGGCTGACATTCTCAGAGCACCAATCATGTCTCTGTAAACGGCAAACTTTTATTGAGTGAGCAACTTTGTAGCAAATGATTCAATAAAATTATATTTCTTACCTACTTCTTACTAGAAAACTGTTTTACCATAATTAAACACAAGATCAAGATATTGAAGAACTGGATAACAAATCCTTAATGCCAACACGTTGATCAATATACCACTGGATTTCAAAGACCATCCCACCACCGTTTCTCCAGACCTCTTAGATCACCTCAACCGCAGACTACCAGACCAACGGAACAAAATCTGCAGATTTATTTCTGTATTTTAAAAAAATCCCAAATCCCTTATCTGATGATATTTCAATGGCGAAAGCTGTCGATCAGGTGATCAAATCACCAGTTCACTTAGCTGCTAAATAAAGTTCCAAGAACAGATCAGTATTAGGTGTGAACATTACAGGAGATGGGAACACCATTAATCAAACTCCAGGAGGCCAATATCTAGCCAACCGATCAGGAATACACTGACCCCTCCCCTGGATTAAGCTAAAATAGATCTTGGCTTATCTACTGGATTAATGTCAGTTTCAATATGCAAAGCCGGAGTTTTACCAAGTTTCCGAAAACCATTAAAATGGTTTACACTTTCAAGTGTCATCCTATTTCAAAATGGATATTGAGATATTTGATTAAGCATCAAGTAATAATAAACAACCATAAGGTACACAGATCACAGCTTATCTCATACTTTACAATGTAGAGATGTCACCCAGTTCCAAAATGGATCTGTCACTATTTAAGCAGGTATCAAAAAGCTATAAACAATGGTGTCCTTGTCTTACTGTGATACTGATATTTGTGTAAATAACCTGAAAACAGATTCGTTGGCAGATATATTGATCCATGAGAATGTGAAGTATTTGAATCCCTCCGCTACTTGATCTCCGGAATGTCATCTAAAATCTGCGTTCCTCAAACTTGAGGGGTAGCTGTCCGTTAAAGAGTTGAAAATCTGAGTCTTGATTTAGGAGCTCCTTATACCCTTATTGTAACCAATACACCCTTATCAGGTCGAGTTCTTCATAGTTGACAGTCAACGATCTCTGATGTCCACTGATAAAAAGATTTTGAAATAATTTTTGCTATTATATTATTATGAAATAAGAAACTATCAAAAACCAGAATGTTTTAAAGGATATCTTTAATTTCATAAAATCATGTTATATCATTGATGTACTTTTTGCATAGCATTTCTATTTTGCAAACTAGGTGAGGAAATATTAGAAATACTACACTTCCACCTAAATCCAGTATATTTCATGGTCAAGCACATCAAAGATGGTATCTCATACAAACCAGTTCAAGGTGTTGATTGTACGTAACTTACTGACTGTAACATGATCTTGGATCTGACATTTGTCATCTGGTGGGTGTTGCTATGGATGTTTTAACAGAAACAACCATACCCATGAAACAACATAGACTTGGTTGATGACAAAAACTGTATGAAATGTGCAATGCTTAACCCTTACGTTGCGTATATATATTTTACCATTTTTAGCCCCTGTGGCGGAATTTACAGGCTCGCAGCTCGCAGCAGTAGTTTGAGCTTAGGCACTAACTAGCTCTGCTGGCGGAATTTACAGGCGGCGATTCCGGTACCGTTTTTACAAAAGATACCGCATCTACATGGCGAATACGGCCTATATACGGGCGTTGAATACAAATTCAAGTCGCGGCACCCGTACACAAATGGTTGCTTCATACCCGCATCTTTGAATTATTTTTTTACGATTTTTCTTTACTTTTCTATTACTTTGTAAAGATTGTCTTTAATTCGGGCCTTATAACATCATGAATTTGGAGCGCGCTACTGAAATTTTTTTATGGACTTGAAGACCAGATGTTTGTCTTTACAATGATATAAAAAATATTAGAATGCGACCTATGGTTATAATTCTATTGTCATCTAAAGTTTGTCTTTATTTCCAGCTTCATGAAATCAAAACTCCTGAGCGCGCATATTGCGAAATTTATATGTGCTTGTAGATAGTTTATTCCTCTTTACAATGACGTAAAAATTATTAGAATACGACTTATGGTTCAGAAAATATAACCAACCAAAGGAGAGTGACGCTACCCCGACAGTACCACGTGAATGGTCCCGACGCGCACCAAGTTACTGGCACTGCTTGGTCCCCCCGGGACTGTGCTAATTACAGTACCGTTACCTCCTCGAGACCTCCTCGAGACCTCCTCGAGGGTGCCAGAGCCGAGCGCGCGTGGAACTAATGGGTACTAATGAGCACAGCATACACTAATCACCGCGGCGAACGCAATACATGTTGCGCGGTGTAAAGTTTGTCTTTATTTCCAGCTTTATAAAATCGTAAATTATTTCGCGCGCATGCGAAACACGTATGTACTTGAAGACAATTTATTCCTCTTTACAATGATATAAAAATTATTGGAATACGTCAAACGGTTCGCAATATATGAAGAGCGTAAGGAAGGCACCCCCAGTACTTAGAAAATTCATTTTTGAAAAACTAACTTTTTGCGACATCTGGCGCATCATTTGCCGCATGTTTATTTTTCGCTGCGCATATACATATGATACATGGAATTGAAGACAATTTATTGCTCTTTACGATGATGTAAAAAGAAAAAAAATGCGCAACTTCGTTCGGAAGCTATAGCGGGCCAAATGAAGGTACCCTCGGTACTTTGAGGCAACTTTTTGACTATCGCGCATATCGGGGCACGTGCCGCAACTTTAGTTTTTCGTGCGCATGTATAAATTTTATATTGAATCAAAGCCGAATCTTTCCTCTTTACCCCATGTAAGTTTTATGAAAATCGGCCACCCGGTTCAGCATTTATGGGTGTTTTTTATGATGCGGTTCTGGCTGAACTTCCAATGAAAGCTCGCATTCACTTTCTCTGTCTCTTTGATAAAATAAAAAATATTTTATTTGCAATGACATGTATTACAATGAAATTACAATGCATTTACGTACAAATATACACAATATTTACCTGCGGTTGTGCGCAGAACAGCTTTAGGGACCTAACAAGGTATGTATATAATGTGTATATACTGGTTGTCCACACTTCGGCTCTCTTTACTTTCAATTTTCTTCTTCTTCATTCCCTTCTTCATTTCTTTCTTTTTCCGTGGCAGTGATGTAAGCCCTGGAATAGTCAGTGGCGGTGTGGTACAGTTTGAAGCATGGTGCGGCGCACAGAGAAACATTACAATCTGTACATTCATAAGAAGACTCTCTGCCTACTCGTTTTTTCTTCCTTGCTGGCCCATTGCCTTCTTCAATCTGTTTTGCGAGGACGGCGCGTTTTGCCTTAGAGCATACCACACACATCCTTGTGACGTTTTTCTTCCTTCCGACAGGCTCAATCTTCGTCGGAAAGTGACGTCCATGAAGACGAGTGACACTCTCGTCGCTCGTGCTCGGCCGACCACGGGGACGTCTGCAAAGTGATGGAACTTGTTCCTTGTCCGCAAATGTTACTATATGTTGCGCCAAAGCCTTCCTGTATTCCCGACTTGTTTTTAGAGGTTTATCTTTGCTGTATTCTTTATAAACGATGTAAGAGTTCAACATGGCAACGTTGAGAACGTGAAACCAAACCCGTTTCCACCACTTCAGGGTCTTCACTCGGAACGGCGTGTACGACAACATCTGGTCGGCCCGATCAACACCTCCCATGTACTTGTTGTACGTTGTTACAATGCGCGGCTTGAGAACTGGTTCCCCTGTTGCCCGGTTCTTCTTCCCTGTTTGTTCAAGTTGTGTATCTTCAACAGTTGACATGAGAAGCACTGATTTTCTATCTTCGTAGCGAAGAACGAGTAGGCCATGGTTGTGAGAAACTGTCATGTCCCCTTGCTTGGCTTTCTTTTTAGGTTTCTTGACTGAATCAGGAAGTCCCTTTCGATTGGCTCTCAACGTCCCCGTGGCACCTATTCCCCGCTCCCACAAATTTATGTACAGATTTGTGGACGAATAGTAGTTGTCCATAAAGATGTGATGCCCCTGTCCAACGTAGTCGTTCACCAAGTCCATGACTACATCATAAGTTTTGCCACCTTCAGAAACCGGTTCATTCGTTTTTCCAGTGTAGAGTTTGAACTTGCAAACGTATCCGTTGTGCGAGTCACACAACATGAAAGCCTTTATCCCATACTTCTTAGGCTTGTCGGGAAGATAAACTTTGAAAGATAAGTTACCTTTCCAGGGCACCATGCCCTCGTCGACTGAAATGTTTTGATGCGGTTTATACACTCTTGAAAAACGGTGAACTATCCGGTTATACAAGTGTCCCAGTTTATTTATTGGTGAAAAGCACGGGGTGTTACGGCCCGGCATCCTCCTGTTGTCAGCCAAGTGTAGGTAGGTTATCAGAAGCCAAAACCTGTCTCGGGGCATGCACTTGGCGAAGAAAGGCGTTGAGGTAACATCACTTGTTGACCAGTAATCAGCAAAGTTTCTCTGCACAACCAATGACATGGCAATTGTCATGGCTACAAATACCTTCATCTCTTCTGCATTAGTGTCTTGCCACTGTTGCATTCTTGAACGGGGTCTTAGAATTTTGTCCTCCATTGCTTGTTTGAAATATCTATTGGTTTCCGTTGCCATATCCTCATAGTCATCATTATGTATAAACAAATTGAAAAAGTCAATAGGTTCAGGGTTCTCAGGAAGTTCTATGAACTGGCGCAACCCAGTTTGACCAGTGAAAGGCAAGTTTACACGTGGCCGCGGACCATCCACCCACTCATCAAACGTCTGTGAATTATCATGATTATATTGTGGTATTTCGGCAAACTCCTCCTCAAAACCACTAAAGTCTTCTTCGGTGGAATTACCGGCGGCTAGAATCTTTCTGGCAATCTCTGTCTCTATATCACTCAGAGCATCTGTGTCACCATGTTCACTATCTATTACAGTGTCCCGATCATATGCATCATCACTGTCTAAACCACTGCTACCATCACTGTCAGTTGACTCCATATCAGAGGCTTCATCAGCATGGATCTCGTTGATGAAGTCGTCGTCGCTTGAAACGGCTTCAAAGCTGCGTGTCCTAGTATGCAACGTCCTAGGCCGTCGCAGGGCCTTGCGTCCACGTCCGCGCAGCATTCTGCTTCAACCTGTAAATGATTGAAAATGCGTTAGATGTATGCAACATATAACATGTGATTAGAGACAATAAACATACAGAGATAATGAATGTGAGCTTCATGGACGTTCATTTGCCAGTTTCAGAACCTCCCGGCGCATCTAGGACGACTGCGCCGCAAGCGCCGACGGCGCCGACGGCTTCTGACATCGCGCCGATTTTTCCGACGCATATGTCAAACGGACCATTTTCTGATTTCCTCGGCGACGTGTAGCACCGGGCGCGAGGCCCGGAAAATAAACTACTATGTCAGGGAAGCTCGGGTTGTCAGTTGCCGAATGACTTCTCTTTTCGAGAAGCAGAGCATCCAAGGAGCGGTCTCTCGAGGCGGAGCCCGGACCCATGGGAGCATACTCCCATGCTCTCCGGGAATTCCCGTCCCCGTCTTCCGCGGCGGACCCCGGATTCAATCGCGGGACAGGTTTCCCATGTTCTCTTTTGAGAACGAGAGACTCCGAGGAACAATCCTATGGGACGAACCCCGGATTCTATTGGGAATGGGTTCCCATGCCCTCTCGACATATATAGCAGAAACCTTCATACCTCGGAATGACACGAACCTTTATTTCAAAGTAGAAAAAAAATAATAATTTGCACAAAAAGTTTGGGGGGTGGCGACCAAAAGCGGGGGGGTCCGCGCACCCCCCGGTAGATATTTATACTTGTGGGTCGGTCCCGAAGATGACGGACCACGCCCATGTTCATGGGAATTTTTTCTCATTATGTCATGGCGAATCCCGTCGGAAATTCCCCTGCTCACGAAAAAACTAATACCTAAAAAAGTAATTGTGATACAAAAGAACTTTGGTAATAAAAGTGGTGAGGAATCAAATTCTCCATCTGCTCAGTTCAGTCCGCTACACATATAAATAATTCTTCAAATCTTATTGAATGAAACGTCTTTTATTCAATAATGTAAAAGATAAAATAATAAATTCAATTCAAATGGTTTGGAAAGGTGCGCCCTCGCATTTGAATTTTAGAAATAAAAACCTTTCGCAAATGGCATCAGTAACAAAAATGTTCACGCATTTTTAGAAACTCCGAAAAGTGAAATATTTTCCTGAGAAAATATTCCCACGAAAAGGCTTTTCCCCGAGCGGCGGGTCCCGTACTCAAATATATTTTCACTTTTATGTTATAATTTTTTTTCCAAAACTGGAAACAAAATTCCGTCATGACAGTTGTTCATCGTTTATAAAGCTCTATATTTGCGTATCAAAAGAACAGTATTTTAGTTATATATTATCATACTTCTTCACTTATGCGTACATCAATATTGCGGCTCTTCGCGCATGCATAGTTCTTCCCAAAAACATGCGCATTATATCTGGAATTAAAGACAATGTTTTTCTCTTTACAATGATGTAAAAATTATAAAAATCGGACTTGCGGTTCAAAAGTTATGAAGTGCGAAAATTATACCTTTTGGCGCGGCGCTTTGCGCATGCAGAGTTCTTCCCGAAAACATGCGCATTATACATGGAATTGAAGACAATGTTTTTCTCTTTACAATGATGTAAAAATTATAAAAATCGGACTTGCGGTTCACAAGTTATAAAGCCCGTAATGATGGTATATGCTAAGAGCGCCACTTATTCAAAGCCGAATATCACCTTCTGCGCGACACCTGGCGCATCAAAAGTTATTGCCGAAAATACACGTATTTTATATGGAATTGAAGACAATTCTTTTATCTATATACTGATAAAAAAATTATGAAAATATCCCAAGTAGTTTCTTAGAAATAGAGCGCCGAGGCATGTTGGGGTAAATGCGCCACATGTATCAAAATTCAAAAGTGCGAAAGTCGGCTATCTCTGTGCGATTGCTGTATTTTCAGTTATGTTAGCGCAATTGCGATTTTTATATGGGAATAAAGGCCATTCTTTCCTCTTTATTTTGGTATAAAAAAAAATGAAAACAACCAATTGGTTCATATGATACGAAGTGCGAGAGAAAGGTAGCTTATCGCAATATCTTCCCGTAATTAGAAGCTATCTGCCCATGTGGCGAGATGCGAGACAGATAAGCATAGGCTATCTGCCCATGTGGCGGGATGCGAGACAGATAAGCCTGTACGGGCCTATCTCACCCCGGGGCAGTGCAGACACTTAGGTGCTAATTAGCCGCCGGGCAGTGTAGCCATCGGAGCGAAGCAGGACAAAATTGGCCTTTTGTAAAGCTAATTATCGATGCGTTACGGGTCAACAATGCACACGCAAATTGGTGTGAATTTTGCTGGACGTTCTGACCAGACACTGAAGAAAGTTTTATTCTCATTGCGGGCTGCGAGGCATAAATACAGCCATTCTCATGCAGCGAGTCGCGGAAACAATCGACTCGGGACCCGGTATGGAGGCTAGCCCAGTACATAGACAGGCGTGAATTCTTCTAAGTAAGCGATCCGGGATCCGTACTGGAGTACCTACGAATCGCTTATAGCCCGCCCGGATTATTCCGTCGCCCGCATGTTAAGGGTTAAGGTCCTCATTTACAAAAGTTTTCTATAAAAACATTTTTTAAAGTTGATCCAGAGGGGGGTGATGGAGCACGAGATTTAAAAAAATGACCATTGAAACCATCTTCAAGACAGTGGTGCACCCCTATTTTTGCCACAGAGATGGTACATTTACACCGTATATTCCCAATACCTTTGGGTTTTTTCACCAAACATCGAGGAAGCTGTATCCACCCCTGTATAATCTTCAAGAGAAATGCCTAAAACATTCTAGTAAATGTATCTTATAAATATTAAGAGTTTCCAACATGCGTGTTGGAGATCTACAAAGCTAATGAAATACGAGGAATGGATAGGTGGGCTGACCGCTAAATACCTCCTTCGAAAGTGGTATTCTTCGCTTTACTTGCACAAGAAATGTTGCAAATGAAATGGTTTTATCAAAAGTTGAAACAAATATGTATATCTTATTCATGAGATGTTTTTTAAGGAAAAGCCTCTTAAGCTGCTTACAACACAAAGAATCAGAGTACTGACAGAAACAAGGCATCATATTCTTCTAAGTAAACAGAAGCTGAGAGAGAACAGTTTTTACTCAGATTTCATAGATATAATCACCTCTCTGTGGGCTTTCTGACATTAAGAATTTTCTTGCAAGAATGACAATGATAACTGTGTTTGCAGAAGAAAGAAGATTTCAAAACGGTATTGAAATAAAGATTTTCCAAAACATGAGTGAGCATCAAACCACTTGCTGTTATATGTATGGACTAAAATATTGGACGTTTTTAGAAATAATCAAACACAAATGTTAAACACATTGAGAAAATTTGCCAAAATACAATAACTTGAGACATCATCAATAAATATTCTCCATTCATATGTATCTACGACTCTGGTAGACGGAACATTTCAACATTTTAACAATTTTTGAATTCAATATAATAAATTGAGAGATCGTCAATCAATATTCTTCATATATACGTGTCGACGACTCTGGTAGAGGGAACATTTCAAGATTCTAAGAATTTTGCCTACAATACAATAAATTGAGAGATCAACAGTTGCCTGCCTATTAACAGATGTCCATTACCCAGTGAGATGGGGAGCTGACAGGGTGATAATGAGACACCTGACAGGTGAGAGCTATCACCTGTAATCAACTGATACTATCTACCTTGTTTCATCACTAAAATAGGAACAAGAGGGGGTTCCCTTACCTGGAGATAATACAGATAGCTCCACAATAGCCACTGAGATACTGCATCAATTAGTCCTTACTTCAAACAGTGCTTACCTGAAATAGACTCTTATCTGTACCCTGTTTCATTACCATTGAATATTGACAAGTAGAGGAATTTTAATGCATTTCTTGGTTGATAATTACGTTATTTCGTAGAAATAACAGGCAAAAGTACCACTTAGTAGCTCTATAGTGGATGTGAGAATTTCAATAAATAGAAAAATAGTTCTCCTTTAGAAATGTACTACATGTGCGAATTTAATGTTTGGATAATTAACCCATAGCTGAAAAGTTCTTGAAAATTCCTTCAACAGGAAGACTCCCCATGTATTTGCAAATAAGCGATAACAAAATATTCTCCTGAAATAAAAATCTAGATTCAGGTGATCCCAATTGTCAGAGACCCTTTTCATACACATATCACTTTAGAAGCTCAAGTAATCAGTGCTAAGTCATTCAGAGGGTCAATTTACAGGATTTACATGTCATCAAAAAGGAAAGTCCAAGGTTACTCACTGGCTAAGGACAATTACAAGCTATCCTGGAATATTCTGGCATATGCAGTAAACAGGCTTTAAGAAAGAGAACTTTTTACATGAAATATTATTTAAATATTTATTTGATAGTCGAAGTGTCGGTTATGCAAAAGTTGACAGAGTTTGACAATATGACAACTGGATGTGACAGGAACAACACACACCCTGCTATATATTCATTAAAACATGTACAACATGTACTAACCTCTATGCAGAGATTATTATGGGGGGAGGGGAGAGACTGCATGGAAACGATTGTTCCACAAACGTTTTATAGGATAGACTTCCTTACACCCCTTGGGAAGTTATTTCTTTTGTTTGAGTTGCAAGTTATATGCCATAACCACCATCTGCGCAGGTTGGTTATCTCATAACCACCATGGTCGGTTATGAGATATTCAACCTACGGAAACAGATGGACTTGTAAAATTTGGAAATTTTGTCAAATTAGAAATGAAAACTTTGTAAGTAACGAAAGTGGGATTCGAACCCTGGACCTCTATATCGTCGAGCAGCGCCTTTACCAATGGAGCTACCGAGGATCCATACCGATGAGTGTTCATTCTTTTGTGTCTAGGATGTATTTACAAATTTTCTAGTATCATATATACATATGTATATATGGGTACCAATTTATGTCTAATTTATGTATGGAATGAATGATTGAGTTTGAAACCTTCCTTTCGAGTCAGTCATGGGAGTATTGGGAATAATTCACTGATATATTTTGATCATGTCGTACAAATCAACAAAATACTCCTTTAAAATGCATATATACAATTAGTTTATAAATAGAGTGTTCCGCGGGAGTGTAAGGCAAATAATGACCCGATTGCCTCGCGTTATGGCAATAAACTCTGCTCGGGCTGACGCCCTCGCGAGTTTATATGCCATAACCGCTCGGCACCGGGTCATTATTTACTACATGTTTCAGCTCTTAGAGACTCTGAGAGCCAAGTGAAAAACATGAAAATGATCACATTCGGTTTTGACAATATCAATGCAATGAGTATTTGCTTAACAACAATAGGTTGTGACAATATGACAACTGGTGACGTGACAACAATTGGATGTGACAGAAGCAACCCACACCCGGCTCTGTTCACTACATCAAGTACAACACATTCGCCTGTCAGTGTAGATATATCAGATAGACACCATGCACACATAACAACATGCTGGACATGAGGAGAGACAAAGCAGCCAGTGCATGTTCATGTCATGTGTCTCTTCAGGTTAATTGTCATGCTGTAGACATGGATGTCACTAAAGGTTGATGCATTTTCTTCTTGAGATTTTATAATGTCTATTGAGACTTTGTTCCTGTATTATGAACAATAGTGATGTTAATTTGATCATGATTGTCTTGATTTAGTTGCCACTGTTTTGATTACTACAAAATCTCTTTCCAAGCTACCAGTATTGATAAAACATAATTATTCAAATTAATAGTGCAGGTCAACAACAAAAAATGTTAAAGTGAATGCATCATCTTGAAATAAGTTTAGAAAATCAGAATAAATCATTAAAAAAAATATCTATCCAAGAAGAATTTCTATTTTCCCAAAGACACATGGCAGAGAGAGACAATACACCTTCATTGTTGTAACAGACTAGATCAAAACAAACTCTAGGTATATCAGTTATTTACCTACCAGATAAAGAGCTCGTCAGAACGGTGTCATGATAGATACATGCCAGGATACACCTTCATACAAATCTTTACAAACACTCCCGAATTAGAAGCCCCTTCACTCCAAGCTGAATTATATTTTGCCAGCTAGGCTTGACCTAGATAATGAAGGTCGGCCTAATCCACAGGGAACGTCACAAACCGTCCATAAAAGGATATAATTGGTGGATTGGGCAAACACATGCTGTCAAAACAATAGCATGGTAAATAAAAATCTCAAAATTACCTTGATACCCTGCTTTCGTATCCGGATATCGATCGAAATGATGGCCCGTTAAACTGTCCCACAGACCAAGCCTGCCCATAGGATAGAGTGGGCTTAGCCAAGCGTGTCTGTTTGTTATATCGAGGCCGCGTTGTCCCAATAAGGAAAGGGTCTTGAATGAGGGATATCGGAGGAAGAGCCCAAATCAGAGAGGCATGAATGTAAACAATGTTCACGATCTCTACGGACAATATGTAGCCTCCTCTGCTTTTGACAGACAATGAGATAAATTTATTTATAAATATGTTTATGTCTTTTTGTGAAAGAAGTTGGTTATCTTTTTTAATTTGTTGTTAAATTGTTGGCATAAATTATTGTTGTGACAATGTTAAAACAAAGGTTTTTCTGATAGGTTTGTTATGATCACAATGAACATGCTTTGTGTCGTTGATGGAATTGATTAAATGAATTCAGTTGCCATCAGTATCAAGATTTTCTTCTGACAGAAATAAACACATCAGCATATCAGCCAATCAAACGTTGCAGTTGGAGATTTAAACTTGAACAAACTTGATAAAATGATTTTCAAAACTTGTGAAACTTACTGTGAGCATAGCTTGAAGGCCATTTAAACTGACACTTCCCTATACCATCAAATGACTTAGAGCCAAATTTGATGTAAATCCTTTAAATGGCTCTCCAGATACCACAATATCGCTGAAACCCCAAGGTCACCTAAATGGACCCGTGTTGTCAAAAGCAATACTATTGCCAAGACACAAAATTAAAGCAAACAATTAAAAGATTGTCCTAATACAGCACTATCCTTCAATCTGACCACCACAACATCTGCATACAAACTTTGAATATTGGTGCTAGAGACATGAAATTTTATATGATTACATTTTAACATTTATTTATAATCCCTATACCAAATATTTATCAAGATTTACCTTGCCATGGGCCTTATTTTGAACGAGGATCACAACTGTATTGGAATGTAGGAAAAAAAGTCACAGGAAAAAAGGTCACAGTAAAAAAGTCGTCACAGGTGGCTGGAACATTCGAAGTATTTCTAGTATGTTACATTGATATGATCATTTGAAATTCAGCTTTAAAAAAAACACAAAAAAAAACCCAGTCTCTAATACAACCTGGGCCTTGAATAGAACCCAGGGGGTAAGGTGGTGCTGAGCTAAATAGAACCCCGGGGTTGTATTAGAGAAAATACTGTAATTAAAGTTCACCTGAGACAAATCTTAGTATCTTACCTCTAATAAAGCAATTTTCATGTACCGGTATTTGTATCCTGGGTCACATAGTGTCGTCACAAGCACCTGCAACACAACAAACGTCATCATCAAAAGTCATTGTCAAAGTACAGTCTCTAAATGTCTGTACTCAAACTTCATTTCCACTACAATGGATCAAATTCTCAATATATTTGCATTTGTTTCTTCTTAAGAGGCAATTTATAGCCTTACTGAAGCATATTTTCATTTATTGGTGATTAAGGTTCTCTTTTGGTTCATTTTTGTTCTATTTTGAGTGAGTGAGTGAGTTATTGCTTAACGCCGCCTCGGCAGTATCGCAGCCATTAGCAGCGATGTTCCATTTTGATGATTTCTTCAAAGACAATGCCTTCAAAGAAGATCTCTTCAAAGTTGACATGGTATGGTAGGCCTGAATTTAAACCTCATGTATCATTGCTGGAACAAGTACGATCCTATGCTAGGATAAAGAGAGTGACGCACTCTGACGCACTTGACCACAAAATGGAGCTTCTGTAGATCATCAGAATTTACATGATTTATTCTAATTCAAGACTTACCTAAGAAATAATAGGTAATGATTATGAAACAAGCAATCGTGTGTCTACACAAGACTTCAGAATTCTAATGTTCCTTCTTCGTTAAAAGTTAAAACCCAGCTGATAAGGAGTTATCTCTATGACTCACAACATTGTGACTCAATACAACACACTCTCATATATTTGTGCTCAAAACTCATATATTGTGGAAATGTCAAATGCATTTACAAAGAGCTAAAAACAGCTGAAAACAGGTTATATAAATAGCCAAATTATACCTGATGAGCTAAACACTATCTTGATTTTAATCAACACAATTCAGGTTGACTATGAATGACTTTCAAAGAGTTTACTGTTGATCAGTTGACCAAAGAACTTGGTACCAACTTGGGATTATCTTATCCTGGCACCAATCAACGAACTACATTTAAAGCTGGAGATTATTCTGGGAACTCTTTATTAAACATATTTTATTCGCCATGTCAGATTAAGATATAGTCTACCTATCGACATTTGAGAAAACAACATTGGGTCGTTAAAAATGGTTCAGAGACAAGATCTCTAGATCTCAGATCTCAAATCGGTAACATTATCCACATGGTCCACATAAGGTTGAATTTGTTTTTTTTAAAACCCCTTTTCAAAAGAATCTGCAAAATGAATTAATAGACCTCAGGAGCGGCATTCACATAAGCATTTTTTTCTTGTTTGCCAATCCCAATTTCATTTTCATGAAACAATAATTGAAACCAATTAATAAACTTCAAAGCAAAGACTAAGGACTAAAAGCTCTTGACACAGTTTATGTCTGATCAAAGACCAAAGACCTTGCTTGTCCCTTTGGGTCCATCCCAGCCTTGCACTGGTCAAGGAGTGGTCAGTCCAGGAACAATTGACACCTGGCCCTTCTGTCCAGCAGACAATACTGGAGTGGACACTGCATTGTAGTGACCAGTCCAGTAACATGACACCTCCTTGCCCCATCTCACCTCTGATACCAATATTCAATCCTATCTTCACTGGACAATTGCTCTCTCAAACCAAAATACTCAGAAGGCATTAATAACAGTTTCGTCCTGGCCTGCATAACAACACCCTTTGAGGAAAGCGATAGAATGACTGAAAGATTGGCTTGACACACTATTCATGGATGTTTGTCTGTGCCATGTTTTGAATTTGTTCTTGAGGAGTTTTTGTATCAAATGACAGATCATTAATCATCCATGGATGTAATTTTCAAAGTTCTGGAAGCGTGTATATGACCATTGTAAAGCAATTTGTATTGAAGAAATTCAAATGTTCTTTTTATCTTTTGAAGGGATGTTCTTTAAAGCAAAAGCTTAACCTTTAATCTACCCATGTAGTAGTATTATGAGTTTATAATTATTATCACAATCCCCTTTATTCCTGTAAATCAATCACTCAAGAATGGTTCCACACCAAGGGTTCCTGTTGAGTCAACTCCTTATAAGGTGGGTTTTATCGGGGTACTTTTTGGGAAGACGAAGGAGAGGGGACATTACACTTTAAGAATGACAAAAATTTTTATTACTCAACCGTGGTAAGATCACTCATGAGATAATAATGAGTTGGTTACACACATGTGTGATACCACCGCGTGCTGCCGTAACGTCATAATCAGCGTGTGACGTCATAGTTGTTTTTGGTTGACGTCACATTGTTACCCGCGCGCTACAATAGCGGGTGACCTATTTGCAAGTAAGCGTCACAATAAACGATTTTATTGCAATTCAGCGCTATCTACATAATTGAGTTATAAATAAAATACTAAACTCGATTCCGTTTGATAAGATGTTTATGAAACTCGTGAATGGCATCGGTATTTAACTTGCTTTCGCTCGTTAAAATACCAAACAATCCACTCGTTTCATAAACATGTTATGGTTTAAACATATTTTTATTTCCGAAGAAGAAATCTGGATTGGCGAACAAGCCTTAAGGCTTATTTGAACGCCGCTCCAGTACATAGATTATAAAACTGGTCACACACAAAACAAGGTAGAAAATATGATACAAATACTTATTCAAAGCTAGACAAAACAAAATCTTTGTAAGTCATAAACTAACGAGTACGTAATACAAATCAATTGATGTTGGTCATGCCTAGTGATACGGTTGCCTGCAGCTATAGATAAAACATGTTATCAAACGGGACATCGTTTAGTATTCTAGATGTATTGCATAAATAAATGATACCTACGATGCCCAAGAAACATTTAAATTTATTATTTAGCTAAACTTCTACATGGTTCGATAACTCTGAACAAAAAGACCAAAGTCAGTGCCATCAACAATACAGTTCTTTGTAAATAAATCACAACCCTCAAGACAGGTCGATTTTATGGTCAATTACAACCTCTTATGTCTACCAGACAAACAGTGTTCATTTCTTCATGCTGGTAAATCAACACGGTCAATCTTCCAACAAAAATAGTTCAGGGCTCCTTCACGAAGGCTTGTGTTCAATCAGCTCGATGGCGGTGATTAACGGCTTCTTTGAAGTGTCGACCCAGTTAGTAGACGAGTTGTATAGGTAAAACGTGTGTACGTGTGCTCAGCATTTGCATACCTTTGAAGCTGGACATGGAGAAATCTGACAATAAAGCTAATCTCATTCTCATTGAACTTATCTCTTGACTGAAAGGCAAGGAACTATTTCAGACACTTAATTGTGTATTAGAGTGGCGTCGCCTTACTCCTCTCTGCTATGTCACAGGTCAACACGATTTCGGAAGTTTTGATGTCTTCAAAATTGTCAATGCATTTTTGATTTGTGAAAAGCGGTACACATTTTACAGACTAACTATTGAGCAGTTGATACAAAGTTTTTGAGGTGAGGTGATTTCGTAATTAACGTCACTTTCAAGATTAATTCACTTATATCATAGGTGGTAGTATTACTGCAGGAGTAAACTCAGAAGTATATATTCTGAAAATATCACCATTTTATGGATTACTTTTTAAGAAAAAGTTATTCATGAAATATATTTCATCTACAAGACTAAAATAGAAAAGTGTTTTTTTTTATTCAAAAAAATCCTAGTATGATTTGGTTGTATTTTTACGTTTCCTGTGATGGATATATCTCTTAACATTATTATTTTAACCACTATGATTACTTTACTCTAATCTCTGATTTCCTGTTATTTAACCTACCATTACACATGATACAAGGACACTTTCTAAACTAAGGTTGGTATTATATTTGACATTTGAAAATACAAGTGATTACATCAAATGTCGCTCGGGTCATCCCCATTATTAGAGTAACAAATACGCTTGTGCTCTTACAGTTTACATTCATCATTTGTCCATTTCCTATAGCATGAGTTTCCTAATTGGTATTCTTCTGCTGATTCGTAACAACATGAAGGCACTGGCAGTCATCTATGGTATATACCCGGCTGTGGAAATGTCCTCAAATTTTAATATAGCTTTTGATATATAAAATAATCAATAGAAGATATGCATTATATATCAATTGACAAGACTCATTTTACATTTACATGTTTTAGGGAATTACATGATTTTTTTAAAAAATAGAGCCATGGGCTCTGTAGCTCATCAAGATTTCATTGATTATTATCTAAGGTTGACTATCTAAGTTATATCAAGTAATACATTGTTATCAAGAAAAAAATAGGTTTTTTAGACCATGACTCCTGTGACCCAACTTTGGAATCACAGGGTCACCAATCCTACAATTACAATTTCACCTTTCTACAGCTTTACGTACTTAAGATAAAGATGAAAATATTTGGGTCATGACCCGTGACCTAGATTGGGGTCACAGGGTCACGAAATCTACAATTTAGAATCCCCATTGGCCAAGGAGTCTGCACACAACTTTTCAGCTCTCTAGACCTTTTGGAACTGGAGAAGAAGATGAAAATAGGTTTTTAAGGATGTGACCCCAGTGACCCCATTTAGGGTCATGGGGTCACAAAATCTACAATTTAGAATCCCCATTGGCCAAGGAGTCTGCACACAACTTTTCAGCTCTCTAGACCTTTTGGAACTGGAGAAGAAGATGAAAATAGGTTTTTAAGGATGTGACCCCAGTGACCCCATTTAGGGTCATGGGGTCACAAAATCTACAATTTAGAATCCCCATTGACCAAGGAGTCTGCACACAACTATTCAACTCTCTTGACTTTTTGGAACTGGAGAAGAAGATGAAAAAAGGTTTTTAAGGATGTGACCCCTGTGACCCCATTTGGGGTCACGAAATCTACAATTTAGAATCCCCATTGGCCAAGGAGTCTGCACACAACTTTTCAAGTCTCTTGACTTTTTGGAACTGGAGAAGAAGATGAAAAAAGGTTTTTAAGGATGTGACCCCTGTGACCCCATTTGGGGTCAAGGGGTCACGAAATCTACAATTTAGAATCCCCATTGGCCAAGGAGTCTGCACACAACTTTTCAGCTCTCTAGACCTTTTGGAACTGGAGAAGAAGATGAAAATAGGTTTTTAAGGATGTGACCCCTGTGACCCCATTTGGGGTCATGGGGTCACGAAATCTACAATTTAGTATCCCCATTGGCCAAGGAGTCTGCACACAACTTTTCAGCTCTATTGACCTTTTGGAACCGGAGAAGAAGATGAAAATAGGTTTTTAAGGATGTGACCCCTGTGACCCCATTTGGGGTCATGGGGTCACAAAATGTACAATTTAGTATCCCCATTGGCCAAGGAGTATGTACACAACTTTTCAGCTCTCTAGACCTTTTGGAACTGGAGAAGAAGATGTAAATAGGTTTTTAAGGCTGTGACCCCGGTAACCCCATTTGGGGTCATGGGGTCACGAAATCTTCAATTTAGAATCCCCATTGGCCAAGGAGTCTGTACACAACTTTTCAGCTCTCTTGACCTTTTGGAACTGGAGAAGAAGATGAAAATAGGTTTTTAAGGATGTGACCCCTGTGACCCCATTTGGGGTCATGGGGTCACGAAATCTACAATTTAGTATCCCCATTGGCCAAGGAGTCTGTACACAACTTTTCAGCTCTCTAGACCTTTTGGAACTGGAGAAGAAGATGTAAATAGGTTTTTAAGGCTGTGACCCCGGTAACCCCATTTGGGGTCATGGGGTCACGAAATCTACAATTTAGAATCCCCATTGGCCAAGGAGTCTGTACACAACTTTTCAGCTCTCTTGACCTTTTGGAACTGGAGAAGAAGATGAAAATAGGTTTTTAAGGATGTGACCCCGGTGACCCCATTTGGGGTCATGGGGTCACGAAATCTACAATTTAGAATCCCCATTGGCCAAGGAGTCTGTACACAACTTTTCAGCTCTCTAGACCTTTTGGAACTGGAGAAGAAGATGAAAATAGGTTTTTAAGGATGTGACCCCTGTGACCCCATTTGGGGTCATGGGGTCACGAAATCTACAATTTAGAATCCCCATTGGCCAAGGAGTCTGCACATAAAATTTTAGCTCTGTGGAGTCATTGGTTCTGGAGAAGAAGTCGAAAATGTGCAAAGTTTACGGACGGACGGACGGACGGACGGACGGACGGCCGGCGGACGCCATGCCATGCCATAAGCCCATCGGGCCTTTCAGGCCTGATGAGCTAAAAATAGAGCCATGGGCTCTGTAGCTCATCAGAGTTTATTTTGTTTGATGATGAAGACAGAAATATGTTGTCTCAATATAATGTACGATCCCTAACCCTGACAAATCTTATTCTTGACATTGAGAGAGAGCACTCAGCAAGGTCAACACACAGGAGATTATGCAATATTCTGACCCCTTGGCTCTGGTTACAAGTCAGCTGTGTTTTTTGTGTTTTACCGCCAAATTATGTAATAGACTCTTGCTTGCACTAAACACTGGCAGCACTGATCTAACTGTATAAGGCTTAAAGAGAACAGGCAATGTGATGAATCTCATGGTACATAGTACAATTTAGAATCACCTTGGCTAAACAATCTTGGTTCTAAGCCTTGTCATCCAAACATCTAAACATTCAGAACAAAATATTCCTTCTAGTTTGTTCTGGATGAAAACAGGATTTTAGGTAATGGCCTGCGAGGCCCTTATTTGGGGCCACTTGGTCACCAAATCTACAATTTAGAATCTCCATTGGCTAAAGACTCTTTACACAACATGACAACCTTCTAGGTCTTTTCGTTCTGGAGAAGAAGATGAAAATAATCTTATCTTATCATTTTAGCACCAGTCATATGCAGTTCACATATCTCATGTAAAATAAAAAAATTCTTAACTCCTCTTCAATTTAGTCCTTTATGCCTTGTCACAATTTTCAGTTCATAGGCTATTCAATAGTTCTCATTTCACATTGATTACATCAATTTGACAAACATGTCCACAATGTAGATTGTTATCTAAAGTCGACATATATTTCAAATCATTGTGATTGAAGTGTCATAAAATATCAGTTCAAAATTCATTTTCAAAGGGTTTTTTTAGGCTGTGGCCCATATTTGGGGTCACAGGGTCACCAAATTTACAAGTTTGAATCCCCATTGGCTAAAGAGTTTGCATACAATATTACAGCCTTCTAGATCTTTTTGTTCCGGAGAAAACGATGAAAACAGGATTTTAGGTAATGGCCTGCGAGGCCCTTATTTGGGGCCACTGGGTCACCAAATCTACAATTTAGAATCCCCATTGGCCAAGGAGTCTGTACATAAAATTTCAGCTCTCTAGAGTTATTGGTTCTGGAGAAGAAGTCGAAAAAGTGAAAAGTTTACGGACGGACGGATGGACGGATGGACGGACGCCATCCCATGCCATAAGCCCATCGGGCCTTTCAGGCCTGATGAGCTAAAAATAGAGCCATGGACTCTGTAGCTCATCAGGATTTCATTGATTTATTATCTAAGGTTGAATATCTAAGTTATCTCAAGTAATACATTGTAAACAAGCAAAAAATAGGTTTTTAGATCATGAACCCTGTGACCCACATTTGGAGTTACAGGGTCACAAATCCTACAATTCAGAATCCCCATTGGCCAAGGAGTCTGCACACAATTTTCCAGCTCTCTAGACCTTTTGGAACAGGAGAAGAAAATGGAAATAGGTTTTTAAGGATTCGCCCCCTGTGACCCCATTTGGGGTCAAGGGGTCACGAAATTTAGAATATCCATTGGCCAAGGAGTATGCACATAAAATTTCAGCTCTGTGGAGTCATTGATTCTGGAGAAAGAGTTGAAAAAGAAAAGAATTTACAGACGGACAGATGGATGTACGGACAGATGCCAGACGCCATGCAATGACATGCGCCCATCGGTCCTTTCAGGCCTAATGAGCTAAAAATTAATAAAAACATGGTATTCATAATTTCCATGAAACAAGTTGTAAAATTTACCAACAAAAGTGAAATATTATCATTTCTTTATTGAAGTCTTTACCCACTCATGTTGCGACTAAGGTTACCCTCTTTTCTGGTCCAAGTGGTTTCCATGGACACAAATTTTTTTTTTGAAAGTTCCCAAATAGCATTATAGCGAAAGAAACGGTAAGTTTTACACTGTTTCGATAAATCTTAAAAGTTCCAGAATACTAAACGACAAGCTCAGATACACAGATGCGTGGATACATGAATGAGCCCTCTTCTATAATCTCATTTGGTTCATAAATTTCTAAGTTTTTCAGATTTTGAAAATAAAATTTTAGCCATCATTACAACCTAGATTACATTATTATGTCACATTTGCAAGTTCAAGTTTCTGATTAAAAGCAACAATGGGGCTAATCTGTCACCACAATCACATGTGACCTATAACTCAAACATGCTTCATATAAACCCCTATTCCCTCCAAGAATTGTTTTCAATTTACCCATTAGCGTACACGACATCAAAAGGTTTACCTTTACACTGGAATGAGAAAGCAACGGTATGGAAACAGTTGACGTGGTATACCATTTCCTATTGAATATAGCCCTTGAACTGAATGTTTCTCGTACTGCAATATTATTTTGCTTGAAGGTGAGGTGATCTTGGGTCTTAGTCGCATTCAAGAGTATTTCATTTACATTACAGGTGCCAGTATTATTGCAGGGAGTTAGCAACACCAATGTGTTTTGCAGTGAAACCTATGAGACACAGCTGGAACTAGCGAACAATGGGTGGTACTGTGGTAAATAGCCTTACACTCAGACTATGAAAAAAGTATTTATTCTGAAAATTTCACCATTTTGATAAATATTGAAAAGGAGACTGTAAGAAATGGAATTTTCCATAAAAAAAAGGCTCCTTTTCCATTTTTTTGTGACCTCTTGTTCCAAAGGTGAACGTGCTAAACCACCTCACTATCCCAACCCCTATTTTGTATGAGAGTTGCAGATAAAGGGGTTCTTCATACAGTATGTACCGGTACATTTGACATTTAACAAATAAAGCGATTGGAAATTTATAGCAAGGAGAAATCTGAAACATCAAAAGACATTGCAGTGCTTGAATGGGATCAAAATATCAAATTTCATTGAAATGAAACTTCATATATTTATTTAAGGAACAAAAGAGAATACACATATAGATGAAAACATGTTTGTGTTAAATATTTTTTGTATCTTTGTAGATGAAAATTCTCTTTAAATTTATAGCTGCACGTTTATTTAGGGAAATATACTGCGGTATGCTTTTCATGTACCATGTTGTTTACTTCAATTGGGACTTTTAATATATACCGGTACTTTTAATCAACATTTCCTTTCCTTTTCCTCATACTTTTCCACACCAGAACCATTTAAACGGTAATTTTAGGAGAAATCACTTTTTTTTCAGCTAAATGGCAATGGTTTGTCAAGATATAAGTGCCATTTTAGTCAGTAATCATTGTCACTGTTCTTTTTATTTTCAAGAACAGTGCATCAATTGTTCATAAACTTTTTATGAAACGAAAATGGTATCTCCCCTGAAGGTTTGCGACAATCATGTATGAAGCATTACAGGTTTATATTTTGAAGAGAAGGCGAGTTCCATTGTGTCTTTATGCATTTATCACATGATTTACATAACATCTCATTGATTACAAATGTTCATGGTGTTAAATCATGTACACTTCAATATCCTAAAGTGACCTTTACAGCATGATCACTTTTGTTGTACAAGTTACTTGAGTTTTTATCTACTTAATCACTTCTACATTCCATGTTTAACAGCCCTATGCTCTTCACTCAAAACTTTTTAAAAAATTTAAAAAGCTATTACATTGGAACAACTTAGCAAAAATTCAACATTTCCTGAAAAACTTGAAAAACCACATTTCTATCTCTTTCAGAAGTGATGAACGATGAAGATGATTTTGTAATTTAGACACGTAGTTATTTACGAAATAAACATGTGTAATATTATCCAGCCCTCCTTATAGGCTTTTCAGAGCACCCCTGCAGTGACAAGATTCACAGTGACACCAAATATTGTCGACGTGACACTGTTAACCATATTCTCTCTCTTGGGTTATGCTTGAGTGACATCTCAAATTCATTCTGCATGAAATTTAACAAGTACAGGCACATAAGTAAACTAAAGGTAAATCCCTCTTATGAATTAAGTACATACCTAAAATATTTCAGATGGAAGATTGCATGCAGAGAGATTCAAAGATAGCAAAAACAAACAATGGGTCTGTTGTCAAACATTTCAATTGAGTATTTATTTATGTATCTTGTCGTTTGACAGAATAGAAGATAGATATACAAGCACATGATATGTCATGGCATAAAAATAACCATTTAAATTTGATTTCCATTATATTTGATTATAGCACTTGCTGTCACTTTACATGCATGGAGGATATTTAAATAAATCATACCACTTAATGAGTATCATTTAAGCAATACAATAGTTCACATGAGTCAAAAACAATTCATATTTAGCGTATTACAAATTTCAAGTAAAATAGTCTTTGTTGAAAAATGGAAACTTAACACATACAGTTTCACTATTAAAAGGGGACTTAGCACATACAGTTTCACTATTAAAAGAGGACTTAACACATACAGTTTCACTTAAAGGGGGAGTTTGGTGAGAGACAGTGGGGATCGAAGTGCCTGTCTCCCCATATGCCTATCGTCCGCATGTAAAACCTACATCTACACATCTGACCCTCTACAGTTTACCCAGGCATTGTATCCTGCTTGTGTCCACACGTCCACACACATTGAGAATTGTCACTGATCAGGGGTGCATTAGTAAAGTAACCACACATCATTTACTAGCATTCTATCATTAGAACTGAGAGGTCATGTGGCGAGAAGGGATCTGTTGATAAGTGAGTGAGTGAGTGAGTTATTGTTTAACGCCGCTTCGGTAGTATATCGCAGCCATTTGCGGCAATCTGTTGATAAGTCCAGGAGCTACAAATAACCTTATCAAAATACTAGTCATTCGTACTAGTGAATTTTTGAAAATACTATTGTAAATTTCTTCCAAGCAGCATACATGTGCATACATCTTTTTATTTTTTTTATTGGTGATGGGCGAACAAAGTAGTGCTGTTTTTGAACTTTGAAGTTAAAATGACTTGAGAAGAAGACTGTAATGATTCATGAGGTTAGAATGACCTTTTTTGAGTAGATATTAGACTTTATGGTCTGTTTCATAGACTTCTGTTTCATTAGTTGACTTTAAAATCTAAGGCTGGATATTGCACCAAATTTTGTATTGCGATTTATTGCAATACACAGCTCCTGTATTGTGATAATATTGCAATATACTGAATCAACATTAATACTAATATACGCAGTTAAGCATTACAGGTTTCAATATTTGATACATCAAATAGTTTAATCATCAATTGTACATAAAATAATTAAAATTTTAATTTGCCTTTGTGTTTCAAGACTTTAGATATTGAAATAATCTATGCCAAATGATTCCTAGGGGCCAATTTACAGCAATCACAACTCATTTACAATGATCAAGCATTCGACAGTGGCTAAGATAAAAATCTGAAAATATTTCACGACCCACCGACCCAAATTGATGAAGGTAATACATGTAGTTCTACATTGAGAAGTAATTCTCTATTTAAAGGGGTTTATTTTTAAGGCTTTTTAAGCTATCAGGATATATTGGACAATGATGCATATTACCATAGTAACTATTTGAATGATTTTTCACAGTTCTCTTGCATGAATGAAGTACTACTGTGAAAGTAAAGTGTTGTACAGATGATGAATTGAATAGGCTGCTATTTCAATAGTATTTATTCAAAAAGTATTTTCTCAGCTAATGTTGACTTAGAATAAATGATTGTTTAAGCAAATTTCTACAACTTTGATAAATGCTTTTGAGCAAAGTGAAAGAGATACTCTAACTTCTTCATGTAGCTCAAGCAGCAGAGCAGAGAGAGTGAACAAGTTGGGCTGAAGGAGTTATCCCCCTTTACCTGTCACTTCCAACAACCTTGACAAGAGTTATATATACTTTAAGATTGATCCATCAACATTTGGTGGTCAATGTAAGTAAACCCTCAGTTTGAAATTAGAAAGTCAAACTCTCCTAAATCAAGGCCATACTCTATAGATAAATTCTGCATCCCATTTTTGAAAATTCTATATAAAAACCTGCAGCTTGAAACTGCCAAAAACGTCCTTTCATCTGTTTCCATAATTAAAACAGAGTCATCAGAAGATGACATATCCCCACAGGTCCCAAATAATTTGTAAAAGCCATCTTTGACAGATAACTGTATATCTACTACTTCAGTTATGTAGTAATACACATGCTTAGTATCAGGTATGATGAAAGGTTTTGGAGTTCTGATCCGGAAACAGACCTATCCCTGTCCAAATCGAACACGTTTCTATTGAAACGAAATATCAAAAGGCACCACTTTAGTTAGTGGATAATACACATGCAAAGTTTCAGGAAGATATGATGAAAAGTTCTGGAGCTGTGCTCCAGAAACGAACCTTTCTCTGAACAAAGTTCAAATCCAACACATCGCTATGGAAACGAACAAAAATTAAAATTTCAGAAATCTGAAAATATCAAAAGGCACGACTTCAGTTAGTGGGTTATACACATGCATAGTTTCAGGAAGATATAACGAGTTTTTAAGCTGTGCTTCGGAAACGAAGTGATTACGGATGGACAGACAGACAGAAAGGGCAACAACTATATCCCACAGTATTACCTACAAGCGGGATAAAAATAGGAGTTATTTCATAAGAAAAGTAAACCTTTTCGGTTAAAAGGCGATAATTCTAGATAGCTCACCATCCCAAAATCAAGGGATCTATAAATTATGATTATCATTATTTTATTTCCTTCGAGTTTAAAATATACATAGTAATTTACTATTCAAAGTGATTGTCTTTTGCTTGTAAGATAAAATTGTAAGACAGAATTGTTTATGTTCCATAAAGCAGAATATTGAGTTTCAAACAACAGTACCACTATTCACTCTGAAACCTGCCTCCTTGAATCATTTCGCAAAATTTGAAATGAAAACACATATAGAAAATCTCATTAAAGTGTCTTCGGATATCAAATATATCAACACAAGTTGATTAAATTAAGATTTTCTTTATCATTAAAAATCATTCTTCAACAATTATTAGCAAAAGATTGAAAATATCTAAAATATAAAAATGTCATTTAGCTTCTTTATGAAAATGACTTAAAGGAGAATATTTGTAAAGATTTATATTCTGTTATAGTAAAATATACTTTAAAAAACATATTCCCCCGAAAATTAAATGGAAAGCCGTGTTTAATTACTAATTACGCGATATAACAACCGCGCCTACTTTTGCCTGTGCGCGTATGCATATTTGCCGGTAGCCTTTGGCAGGTTCAGGCTGTGACGTCAGAGATGCTCTACGGCCCGCTTTGGGTCCTTAGTGCAGTGGAAGGGAAGGCATTAGAGTAGATGAAGAATCGGTTGAATACGTAGAATTCGGGTTGTTTCGGACTTGATATGGTATATTGTGCAGCGTTGGTGTGCAGTAATTCATCAAAGTCTGGACAGAAGTTTACATATTTTTAATTTTCAAGGAAAGGTTTGGATAGTGTCAAAGAGGAAAGAAGGACCGAAACCGTCGGAATCTGTCTCACTATGTTCAGAGAATTTTGATCCGTTATATTAAAACAGTTGTGTAAATAAGTGATAGTTAGTCGTAATTAAGTACTCGTAATTAACAGTCCTTTATAAGGATATAACTTATAATGCCTTCTTATGGGATGTGTCATCCTCGGTTACCCAGAGTTTTATATATGCTCCAGCGGAGAGTAACGGTTTATATATAAAACCATGAGTACCGCCGAGGATGGGGATGTGTAGGCCTTAAAACTTAGTACACAGTTGTATAATTATTTGTCATTGGCTAATAACTGTATTAGATTAGATTAATTTCAATTTAATATGGCCAATGTGGCAGCTCAAATGGCATTGTCAGACACACACACAATATTTCCTGGTTATAAATCATTTGAAAACTATAGTGATATTCAACGCTAAAATGATATCTGTCGCCTATATTACACCCCCACTAACTAAATTCTAAATCTTGCCCCAACTTTTGAACCCTTCCTACGTCTATGTTGGATCCTTTTTTTAAATATATTTACTAAAAACGCATTTCCACTGATTGTATATGTTCACAATATCATAACAAATGATTATTGCAAAAATAATAAGTTTCAGTGTTCAATCCTTGTGGGTGCTTGGTTTGTGTACTTGTGATAGGAGAACACGTAACTGTCTAGCAACTCAAGTTCAAATAATTACTGTCTGCAAGGCAGAACTAGTAGAAAGCACACGTAGCCGTATGGACGCATTTGCACACATGTATATTTTACTACCGTAAGCAAATTTTCACCTAGTCAGCGACGGTTGCATATGGTATTTAACTATTCTAGTAACAGTTCGTCGTTTACAGACATAGTGACTTCACAGCGGTTGAGAAAATATATTAGAGAACTTTAGAAATTCTTAATATTGTTTTTTTCAAATTCTCTTTATAGGATATCTCCTTCATGCACGCGATGAATTTCGAAATCTATCTGACTTTTCGATTTTTATTATTATTAGGGCGACAAAGTCAAACAAATGTTGACAGATTTAAATTAATGTCATTTATTTAGTGTACATCTAATACATATTAATTGACATATTTTAGAAATTCTCTATTCATATATTAAAAGAGTTGGAACCCCAGAAATTAAACACGCATGAACGCATAGTAAATTTACCTTTACTAACATGCGTATATTACTACCATAAGCAATATTGCATATGTGCACTGCAAAGTTCGCTGTATAAACAGGGCTTTACACTACGTTATCACGGGCTTCTAATATCGCGAGATCGTGTTAGTCCGGTTTTCGTTACTACCACATCTCTCACATAGCTATGTGTAGATCTTACTGTCTATCTTACTTGATTAGGATTGAACAGTGGTTTGTACGTTAGATCTAAATATTAATAATATTTAATATCAATACGTTTTTAAAGCAAACATGATTTGAATAATCGAGAATCAAGATTGTTCATTTTGTCCTGCGCAACTGGTTACTTCAGCGGTACAGTATATATACGAATAAAGCAGTATAATTTGTAGTAACATATTTTAATTAACTACATATATATAAGTTGTTGACACCCATGTTATCTACATGTAGACAATAACTATTTAATATACGGCATAATCTACTTATTGTGAAATTGTAACGTTAGAGTTTGCCAGTCCCTTCGTACGAATCTGTATTTCCAACTCTCTCACTGTTTACTTCTGAAAGCTCATCCTCACTTGATTCCTGGTGTTCCACTCAATGTTGATTCACAATAGGTTCATACTGATAAGGACAGATGTTATTAATGTCAGATGGTTGAAAATCAACGCTGCCATCACTATCCGAGGAAGCCATAACAACATTACGAACGTAGAAAATACACTGTCTCAGCGCGCGGGAGAGCATCTTTGACGTCATATCACGTGACTGCTGCCAGCCTGATTAACTCTCGGGGATTTCCGGAAAACGACTCGCATCGAAAACGTTTTTTCAACGTTTCTACATAAAATGTCGCATTTTAATAATTTTTTTGACACACTTTGTCTTAAACAATACTGTTAAACATGTTAAAACAAAGTTTTTCTCTAATATTCTCCTTTAAGAAATGAAATATTTTAATTAGCAGTTAGTACCTGTGAAGGGCCGTTTGTCTTTCTAACAGTCATTGATTTTATTTTTTTAAAAAGAATATATGCTTTTGTTTTATCAAATTTTCAAATATTAAATTACAAACATTACCCTCAGTAATATGTTTAACATGGATTGTGCAATAAGCAATAAGTTTAGCATGTATAATACTATATACTGTATGAGTAAACAGGAATGTCCTCTTTAATTTCGTTTCCACAAAAAATACCCGATAGAACGTCTCCTAAACAGGTAGGTGGATACCTTTGTTTCTGCACACCCTATTTCAGTTGTCGTTTTTAGATTTGTATGCCCTTGTAGATTTGTGTCCATGTTATTGTGTCTTTCAAGCACATTACTGATGAGAAATTCGAAAGACAGTTTTATTACCTTGACATGTATTATAACTGAGAAAATTATTCTTTCTTTTATTATCAAAGTTTCCTTTTGTTCTATAACCTCTTAAAACGAAAAAGATAAAAGATATTGAATTTGCAAGTAAAGAGTATATGGAATTTAATTAATATGTTGTTTGATATTGATATCTTGGCTATACTATAGAAAGATTTTTATCTTTAAAAATCAGAGTTAATTTAAGAAAATATGTAATTCAAGATTGATTTTATAAATGCTCTTTTTTTATTTATTGATGAATCAATATTTTTTAGAACTAACTAAGTCTTGCATTTAATGATTTATACTAAAAGTTATTCATCTCACTCCATTCAGGTACTGTATTTGTAAGCATGGCATTTCTTGAAAGTAAATGGTAGTTTGTATATTTCCAAAGCTAATCAGACTCATTTTTTAAAAATCGATAACTTTAAAAAACCTCTCATGTATCTTGTAAATTATAAAGCCTAATCACGTCCAATAAAAAATGTTCATAAACACAAAGCCCGCCATGCAACCTGTTGTTACAATTTGTGTTTCGCCGCAGTCACCACTGCACGTCACACGAAATCCGTGTCGTTTCACATGAACCGAGGGACAACGTGAGGCTGCTGTCGCATTACTTAAATGTTTCTGAAAATAAAACAATGCTTCATTCCATTCTAGTTGTTAAACTTATTTTGAAGTTATCGTAATTACCTGACAAGTTGTTTACACCCGGTATGTGGTCACTGAATGGACACACGACAATCTCGCCATTAGTCAGCGACCCGGATGACGGGATCTCCTCTGTGACGTCACAGACGAGGGATTCCCTTCGCTTTTTTGCCACGTGACAAATTTCGTTTATAAAAAGAAATTTCGATATTATGTGAAAACTAATTTCAGAGATTGTATCAATTCGTTTGATTTAATAAATAATTTAGAAGTTACTCATAAATTAATATTAAAGGGGCTGTAGCACGTTTTTTGCAAAATTTATTGTTTCAAATTTCCCATTTATAATGATAGTTCATGTCATTTAAATTAACTTTAGAGGGTAAAACATCTTATTACACAAACCAATTATCTGTAGTGGTAAAAACTATGTTGCGTATAAAGCAAAAATTGCATGGCGGCCATTTGATTGTGAACACAATTTATTATTACAAAAAATGATGCCCATGGCTTTACCGAAACATGTACACTCATTTTAAACTTTATTTTCCGAAAGGGAGATGGATGTTTTACTATTGGTGAAATTATTTTTCAAATACATTTCATCAACTTATTTGAGCGAAAAAACGTGCTACTGCCCCTTTGAATTTACTCTAGTGGGTAAAACATCTTATTACACAAACCAATTATCCTTAGTAGTAATAACGGTGTTGCGTATAATGCAAAATCTGCATGGCGGCCATTTTATTGTGAACACATTTAATTATTTAAAATGACAGAAACGATTCCCATGGCTTTATTGAGCCATGTACACTCATTTTTAACTTGATTTTCCAAAGAGAGAAGGAAAGAAATTAAGGAATGGTGAAAACTGATGAATTTTTAGCTCATTAGGTCTAAAAAGCCAGATGGGCTTATGGCATTGAGATGGGCTTATGGCATTTGCTGCTTTCCGGCAAGTCAAACTTTTTTACATTTTGGACTTTTTCTCCAGAACCGCTGTACCCCAAAGCTGACATTCTATGGGGGGTACCTTTCTCCTTGGGATCAAAATTTGTTCATTTGGACCTCACTCCTGTCAAATATGGGCATGGCAAGCATCATTATAATAAAGGTTACACCTTTAAAATATCTGTATAACACAAGTTATTATGGATCTCCATTTCTTCCTTATTGTACACATGCACAACATTTCTAGGCTGTTCCAACACCTTGTCAGTGAAGGGTGTACTTGATTTTTCTTCCTTTAAATGCAAAGGTCTATAATAATTAATAGGAGGGTTCTATCGGGGTATTTTTTGTGGAAACGAAATTCAAGAGGATATTCCTGTTTACAAATATATGCTATTAATAGATGAGTTAAACCCAGTCAAGCCATTCATCGGTGCTGCGAGTGGGGAAAACTTCGCTAGGGCCTAATATCACATTGTTTATTAGTTTTATGATACGTTATGTGTTACTGTGTGAATATTCTATAAGTGTATATGTTTTATTATTACAACAATTTAAAATTGGGTTAAATATAGCATGTTTTCATTTCCCTGAAATGCCAAGAAATCAAGATGGCGGATGCTGATGATAAATTGGCGATAGAACTTACCCTTTAATGTTTGTGTTGACATACCTTGATCAATGTTTATTATCTATTGTAAAATGTGGTGACATGGTCATGTCTTATTATTTGGTTAGAAAATTAATATCATTGGCTGATCCAGAGGGGGGGTGCATCCCTTCCAAGACAGTTCCAAGTATAGTAAATTACCATTGAAACCATAGTCAAAACAGTGGATATTGATTAACATACCAATTTGTGCAAAATTAATGCTCATTTACTTATTATACACAAGATCTTGTAAACAAATCAAACCATTAATGTAGTAATTCTGTTGTTTCCATGAAAATACAACCTTGTGCAAAATCTGTAAGGTTGTCGTCTTGTCATACTAAAGATGCTTCCAAATTTGTAGTGTTTTCGGGGTTAAATCATAGAGTGATGTGTTAAAACCAATGAAAATAAGGCTTTACCTAGTCACTCTGTGAGAGATAACAGTTGTAATTCACTGAAAACAAAATATTCTGTTCATGTTGTTTTATGTGATGTCAAACTGCTGTGGTGAAAACATTTTCAGTTTCTATTAACTGTTTGACACGAGAGGATGTCTCTCCAAGTGTCACTTCCAATGCAAAGAAATTCTGCTGATAAAAAGACAAGTTTGCTAGTTTTGTGTTATGTAAGAAAAATTATTTAACAATTGTAAACATCACTTTACCAGAAGATTTTCTTCCATAATATAAATCGCAAATCTCAAGGACCAAATCCAGTATACAAGAACAAAAAAATATTTAATTTCACCATTTTATTACAAAATGATCATGGATGACATTCAATGTCGGATAAATATATAGTCAATGAACATAACAAGGATGACAAACTTCTCTTATAGAGCAGTTCCTTTGCCAATAATGAGTCTCTGATTCAACCTGAACCAAACAAATGACAATGAGCACTAATATTCATACAAAACAGATGAATGATTGAATGATATGAAGATGATGAGGGCCAGTTGGTACGATATTGTCCTTGCAATTCAATCAAGACCCTGGGGACTGGGGGAGCCCAAGCCCTGCTGTGATCAAGTCATCACTGAACCTGATTTTTCAGTCAATAGTCACTTACACAATGTGTTCACTTCTTTGCTGCTGCCTTCTTCTTGGGAGATTTTGTCTTCTTGGGCTTGGCGGCCTTCTTCGCTGGTGATTTCTTTGCTGCCTTGGGTTTAGCTGCCTTCTTGGGTGACTTTTTAGCTGCCTTGGGCTTCTTTGCAGCAGCCTTCTTAGGTGTAGACTTCTTAGCGGCCTTGGGCTTTGCACTCTTGGGCTTTGCTGCCTTGGGCTTGGTGGCCTTCTTTGCCTTGGGCTTTTTGGCTTTCTTCTCGGCCTTCTCTCCCAGCCTGAAAGATCCAGATGCACCAGAGCCTTTGGACTGTTTCAAACTTCCGTTCTTGACACCAGCACGAAGAGCCAGTTTCAAATGGCTGTTTACTGCTTTCTCGTCTGAGCCAACTTTGAAGGACTTGACGATGTATTTCAAGAGAGCTTGTCTGGATGAACCACCCCTTTCCTTCAGAGCTGTGATGCCATCCCTGATCATCTCGCTGTACTTTGGGTGGTCTGATGGCTTCTTGGGCTTCTTAGATGCAACCTTCTTGGTTTTCTTTGCTGGGGTAGGAACGGCGGGTGCGGCGGCGTCAGTCATGATGAGTTTGGTCTGTTGCGACGAGAGCGACTTAAACTGCTTCACTGCTAGCGAACGAATGTCAGCGGCAGGTGCCCGCTTCGGCTTTATCGAGCGAGTGCGGACGTCGGAGAAGACACCCAACATTGTGCGTTGGCTTACAGCTGATAGAAGCTCGGCTTTTAACAATTGTGTTTGTACAGTACATTTCGGTAGCGGATTGTGCCAAAAGTACACACACTTAAGGCATGGCAACTTATGATTTATGTAAAGGGGATATTAAAGTATATATCTGCTAAATAACACGTAATTTAGTGAAACAGAATTTTAGAAATTTGATTTTAAACTGGTATGTAAGCGTTTTATGTTAGGTGGGGGTGATCAAATTAATCGAAATAGGTTTAATTTCCGCTCGATTGCCAGAAATTGTGATGTGTCTGTCGAAAGATAAATGGACTTTCTACTGAAATAACATACACTCAAGTCTTTATTTCGTTAGTGTAGCTGATAATCAGCCGCGAAACCTGACTTCACAAACACAGAGTTTCATAGCCGTCCGCCATTTTCTTCCACCTCCAATATGCATTTGTGAAGTAAAATTGCAAAGAATACACATCCCGCGGTTGTAATTGTTTAACACATAGCGTCAATCAGTTTTATACATGGCTGAATATGTTAATTGACTGGGGAAATTGCATTTAATCACTTTATTATTCAACACGAAGACACTGAAAGTGTGTGCCACGTAGGAGAAATTCTTCCCTTTACAGTATCTGCCTTTCATAAATTGCGTTTAGGTCGTTCTTTTACACAAAGTTTAAATGTGATTTATGTAATAAAGTAATATATAAAGTCAACTTTATTCACCATAGGGGTTGTTTGTCGATTTATACACGTATGTAATGCATTTTGCCAATGCAGTTTTAATAAATAGCAATCGTATAGTATTTTTAGAATGTCGACTACCACCGAAGCATGATGGCGTCATATGCATAGGGTCTTTTAGTTTTAATGAACATCAGTCTGGTCAAAATATTTTTAATATTTACTAAAATAGTTAAATTAGTCATGAAATGATACGGGAACTTTTTGTCAACACAACGATAACAATAAAACTGACAATGAACTATTGAAAGATACATGTATTTACATGAAACTAAATGAATTCAATTTGTAAGATAAGAATACTAATAATATTCTGCCACTCACAATTTGTCTCTATTTGTTTATACTTTTTAAATACAGAAACATGTTTTTTTGTTAATGACCATATAAAATCAGACTATAATTATTAATGAATTTAATCGTTCTTTCTGTTTCTGTTTCTGACAAAATAGAGTCTTTGTTTATTTCTTCTTGCAAAATAACCATCTTCACTTTAATTAAACTTAAATTGCAAACTCAATTGTACAGTGGTAATGTTATAAGCATTATCCTCTCGCAGGTCGACTGTTATTAAGTCTATATAAATAGAAACAGAATAACAGACAGGAGATGTACGCATAATTCGCATGCATGCAAGTATCGCTTATCGCGGATTAGGGGGAGGGGGGGGGGGGGGGGGGGGGGGGGGGAACATCGGTAAAATTTAAGTTTACGGAGATATTTTTTTTATAAGGAATCGTTCTTGTTTCATTGTGCATTTACGAAGGATGTCTGAGATCTCCGTCACCGACACCTTCTCAGTTCACCTGTAGACCTATCTATTTTACCTGTGAGTAGGAAGGAACCTAATCACAAAGTGAAGTATTGAGAAAATATGCAAAGGTTAGCCTATACAAGTGCATTTGAACTGGGGTGTGGGGAAAGTGAGACTAGAGAGCTTGAAAATATCTCAACATGACTTTATATAAATAATGAGTATGTTTATCAAGTCCGAAAATGCATGAAAGAGGAACAAAATAAAAATTAGATAACAAATAGAAACATATGATTATGAGGTTGTTTGATAAAGGATTCGATATAAAAATGTTTATTTTTTTCTATACGCATTATATATATATATATCGTTTAAAGTTGTTTAATTAAATTTGATACGGAAGTACTTATTATACCGATATTTAAATATTGTATTAGATTTAACGACTAAAATCATATTAACAGATGATTATAGTGTGCATGGTGAAAAGGGGCGCATAAACAAATGAAATGTAGACGTTTGAACGAATTAAGACTTTATAAATTTAACGTTTTATAGAAGTGTATCGAACAAAGTGTTTGATTTCGTTATATCGTATAAGGAATAAATTATATATTCATAGGAAATACTATGTACCTGGCAAAGAGTGAGTCATCAAAGCTGAAATCCCATATAGACTTAACCATTCGAAGAATAATTTTCATAAATAGAGAAGAAGTCCTTTTTAATTTTTACTTACTGTACACAGCAAGGAATCATCTCTGCTATTCTACATAATTAACCTTTATCTTTCCGTCAATTAGTTAAAGAATGACAACTGATAAAGCGACACATGTATAGCTTGTTTTACTGCTGCCCCATAGACCGCCATGTACAGAACATGATAAGTAGGGGAGACCGGGGCAGGTTCGTCTTTTCTCTGTAATTTTGGTTAGGTGGTCACTTTAACTTCAGTTGGGGGATTCCCAAGCAACCACGTGACCTAGCTCATGTACACATAACCAAATGGTGGCGGTTCCACGTGTTATTTGCGATCTGTGAAAGAAAAACCGTTTTTCATTCAGTAGAGTAATATTTCCCCCTTCAATTCAGTTTGTTTTTGACAAATATTGCCTGTACTTATGTTTGTGTTCCTCAATGGAGGTGAACCAACATGGCACTATGTAATGATTATGTAATGTGGGTATGGTGGCTGTGTATTATCGCAGAGGTAACATAAAGGGGACATGTGGGTCTGGGGCACGTTCGGCCCCTACTGACGGGGCACGTTTGGATACATATATCATAACTGTGATTGATGTTCATTGGGAATTTTGCCTCAGTTCTCCTTTGTGCGGCTAACAAATATGCATATTTGTTCATGGTACTGTTTTTTAAAACATTATTTATTAATAACGAGAAGGGAGCGGTAATTAGTTCACATTTCAGTCGATTGTATAATCAGATCTGTTTCTTTCTTGGGGTACGTTCAGCCCTACACATCAATTCTTAATTCATAAAATGAATACTGAATCTATATGATAATAAACTATATCTATACAAAGCAATGATATGTCGTCTTTTATCGGAAATATATGAGAATAATCTATATTAAATAGTCAGCTGTTTTAACTGATTACGGCCGAACATGCCCCGTTTTGGCCAAACCTGCCCCTGGGGGTAGCCGAACCTGCCCCGAGGCGGGGTAAGTTCGGCTTTTAACCCCAGTGTCAAGAAAGCATAGTTATGGGGAAAAGTTATAATATTAGCCATTGTGAACAATTACTACAAGACAGTTAAGATGTCTCTCAATACGTGTACAAACAAGTGCAAGGATATGTCATTTAGCCAACCCATTACATTTATTTTGGTGAAAAGGGGACGAACCTGCCCCGGTCTCCCCTATGCCGTTATTTTCTGACTTTTTTTCTTTCAATAGCTGCCGTTTTCTTTATTGTCACCCGAATACATAATGGAAATTATGGATATGCAGCTGAGATGATTTCTCAACTTGTAGATACCTTTTGTAAGCAATTCAGCCAACAATTAATTAATGTAAATTATTTTGTCAACGGTTAATTAACATGAAAGTCTATGGGAATTTCAGTTTTGATGACTCACTTTTGGCCAGGTACTGTAGACTTAGTGAACGGAATACGCAAATTAACGGTTTGATAGTATGACATAACACAATATTTTGCGTTCACTCTAGCGTTTTCAATATAACGCACGTGTGTTTGTTGTTTGTGGTTTTGCAAATAGTCTATTTTAACATACGTTCCAAAATTTAGTTTTAACATTAATATACACGTGTAATGTAGCACCTGTCTGCCGATCAATTGCTGGTGGATTGATTCGCTTGCATAATGGCCAGTAAGCCCTTTGACATATATTTTAACATATTATTGGAGGGTTAAGGTTCGATAATGACTGCCTTTCATTTTCGATGGTATTATTTTATTATGAATAAATTTACTTCTTGTTTAGTCCAGCATATATAACTAGACTATAATTCCACACGTGCTACATAGGCCTATATAAAGGCATTGACCGTATACGAGTTTATATATTAGATGAACTACTTCTTGTTGTGAGCGAAAGTAAGAAAATGACTCGAGTTGTGTGCGTTACAAGTGTTTGTTTTGACCAAAATAAGTCTTCATATATACAGTAGGCACTGACACAATTTCAATGATTTAATAATAAAAAAAAGTGTTAAGCTCACAAAGGGAATCCTAAAAATAGCTATAGTTTGATATATGTTTAAAACATAAAGAAACCCCTTTAATGATCGTTCTTTTTATATAATATCTACAAGTGTAATACGCCACTATATTTTGTGTCTGACCCGGGACGATAAACAAGACATACACGTTATTGTATTACAAAGTGTGACGTTTTTGTTCATTGCAAGGGTTGATCAATATTTGTGTTCATGACTATGTGAGACAAACTGTGACACAAATACTATGTTATAGGTGAAACTAAAAATGTTAGGTGTGCACGACTGTAATACATGGCAGCATATTTGTATTGATTTTAAATTTCCCTCTAAATATTTCAAGAGCAACGCCGGGCCTTAGAGTTATCCGCCCTTGCAATGTATTTCGCATGACGAACACGATGGAAAATAACACGTCTCCATCACATTTACAGTCAAAAGTGTCATCAATATTATCTAGTGCTGGGTTCGAAATACACCCATTTAAAGTAAGCATCACTATGTGACTGTTTTGGTAGAATTCCGACGATCTGAACACTGATTAGTTTGCAATTAGAGTGTATTAAAAACCAAATTTCTTCTAAGAATTTTCCATACATAAATGTTATTAATGAACTGGACGTGCCAAACATTGATATTTTATGTCTGTTTGTTTTCTTTACATTAATTTCATGTGATAAATTATTTATTATATATGATCTTTTGAGATGCTTAGGCCTATATTATATAAACAGCGATGCAAAAATAATATTGTTTACAATAAAAGCCTTTAATACAGTCTAAGTACAAATTTGCAAGACACACTAGGAAAAGTGTTGCTTTTAAAAAAAAGAACAATATTTCATTGACTAACGTTTAGTTTCTCAAACAATGTTGCATCATTCATACTCATAGCACAACTCAATGTTTTAAGTCAACCTGATCAGATAAGAAAGGCCATGATTTGAAAGCTTAGCAAATAAAGTACAGTGCCACCATATTGGTTTGCAAGTTCCTGCATGGATGCAGTCTTGCATTTTTCACTGCAATATGGCCTACATTTACAATGTTGTTTCAGGAATTCCTCCAGCAACACAACTTGCCTCAATGCTTAATGTAATATATTTAAAAAAAATATAATTTAACCCCAAATCAACACATATTGCCTCAATAATGTTAATCTACAACTTCTAACCACTTATCAAACTTCTGAATTTGGCAACACTATACACCTTACTAAACATAAAATCATGACAGATGAAATGATTGTAACGTATTTAGTTGTTTTATTAAATGTGCAGATAGGCTGGTACAACGAACAAGTTCAAAAAGCCTTCACGTTACCATACAATGAGGACACACTTGCTTTCATCATCATCAGTACTCCTGAGATGTTCGAGTGGGCCTTCAAACCCTTCCTCTTCCGAAACTGTTTGACAGGGGTCAGGGATCCGATTGACGAGTGTATGGTCCACAACTTTAATCTTGTTAAACAGGTAATAATATAAACTTGGCAGTTGAAAATATATCATGGGATTGAATTCCGTGCTGCTATTTGGAAAAGGCAATGGTTACAATTAAATTTATGGTAATGGGTGGTATTTGACGTCAGTGATTACAGTTAGAAATTTTATTATCCTAAGGATATGGAAAATTAAATATACATCATGGAATATTTCCCCCAGCATCAGGTTACTGTGTAGCTTTTACATGCTTTCAAATTTTAGATATGTATCTAATGTGGATGTGAACTTTAATTAGTTTTATGATGTTAGACATTGTTAATGGAACAAAGACGATTATATAAAGTATAGTTTTTTAGTTAAGAGGGTTGTTACAATATTGGGTATGATATGTAAACTACTTCTGTTTAGTATGCTCCTTTTTGCAACTTACCACAAAGAAACATAATGTCAATTTATATTCTGGTTCTTTTTGGGCAAGTGTGGTAGTGTACAAGTTAAATGATAAGAAAGTGTATTCCTTTACATACTTATATGTGAATGCTAACTTTCAGTGACCCAACTTTTAACAAGAATATTGTTTGGTTACAACATTGAAAAATGAATTTGGTATCTTATCCATTTTCTGTGTCTGACAGTTTTCTGATAATCAATTTGTGTTTCCGATAACCCTATTACTCTGTGTCAGGCCTTCCCTGACGAGGATGTTGAGGTAATCCATGATTTCGAGATGCACCCGTCCCGTCGTCCCAAGATCCTGGTTCAGACCGCGGGGCATGTGGCTGGAGCTGCCTACTACTATCAGCGGTCCGATGTCGAGGGGGATCCTTGGGGGGAGAAGGTAAATTAATAGAGCAAATTAAACCCTTAGTGTATTCTTTGTCAGGAGTCTAATATTTCTTTATAATGAACTATTTTCAAGTAGCCTTAAAGAGGAGGTAATCTTGATATGCAAGCATTTAAAGAGCGTCTTATTTATGAAACATAATTGCTTGATTTACTTTGAACATCATCAAAATGTACCTCATAAAAAATACACATACTTCAAACTGTCAGATATATATATATACAGCACTATTTTCCCACAATGGTTTGAATAATCCTCACTCTCTACTTGTTAGTGGGACAACTTCCACATCTTTCAGTTCCTGGTTGGACACTGTACAAATTGACTCATTTACGAATATTTCTGGTTTTAATATCACATTAAACTGTGACGAATAAACCCAAAGGGACTAAGTATCCACCTTACCTTGTCTGTCTTATCAAACTTGGGGAAAATAAACAATGCAACATGAATTTTTGGCTTGAACGGCATGTTCTCTATTTGCCTACATCGTCTACAGTCTTGAAACAACATGTCATGGTCTGTTGATTGCTCAGTCATTACGCAATGATAAACTAGCATTACTCCCGTAATGTCAAAGTGGACTCATTCAGTATAAAGAGTGGTTGGGTTTTGTTTTGATGAATCGATTTATTTTTATTTTTAACTTTTAATTCCTGAAATTTCAAAATTTCTTAAATTACGGAACATACTTGTCACACAAATATCCATCTCCTTTCAAAATGATGCCTAACTTTTCATACAATCGCGAGTAAAACAAAATAGGAAATCTATTATTTGCTATATTTTAATTAACTGCTGAAGGAAAATTGAGTGTTCTTATACATCTTCCGAAAGATCGACTTGTCAATGCTATGTAACAACTAAATGAAATAAAAATGTTTTTGATTTGATTATCAGTTGTAATTAGTTAATACTAGTGACCTTCGCCAGTAAGAGTTTGGACGAGGGCAGTAACAGAATGGAAAATCTACTCTGGATTTGCATGACAATAACATAAATGAGTTCTCAAATATTTCTTGATGACATTTAACTATTTACATAGTTGTATCCTCATATTCATTTAATCTTTTCCATTTAGCATGGAAATATAACAAATAGTGGTAACAGTTTTGACATTGGCGGACTGTTACAGTTGTGTAAATGGTAACAGGCTCATTAAACATTTCTTATGATGTCAGAATTTGAAAAAGCTATTTGAGATAGTAGTGTGCAATATGCTACATGAATATACAATTTGTTTTAATCATAAATGATAAACTCCTCCATCATCAGTTGTAGTTTTGGCAGTGATACTTGACAAACACCCATGGTAGGGAGTGCTCATTACAAGAGTAGGGGTGCATTGTCAAAGCTTTATTAGTCAGCTTTTTGTAGGCGAATCAGGATGTAGGCGATTAGAGACCAAACCTCTTGAACCCAATTTCAACTACTGAAGCATATCGTTTGCCATTGGTCTCCATTTTTGCTAAATGTAAAGCCTTTGTTGTTCTTTGTTGCAATATATTTCTCTATTTTCACTATCTCTGTCAAAGATTTGATAAAGTTTTTAAATGTTGGGACTTTCCTTTTTATGCTCATATTATGTATATGTTTCTTGGCTAGGCGATTGATAGGATTTGTAAGATGATCTGAATTTTGACAACCAAAAAAGACTATGAATCTAGTTAAAGCAAAATCCGGTATTTTGTCTTTTAAATAACTTTCTAAGTGAGACCAAAAGTTTCTGATATGCTTACAGTAGTAATACACACGTTCCACATTTTCAATTTTGTCCATACAGAAAGAACATATATCATCATCAACAATTTTCATGTATAATAACCAACGTTTGGTGTAAATTTTCTTATGAATAAATCTGTATTGGAAGTCAATCAGTTTAACATCTTTTGTACATTTTTATCCCACCGGTATGTAATACCGTGGGATATAGTCATCATCCCGTCGGTCCGTCTCTCCGTCCGTAATCATTTCGTTTCCGGAGCAGAACTCCAAAACCGTTCATCATATCTTTCTGAAACTTTGCATGTGTATTACCCACTAACTGAAGTGGTGCCTTTTGATATTTTCAGATTTTTTCTGACAAATTAATGTTTTTCTGTTTCCATAGAAACATGAGAGGGATGTTGGTTGTTGTTGATTTTGACTGCTTCTAAAACCCTTTACATACCTGAAACATCTGTAATACCCACTAACTGAAGTACGGTAGTAGATACACAAGTATCTGTCAAAGATGTGTTTTACAAATTTTGTTGAACCGGTGGGATATGTCATCTTCTGATGACTCTTGTCTAAATTTGGTGAAAACAGTTTTCCAGTTCATGCCGTATGTTGTTTTGTTTCAGAAAATATTTGGAGTGAGCATTCATCCCAAGTATGGTGGTTGGTTTGCTCTTAGAGGCGTTGTGATTTTCAAGAATGTTTTACATCGAAACCTGTCGAGGAAACTACCCCCCGATGTTGTGTCCACGCCCAAGTTACGTCAGGAACTTTTGGAACGATACAACTTCCACTGGCGCGATTGGTCGTTCCGAGACATAGTGCCTTCAATTAGTCAGTATTCACAGGAACAAAAGACATACTTTGAAACATTACCAAAAGACAGGAAAGAATTAATACAAAAACTTGTTGAGCAAGAGCTGGACTAGATTTGTTTTAACAAACTTATTTTTGTGGTTTGAAACAAGTTATAATTTACAAGAACCACTTTTATGGGATTTATTCTTATAATATCAACACTTTGTTTTGTTAACTCTACCTCACAGATATTCATCTAGACAGCATTTAGTCTTCACAAAATATGATCTTTGATACCCGGACGTCGTCATCGTAGACTTTGTAGCTATCAACACAATTCTGGGTGAAGGTTATACAGTTATAGTTCTGCAGCTAGTATTTTAATTTGTTTGTTCACTTGTATCATTGTACTTTGCATCAAGTGAACAGTCTTCTTCATCATAGTTGTGGCAGAGAGGTGACAACAATATTCACTCTGTTACAAATTCCATGTTATTAATGCAGTTTTGATAGTCAAACATGACTAATAACAACTGCAATTTTTACTATACCAGATGTATTAATTGACAAATAGTAAGAAATGTCTTTGTAGTCCACAAGTTTTTAATTCAACGTTGCATTTATTCATTTCGTTCTTATTTTGCGTGCATATTTTATTGACAGGTGATATGGTAACTTCCCTGAAGTTTGATGCTAGAAGTTTTTGCAGAGGTGGTGCTCAACCCAATGAGCTACGTCTATTTTCTAATAACATATGGGTAACATCTAATTGCATCAAATTTGTGTCACTATAGTTATTTGCTTTTTCTGTTCCAAGATTATCCACAAATGCATTTGGAACTTACATAGTTTATTACAGTGCCCAGTTATTGCCTGATTGTCGGTCAATTATTTATGATGGTTATGTTTAAATAAAAAACAGACAAGAAAAGTTGTGTTGAAGTTTTTATGAACAAAATAACAGATCACCAAGTGATCAGTAAACCCTCTGTACAATCATATTTATACTAATGAAAATAAAAATACCAATCTAAATGTGGATTTACACTTTAATGAACAGTGAAGTGAGTGTTGCACAAATTTGACACCTTTAAACAATGAAATAACTTTAGTGAGGAAGTGCCTTAATTGCTTTAGTGGGACTGGATCTCCCTGGAGAGAGCAGCTCTCTCATGATTGGCATGGTTGATGAAATGTTTTGAACATACACATATTCTAAATCATTTAATTTGAAAGAATCGCATCATTTAAGGACATGCGATCTAGAAAACTGACCAAGATCATTCTATTCTCAGAAGTTACTCCACCCAGTCTTCCATCGTAAGCACTTTTGCATATAGGCTATATTTCACAGTTCTCACTAAATCCCCTGGTGGTGCAAGTTAGAAACACTGATAAAGGCCTTACATTTATCCTATCAAACATCATTTTACATCTGCGAAAGACTTCTGTCTTGTAAAAATATATGTGTGCATCGCACAGATGACGCAACTTCAGTCATTTCAACAGAAACGGAATGTTCAGTTTGAAACAACGGCACTGATTGCACAACTACCTTCTGATGCAACCAATCAGGATTCTTTATTTCTAGCTGAGAAAGTGCTCCATATGTTAGGATGGAAGAACTGAGTGGAGTAACCTCTGTTGGGAGAGAATGGTTAAAGACAGGATATCCAAGAATATTTTTTGGACCAACGTTGATTATCAAATTCATTTTGGATTTCAAATAGGGATGGTATTTAAAGAAACAGTTCACTACATTTTCTATTTGCATGAGAAGGGTACCTCATATCTAATGGAGATTGAGTCACAAACAAAAACGCCATAACTTTTTTAGATAATCTTTTTCCACAGACATGTAAAGAAGAAAGCCTTTAACACCCACAAGTCATTGATCCAACATTGTTGAAAAAAACTTGTTACAAAGTGGATTTCAAATTGTTCATCCGACAATATCATCTCTTGTAAGTTTGTAAAGATCTTATCAAAAGTACCATACTCATATTGTAATCATCTTCTCACTATCACAGTGTCAAGTATACAAATCTAAACACCATAACGATAAAATTCAACCCAAATAAACATTGCATATGCCTATGAATATTAAATATTCTCTCATTCTCCCAAGCACTATAGTCAACAACAAACAATTCACATAAAACAAACAAGACATGTTTCAAACCTTAACAAGTAAATCAATCCCATGAATTATACTGAATATATCTTTGATTAATACTGAATATATCTATAAGTTATACTTAATATATATAATTCAATAATCAGAGGAGAGTTCAGAATGGCAATCACTTCTAAAGATGAAAGCTCCTGCTTATGGTAAAGTGATATTAAAGGAGATCAATGGAGCTTCAATACTTCTTTCATTTACTTTAATCAACGTAATTAGTTCACCTTCCCTAACAATCCACCAATGATGACACCAGACATGAAAAGCACCCTGTCACCTCTCTGACTTCATGTTAACCATGCACACCTATCCTGTATTTATTCTTGACCCCAGAATGAGTCTTAAGAGGAGTAGTGATGGAAATACTACTGTAATATGACTGGGTGTAAGTTGTGGGGGGTTGACTTTTCCCCAGGGTCAATGTTTCAGACAGATAAAAATAGAGGTCAAGTGAGAATCTGCAAGCAAGGCAAGGAATGGGGTGTTCTACAGCCACAATGGGGATGGTTATTAGTATATAGGTATATAGGGACCGGGCACTAATAAGTTCATAATCATATTCTGTAAAACACAGCACTGTGTGCATGAATAATGACTTGGTGATACAAATACATGTCACAGTCACATCTTCTTTCATTACTGTTATTGCATTAATTTTTTGACATATGTAAATATGTACTTCCAGTATCTATTTGCAAAGATAACTTGAAAATGGAAGCAGCCAAAAAAGTGAAATCATAAATGATAAACTCCTCAATAATGAATTTTGATTTCAATTAAATATTTGTGCTTTATGGATGCTTCAAATGATTTTTACGTCAATAAACTTTAAATGTGAATGAATTAAATGGAGAAAAAAAATGCAATAAGAGCTTATTCAAACAAATTTACCTGACATTTTCATTATGAAAACTGTAATTTCCTGAATAGTTTATTACAAGGATATGTGCTACATCCATGAACATTGTATAAACTTAACTGGATAATGTCTGACAGCACCTGATGCCATTACCATATTTCCCAATATACAATCACCTGGTTCTGTATCCCTCTGTATTTGAGAAAACATATGCATTCATATTACACAAGAAAATACAGGAAAAGTTTTTAAAATAACAATTAAACCAAAGTGGTCATAACATGTTGCACCTTGAGATTGAGATCAACTGACTGACACCATCGTTATCAATAAACAACAAGCATGGAAGCGAGCACAGCTCACATACCCCTGTCTTTTACAAAAATATGAGGAGGCACATCAAGGGGTAAATTATGTGTGTGAAGAATTTTAGTTTCAGAGATACAATGCAGACAGGAAAAGATGGCAACTTTACAGTTACTGCATGAAAATTGCAAAAACATAATAATAATATGGAAGTTTAACTGTCAAAAGGCACATTTAAGGATGATGGTTGACATGTGCGCTAGCATGTAGAGTTTGGGGGAGATGTTTTGAACAAAATTACTTTTAATTCAGTTGCAGTTTTAATCGGATTTCCATCAAAATTGCAAACAAAGTAATAATGATTAATAGGTTTAACCCTAAAAAGGCACATCTAGGGATCACAGTTGACAAGTGTATCAAGTTTCATGAAACTAGCATGTATAGTTTTGAAGATATGTTCTGGAAGTGTCTGGACTGAAAGACAAACTGAATGAACGCTTCGACCCGTTACTTACTTACTATGAACAGGGTTTAATTATGAAGATAAATGGATTCACTATTGACATAGATCATGATATGTTAATGTTTATCATTTTAACATGGTAGAACTGTCAACAAACAGCATTTCATTCACAGTATGATTACCGGTGTATATATATTATTCTATTAAACTCGGACAACATTGAATGTGGAATGTGCTAATTTCTACCAAACACTATGAATGAACTGTACCCAATACCAAAACAAACTGTTGTCTAAAATATTTTATCACCACCAACCACAAACCCTATTCTCAATGTAATACTAACATTACTGGTCTATACCATCCTAATTCAATAAGAAAAGTAACATTTTTGGATATCTAAACAACTTCCACAACATACACAAACAATGTTTCAGCGTACATGCTTACTCCTTCATTCCTGATGCAGCAGTAAGCATGTACTCTGAAATGTCATGTATTTTCACAATAAAGACGCTGTTTATATCCAGAAATCTTACTTCAAGTTTTTCATTTCAATTGCACATCAAACACTCAATGCTGCTTCAACCATAACAAAACACATACAATTCAAATAGAGTACTCTTTCAAGTAACAGTTCAGTTGATGCTAAACTCTCTGCTTGCTAGTTTATATTTTCAACACACAAAGAACGTTGGCTTTACTACAAACTATGTTTTAGTTTTGAGTGGCAGAGTTGCATGTGTTTTCACATGAGCCCTAACCCATATTTTTAACTCACATTTTTTTAACACTATATAACGATAAAGATTATCTTTAATCTTTACAATCACTTTAGCCTTTTGTGACACAAGGACGAGACAACTGGCTCAACAATTTTTGCAACTGACTTCACTGGAAACTAGCAAGCAATTGGCTACTTACAAGGTGCTTGTTCCAACTATGCTATGAGCCGAAATGATCAAAAACTTATTGCCAATAAGCGACTTTCTTGACATCAACTTAGAATTCTTATAAGGCAGTTAATATCTGATCATAGTAGGAAGAATCTTATCTGCAATATAGACCCAGTCAATATATAATTTTGATATTCAGTTTACAATGCTCAGTGTCAATAACATCCAGTATGATTATAAAATTAAGATATGTTATAAGATGAGAAAATCCACATCCTAAACAGTTTGGTGATTATCTTTTTGTATCAATAAATAAGAGATTGTCATTGTTAAACAAATATAATTTATTACTTGCCCCTGAAAGAAACTGCAGTGTAATATTTATACAGCAATATTACACTAATGTAATACGGTTGCACGTATGAATCACGATAGTTTATCGCTGGGCTTGTGGATATTCTAGATTCATGAGCCTAATGGCTCTTTAGCTTTATAACTTGGGCAAGTAATAAACAAAATACAATAAATAAAAATCGTATTACATTGATGGTTGTTTAGTTTCCTCTATATTGTATATGAATACTGAATCCCACAGAACTCAAGTGAATGCAAGTGATAGTCTTTAACTCTGATGTTATCGTTGTTTTGGCTTTATGAACTATTTCAGCAGCATGTGACTCATTTGAGAAACTCCTAGAGTAGATTGTCATTATTTGGCAGCGGCGTTGAAGCCTTCAGGGTTCATAGACTGCCATCTCCACAGATCCTCACCTGGAAACAACCAGAAGTTTAATTTACCAGAGAACACACACTAAACAAGCTAGTTAAGACAAGCTACTTGTCAATGTTAATTCATTCACTGTTATAACTGGTTTAGCTATTTTTTTTCATAACTGTTTTTAAATGTCATCAGGTCTTGATGAAGAAAGATAACAACAATCTGTTCAACTGCAGGCCTGGAATATTGCAGGATCGTCTTATCTTTAGCCAGTGGTCAATTCCTGATTAATATTCGGCTGTTGAGGAGCTGTGAATCCTGTAAATTGGACACTCAGAATAGTTTCTGGATCCGCCACTGAACATATCTTTTGCATTTTGTGACATCACTTTATTTCCATTAGAAAATGTGCTACAACCCCTTTAAAGAACAAATTATACACATAAAGTTCTACTTACACATTTCCTCCAAACCCTTGGTAGCTGTCCAGCCAAGTTCAGTTTTGGCCAGCTCAGCATTTGAATAACAAGATGCTACGTCGCCGGGACGAGGGTCAGCTATCGAGTAGGGGATCTGGGCAAATAGAAAATGAAGTAAATTAGACTTAACAGATTCATGAAATGAATTTGCAATACAAAATAGAGCTATTGGCTCTGTAGATCATTAGTCAAATTTATTATCTAAGGTTGAAGAAGCAACAATTTCAGCATTCTAGTGCTTTTCGTTCGTTGGTAATAGAAAAACAATTGCTTCTAGGGAGTGATCTCTGAGTGATTGTGACTGCCACACCTTATCATAGGTTTTCTATTACCGGTAAACCCCATACATTATTGAAAATGTCTTTCAAAAGCATTCAATGGCTCTAAAAACAGATAAACATGCTAGAAATAGGCAATATATATATATTTTGATATTCTTCTACCCATCTGCCCTAACCACCTTGATCATGCTGGTTTTATCTACAAAGAAACAAGTTTCAACATAACCCTTTCACCTATCAATTTAAAAAATAATATTTTTATTGCAATGTTTGCTGAATGAAACTCAAACAAACCTTCTTTCCTGATGCTTTCTCAAAAGCTTTGGCCATTTCGATAACAGAATATCCGGTGCCAGTTCCCAGGTTGTATGTCTGAAATTATCATCAACATATAACAATTAGGCAGCCTAATAAAAATGTTTGTTGCTTTTTGTTTTTCATCACAAATAAAGCTTTTACATGATGCCAATTTACAAAGCGAAAGCACAATCATTTCTCTAGACACATGTTTTACATGGAAAAATTAATTCAAAATTTCAAACTTTATGTTTTTAAATGACAACAAATATCTGTTACTCGCATCCACGAAAGTGACAAACAGAAACATGAAAAACACCTAATTTTAAAAATGTTTAACCTAATGATATATAATCGAAATAGTTTTAAACACACTAGCATAATTGTAATTGTATCCATAGTATAGAAACAAAGTATTTTGCCTTTCAGAAGCACAATCATGAATTCAGTTAGAAAATCTTTTGATTTAACCTTGTCACCCCACTCCACATTAGTAATCCTAAGTTTGGTTTCTTTGTTCAGGATTAGGTGGACAATTTCAAACTAAACCTTTGTCATGTTCATAAAATCATAATAATTTTTTCAACAGGCAATTGGAGAACAATTTTATATATCACATTGCGAAGATTGTGGTCCAGTTTAATAGTTGCTATTGTTGGAATTCATCTCTGGAATTCACTGGTATCTAAGGAAGCAGTGATGGGTTTCAACAAGTTACCTTGCATCCACAACCTTCTTCAATTTTCTTCACTGCAGCCACATGACCTTGAGCAAGGTCAACAACATGGATGTAGTCACGGACACCTGAAATAAACGGGGAGATAATTTATCAATTTGAACCGATCATGAAGCATACAATAAATAAATGACTGCATTTAAACAAAGTTAACTTAAACTTCGACCCAAGTCAGATTATGTTTATAAAGGTTCATAATGGTCAGTGGGGAGATAATTTGTCACTTTGACTAAAATGAGAAATACAGTAAATAGTGTAGTGCATTTATGGCTTAAAACAAGTTGACTTTAATTCCACTCAACTTATTATCTCTAGAAAGGTTTATAATGGTCAAAGGGGAGGTAATTTATTACTTTGACTAAAATGAGAAAAACAGTAAATATATACTACACCTATGGCTTAAACCACGTTGACTTTAAATCCACTTGACTCTGAATATCTCTATAAAGGTTTATAATGGTCAGGGGGGATAACTTGTCACTTTGAACTGATAATAAAAAATACAGTAAATAGTAAATCCATCAACTCCATACCTGTGCCATCAGGCGTGTCATATTTATCGCCGTACACCTTGAGTTCAGCTCTCCGCCCCACAGCCACCTGGGATATGAAAGGCATCAAGTTGTTGGGGACGCCCTTAGGGTCCTCTCCGATCCTCCCAGACTTGTGAGCCCCCACCGGGTTGAAGTATCGCAGAATTATGATATTCCATTGCTATTGAAACACCACCAAAAACAGAAAAGATAATAACGAGAATATACAGACGGGGAAACAATTAGGATGTCTATGCTCACTAGCAATGTTGTTTAATAACATTATTTAACCATTATCTTTACTTTGAGATGTTGTTACCAGTTACAATGAAATCATGTTTATTTGCAGACTCAAAATCTGTTCTGCTATACATGAGTTTCACTATCAATGGTTTCATGAAGTAGGGTATAACGCCACTTTTAAGTGTATTTCACTTATATTACGGCTGCTAGTATTAAGGCAGGGAGAAGCCTGCAACACCATACAGCTTTGCATTGCGGTGAAACCTGCGGCTGGAGCTAGCGAACCATGGGTGGTACTACGCTGAAATTCAGTGTAACATTGCACCCAAACCTTACTGCGTGTAGAACAGTGCCCTGGCGGGAATCGAACCATGGACACCTTGATACGAAGCTCAACGCGCTAACCACTGCGCTATCCCGCCCCAAAATACATTGTATATCAAATAGATAAGGAGAGATGCTTAAAAATATATATCCTCTCCAACCCCACCCATACAAAAAATTATAACAAACCTTTTCAGCAACTGAGAGATCTCTGAGGATTTCTTCAATAAAAAACTTAGTTTTTCCATAGGGGTTGGTACAGCCCCCTACAGGGTGTTTTTCATCAAGAGGTAAATACTCTGGTGTACCATACACTGTCGCAGAGCTCGAGAACACCAGGTTGTTTACTCCATTCTCCTTCATCACCTGCAATACCACAATATTTCAAATAATTTATTGATTAAACCATATTTGTGAAGAAAGGGATTAGTTATAAAACTAAGGCAACGTTTCCACAACATCTTACAAGACGATAGATATAATAAATATATAACACAGAATGGTTTATATTTACAAAGAAATTAAAATATATCCAGAAATATGCTTACTATTTGATATAAATTTCCATCTGCTTTTAATATTTCCTTATTTTAGATTCTTACTGTAAATCTAAGTTTATAGATAGTATTAGCATTGTGAGAGCGAAGGTTGAAGGTTGACCAAGTAACTCATCAATACAAAATAAAAGTGTGTCTGTCAGAGTAAATATACAAATTTATAGTCTTTAAATAGCTAACATCTACACAACAGAACAGGAATATAAAAAATTTGTATCCACTATGTTGTACATGTATAATAAACCCTTGCAGCAATTTCATTGGGCGGTTAAGAAAACCACATGACATGATAATTTGAGACTACGTTTCCCAGCAGCCATGTTAATCTAATTGACCAAGTCAGCATAAAGCAACATCTAGATTTCATATAAAGAACAATATCTCTTTTAAAAGATGTGAGTCATCTGTGACATTTTCCACAAATAAACTGTACTTGAAGTTTTAGTTGCACCAAGCTTTGATTGGTTAATGCATCACCCTATAAACTAGTCATACCTCCAGCAGGTTGATGGTTCCACCCACATTAGTCTTGTAGTAGAGGAGAGGAAGCTCGCACGACTCACCCACCGCCTTCAGACCGGCGAAGTGGATCACCGTGCTGAACTTGTGCTGGAACATTGAGAATATACTGATCAACCATCATCTCTATTTAGTTTCATCAGATTTATACATTTGTGAAATGTTTTATGTAATTATAATCGTCTCTCTGTCATAAAGAAGAAAGGAGGGATTTCAGAAAAAAATTCAGAAGATTTGCTCAATTTGAAAAGTAAAGTGTTTCTGTAATCGGTAGGACAGATTAGATCTGAGAAATGACAAAATATAGATTCAGAAAATCGTAAACAAATATTAGCACTGCATCCCTCCTAATAGTGTAGGAGATGTATGCAAAGTTTGAAATGAATCGAATTAATAGTTTTTCTGTTGCATTGGTCGGGGTAAAACAATTCTCTCACCTTTGAGAAGACATCAGCTACAGCCGGTTTGTTGAGCAAGTCTACGCTGTACGTGGTGATCTTCTGTCCTGCTATCTCTTCCACACGTCTCACACTCTCTGGGGGAGAAGATACGATCGATATGCAGGCAGAGTTCTAAGAGAATGTTTGTTGATGTTTATAACATGACATGAAATAAAGTGTAGCACAGGTAGGATTTTGTTTCCCACAATGCAATGAGTAAACTCTTGATAGAAATATGAATATTACTGAGAAAGCAATCCCAGTATATTTATAATCTACAATAAGTCAAAAACACTTCATTCAAATCTGTTGAGTATCTTTCAAGGGTCATAGTACCAAATATTTCAAATATTGTTTTAGTTTAATCTGTTGCACTTTTTATTGTACCAACTTGTAGAAAACCTTATCTCCCATCAACTCTGAAGGGACAATGTAACTAATTTCACAATACCTAAACTGGACAACAATGACCAAAGAGAATTCTAAAACATGTTTTGAATTTATTGAATCAACTGTAACACACTATTCTTGAAATACTCTAGGACCAGCTATTTTAATTTGTTTTAAAGATTTGAAAATACAGTCAATAGTTTCTCACCCATGCTGGCATTGACCAGATTGTCGATAACGACCACGGAATACCCGGCTGCTATCAGTTCAATGACAGAGTGACTCCCCACATACCCAGCACCACCTGTCACCAGAATACACTTGTCAGCCATCTTGGATTTCTGAAGAAAAGAAGAAGTCAAATCATAAACATCAAAATGTCTCTGTTGAATATTTGAGAAAACGATTCTAAGCTGTCATTACCATCAAACAGGCAAACCTAAAGATAAAACCCTTTGCCTTGAGCTTTTGAATGCTTAATTTTGAATGCACTTCACCTTTCAGAATTGTTGGTGTATATTTTAACTATAAATGGATGGCTGAAAGAAAATAGTCAGTTATACAATCACATGATGTTGAAAGTAATCTTTTACCATTGTACACATGATAGAAGTTCAAACTGTTTACACACATGAATATTCAGAGAGGCTTCTGAAAACAATTACTTACCATCGATCTAAATCTAGGTTGGAATAATTTTGGTCATAGACATTTACTTTGTTTTTAGTTAAATTATTTCCTCAACAATTTCTGTTAAAACAAATTGGACAAAATAAAGTATACCTTTTAATGTGATAAATAGTTCACATGAAAATGTGCATGATAATTAGCTAAGAATAACATAGATAACACACCTGAAAGATTGTACACAACCACCTTCAGCACCTACCAGGAAGTCACTCCTAGAGAGTTTGAAAGGACAGAGATAAGCTCTACTCAACATTCATGTAGCAACACTACGGTAGACTTACTAAACTCTCTACAGAGAAATTTGAACCCAACATTACTGAAATTTTTAAAAGTAAATGTCAATGTTGAATCAACAAGCTTGGTCTACATCACATAACTGCATGAGTGAGTGAGTGAGTGAGTTATTGCTTAACGCCGCTTTGGCAGTATTGCAGCCATTAGCGGCGATCATGACTGCATGAAATCTCAGCTTTATTTTCTCTGACTCTCTGTAAATTATATATGAATAAATTATCATTTAAGTAAGAAATATATGTAAGAACTGTTCATTTCATTACCTCAATTTTTATCTGCTTTTTAACTATTTATCTTTGCAAAAATATGAGAATGGTTAATTGAATAATTTACTTGATTGGGAGAAAAGGGCCACAAACAATCAAAGGTGTCTAGAAGTAGAAATTATGGTTCAGGAGATTTTAACAAAGTCTAGATAGTTCTGTATCCATGTAAAAGCTTTACCTACAGTGTGCATTCCTTTTTACGAATAACGTGAAATTGAAACCTCCACAACAAAGCTCTGTATCAACTTCAGCAGCAAATAAACTTGAAAATTAGTCAGCCTGAAAGTGTCATTTTCTCATTTTAAATGGCAACTGGATGAAAAACTTTGAAAAGTATCCTACGTGGAGAAAATGTAACAAGGTAACACAGAGTCTCATGTCACAATGCCTTGACAATATTATGACTTTTAAGTCTTATTAACTGTCATAAAATGATTATGAAAAGTTAATAATTATTTACAAACACGAGATAATCAACACATTCATAATAAGTAAGAGTTTTCCATTAAATTACAAGATACAGTCTTTCCATCATATAAGAATCTAAACATAATGAAACCTAAGAAAGTTTCTAATGCAAAAAGTGATAATTATCATATTAATAACAAAGATCCACTAACGAAAACTTTCCTTTAGACACATCAATATAAATACAACAGTTGTAAATTCTTTTAAAAGTTAAAATCTAATTACAAACAAAAGGTAATTAACATATTGATAACGAGACCTACTGAAGAGACTTTGCCCATGTTAATGGTCTGTGTGCAAGGAGTGATGGACGAAGAAGACAAACTTTCTATTGGTTAAAGTGCAACACTGCGCACACATCCATGTTTGTTAAACATAAACATTGCAGATCGTTGAGTCAAGTCAACAAGCTATCAACATTGTAACCTTCACAAGAGATGCAAAAGTGTTCAATAATCTTTAAAATCACCACTTTTTGTCTCTTATTGTTACAAATTATAAAGCTTAAAAAGCAGAATTTAAAAGATCTTTGTAGATTGAAAAGTTCCCATACAACAAAATGAAAGGACAACATCATGAGGTCGGTCCTTTGAAAGGACATACCGGTAATCAATGATGAATGAAGAAGTCTTTTCAAAACAACGGTAATCCGCTTATGGATTTATTTCTCCTTTCCTCTGAAGGGTTTACTCTTACACACCTACGTTCAACTCCCCAAACAAGGGTTACGATCAATTCCTCTGTCTGACATTGTCTCAATGTGTATATATAGACTCGCAAAGACCTGATTCCTGTCCTTTTATCATCTTAAAAACTTTGATAGTCTTGATGCTCAACTGGTCTGTATGAGAAAAGACAAATTTGAAAACAGCCATTGGCTCTGCAGCTTAACAGGAAATACATGATTTATTATCTAAAATTGAAAATATAATATGTTGTCAAAATGCCTTAATTGAGATTAAACACAGCTTACTATGTGCCTCATTGTTATCCCTTCTATAAATCCATATAAAAATCCCCACTGTACCTGTCCCTTCCCAATGCTAACCAAGTCTAAAGGATAGGTGTCGTTTTTTGAGAAAATTGACCGGACGGAATGACGGACGGATGGAATGACTGCTACAAACCCCCGCTATGAATATACTTGCATTGAAATATAAGTTGCTTATTTTCAATCATTATCCTATGGGCAATAAATCATTTTATCCCAGTCATTAAAGGTGTGCACCACTTCAAATTGAAGCTTTGCTACGTGGCCTATTCTTATAGAACTATATAACCTTATATCTCCTCACAAAATTTAAGTTTTGGGGTTGCAGTCACTCTGGAGCTGAAGTGAAAAATGTGGAAAGTTTACAAATGCCAGCCAATGCCTGTCTGGCCTTAAATGTCTGATGAGTTAAAATTAATTTTTGGTAAGCAATGAAATGAGATTGGTTTTGTGAGAACAAAATAACATGTTCGTTTTGGCTACTTTTCAAACTTATTTCACACACTTCAGCGGAAGTGACATTTCAAGGCTTAATTGTCCGCTATATATTGTGAATAAAATCTTGTAACAAAAATTAAGTTGGACAAAGGATTGAAAATAACTTTTAGTTTGATTCTGCATGAAAAATGATATAAAATAGATCTACAATGAATTTATTTTACTACCTCTACCTAAATTCTATATTCAATTTCTAGCCATGAATGTTGTGAATTTTTTCAAGATATCTTTTAAAATACGTTTCTGAAGAAAATAATATACATAAATATTATGTGAATGATGTGAACATCAAATATGCTCAGTCAAATATAAAATAAGAGGAACTTTCTTTGATCATTAACATTTGTTAAATAATATTCCAAAGATCTGGAGACAGAAATTAGTAAACAGAACTACTGGCTTGAACCATCTAATTATTAAACATGTTCACAAAGATATGATCTCCAATAGCAAAGGACCAAGGAAATTGTATGACAACCTATGAAAAACAGTACCAATCCAAAGGTACAAGAGCATTGGAATACTATCTTTCAACAGGACATAATTTTGAATGATGTTTTTGTTTATTATAGGAAGAGTGCAAATGACTGCAAGCTTTTAGATTTTCAATAGAAGTCTATTTACAGAACAATATATATTTACAAAGAAAAGATTTTTGAGGATGAAGTTAGTTGATGATGATACAAACACTTTTTGTAAAAATACCTCAGAAGATCATGTGTTTTTTGTAAGGCTGCAACGATACACTGAAATATCGATGCATCTCGATGCGACAGTCACGATACGATACACGATACAATTACATTTGAATATCAGATAAAAACGATACACATAGTTATTTCAATCTAAATAAACACTAGATAAATCAAGCACTGTACCAGTATTAATATCATTGATATACGACAATAAATTTGTCCCACGTATTAAAATAATCGTTTTTACTCGACTGCTTCCTAGCTTGGAAACGAAACTAACAAGAGTAACTTCCCTTTAGTAATCGCTTCACAACCGAAGGATAATTTATTCAAATTTGCGACTGCCCTGATAGCTCATTGGTCCGAGAGATATAGGTCAGTTCATTCAAGCTATCGCATTGGTTGATTTTTCCGATCTTTATCTTCGGGTAACTTCGACTATGCTTGACAACTGCTAAGTTTAATACGCAACCAATCAAATCGTGTGAACAAGTAGCAGCAACCAATCAAATTGTGCGAACAAGTAGCGTAGTATTTTAGCGTAGTATTTGACAGTCATGGTAGCCAACAACGAAGATTATCGTTTTCTATTCAATCCCTAGACTTTCCCATTTAGCGTATCTAGATACGTATCGTATCGTGAGCTAAGTATCGAGATACGTATCGTATCGTTTGCTTAGTGTATCGTTGCAGCCTTAGTTTTTTTACTGTGACTTAGTCAAAGGGGGACATTGCTGTAGGGTATGTGTGCTGTGACCGCAGCGTGGCGAGGCCCAAGCGAGCCTGGTAGCGAGGTCACGTGACGCAAACTGGGTACTGGGCTTGACTGCAGCAGTCGGTAAATCGCTCCCATAAGCAACCTTGTCCCAATCGGGAATACATAATCAAAACAAACTGATTCGAAACATTCACTCACATTTCATTCAGTGTATCTCATTTGTTGTTGTCACATCAGATATCGGTGAAAAGTATATTCATACCGTGTATCTGACATCGTGTTATATAAAACATTGCTTAAATTTATTTTCCCGTTGAAACGTAATGTAATGTAATTTATGCAAACAATATTCACCGCTCCTACATAGTTATTTCATGATCAAATTGACTGGAATGATCAACAAACTAAGTGAAAATTACATGAAGACTACTGCAGTGTACACGCACACATATGTATAGAGAATACTAAACGACGTTCCGTTTAATAACAAATTTATGAAACGAATGAGTGGTTTGTATTTAACGAGCGAAAGCGAGTTAAATATAAATACCATCTCACTAGTTTCATAAATTTGTTATTAAACGGAAACGAGTTTAGTATTTTATTTATTACCCACTGATTTAAATGCCACTTAATTCCACAAACTCGTCGATAAATGGGACAAACTCCATTGCGACCGCGGCGCTGACATTGTGACGTCATATTTTGGCCATTATGATGTCACGTCAATTGGCAGCACGCGATGTTATTACACTAAGTGTAATAACACGGTAGATTTATTAACCCTTAACTTGCGGGTCCCGTAATTATCCGGGAGGCTCATAGAGAAAAATGTTAGAACCCTTGGCGAGACCCGTACCTTGGACTTAGTGCATTTACCGGGTCAGTAATAATTATATTTGCCCCCCAGGCGAAATGCGAGACGAAGTGTGTCCGTATATCGCCACATGAAAACTTGTTTACATACATCTCGCAGATAGCCACGATAACGAGTCTGTGTGAATGTCCGGTCGAAATATCAAGTAAAATTCACACCAAATTGCGTGTGCATTGTTGACACGTAACGCATCGATAATTAGCTTTACAAAAGGCCAAGTGTGTCGTGCTACGCTCCGAAGCCTTATTTCGCTTGGGGCTATTTTCACCCACGTGTTTGTATTGCCTCGGGTTTGTCTCGCCCGTACCTGCTACCTGCCTCGCATCTAGCGAGACGGGGAAAAAATCGGCAAATCGCCTTACTCCCGCACTTCATATCATGTGAGCGAATTGTTTGTTTTCAAAAAACAATACGGGAAACAATGGACTACATTCCTATATAAAATAAGAAAATCTCAAAAAAATAATAAAGACACAGCAATGAATGTACAATGAATGTTATATTACTGGTTACTGGTGTTAGTCCGTGCCTTTCAGCTCTCTAGATTATGGAACTCGAGAAGAAGATGAAAATAGGTTTTTAAGGTTGTGACCCCTGTGACCCCAATTGGGGTCATGGGGTCAAGAAATCTACAATTTAGAATCCCCATTGGCCAAGGAGTCTGTAGATAAAATTCCAGCTCTCTAGAGTCATTGGTTCTGGAGAAGAAGTCGAAAAAGCGAAAAGTTTAACAGGCGAATGGACTGACGGACGCCGGACGCCATGCGCCCATCGGGCCTTTCAGGCCTGATGAGCTAAAAATACGATAAGATAAGATAAGATAAGATAAGATAAGATATTTTTTTTATTGCCCATTAGGGAACTTGTTTCACGGATGAGTGAGCATAAATACAAAATTATACACATTCATTTATAATAAATACATGGAATACATACATGGTTATATAACATGGACAAAGAGAATGATGATGGGAACATTAACGCTTATTCAATAGAGAAATTGACTTTGGTACAAAAGACATTTCATAACATTTGGTTTTGCACGTCGGTATATTATACCGACAGCCAGAGGGTAACAATTGAAAACAGTCATGCAAAACATGTGAAGGGTCACAGATAATTCACAGATAATTTTTTAAGGCAAATTTTGAGCCTGTCCTTCATGAAGTTCATCTAATGTCTTAAAGATACGATTAGAAATTTTCTCTCCTTGTTTAATTATCTTATTTAATTTGTTTCTATTTGTTAGTGACAGGGAGCCGAACCAACATTGGATAGAGAACATGAGAATAGACTGAACACAGGTTTCATAGAAAAGAGCCAAAATAGTCGAGTCAATGTGGTAAGATCGGAGCTTCCTGAGGAAATGAAGGCGAGATTGACACTTGCTATAAATACGATCGGTATTTTCAGAGAAATTTAACTTATTATCAATTTGAGTTCCAAGATATTTGTAACTACTAACTACTTCAACAACATCTCCATTTATAATGACTGGACTAACTGCTGGCTTATTCCTTCGAAAATCTATAACAACTAACAAGTTCCTTTGTTTTTTATACATTTAGTTCCAAAAAGTTGTCACGACACCACTTAACAAAATCGGTTATTTCATCTTTATATGTATTCTCACTGTCAAAGAGTAGACTGCTAATGGCTGTATCATGGGCGAACTTGAACTTAGAACAGTTTGGTTGAGAACTTACACAGTCATTAGTATACAATGTGAAAAGTATTGGAGACAATACACATCCTTGAGGAGCATGGGTGTTAATAGACACAGTCCGGGAACAAGAACTTTTCATTTTGACATATTGGGACCTGTCAGTCAAGAATGAGGCTATCCATTTAACCAGAGAAGGACATATATCTAAATCGATTAATTTCTTAATCAAAATGTGAGGCTGAATGGTGTTAAAGGCTGAGGAGAAGTCAACAAACAGTATTCTGACATAGGCAGCAGGGCCGTGTTCAAGATAGGTTTCAAAGTAATCGCTCAATTTATATGTTAATAGCGATTACTTTTAAACCTCTCTTGAACGCGATTGCTCAATGTAGCGCTTCGTAGCAAGGCGAGCAAACTTCGAGGAATTTGTATTGTGTCGTTCAAGAGAGAAGAAGCGCTCATTGAGCTCTACATTGAGCGATCAAAGAGCACTATGAAGCGCTTCATTTTGTTGAACCGCCGGCAGGTTTCTCAAGATGTTGATAATCAGAGTTTAACAGAGACACAGTAGCATCTTCTACGCCTCGCCTCGCTCTGTACGTGAATTGCAAAGGATCTAAATGCGGATTAACATGATTGAGGAACATACAAAGCACAATATACGTTCAATACACTTCATGTAGCAATTGAAGTTAAAGCAACAGGTCTAGGTCATAAACAGTGGGTTTACTCTTCTTGAGAACAGGTATCACTTCGGATAACTTCCAGGATGCATATAATGAAGTCATAACCGTAAATCACAATGTCCTGCATAAGTTACTTACCGATTTGTAGTTAGACAAGAATACCGTGAATGTGATTCCCTCTTTGACGTGTAGATGTAACGAACCGTCAAGATAGCAACGTGTGCCGGCTTAGATGACCTAGGGGTCAAGGTCAAGGACGTTAGGAAATACGGGTTTTACATTGCGCTGCGTATTCTTTCGCGCTATTACTCCATGAAATCGAAAGAGACGGTGCCAAGTCAGAATGAATAGCCATATATTCGTATTAATTTTTTTATATGGATATTTAAAAAATCATCATCATCACATTGACGAATTATATACTAAAAGTATCTATTTTTTTTATCAATACTCAATCACTAATTTATGGGAAGTATAACAAGCATATTTTACATAAAGATAAAATTTCGAAACTTTTAAATGTAGCTCCACAGTCTACTTCCGGCATTACGATTTCTGAAAACAAACACCTTTTCTTTCTGTCTTTTATATCTTGATTTGTCGTCATGGGATGTGATGGGGGAACTATACCGACACGGGATGAACTGGTCAAAACAAAGAAGAAACCAGAACAAGTAAAACCAAAGTCGTGTATTCAAATAAGACTGTTTACAACAAAACCTGCAATATTCGTAATTGTGTCATTCATTGAAAACAAGTTTACTAAATATTTTTTGTTTGAGTCAATCAACCAGAATCAATATATTTGATTTTCAACCATGCATCAAATGGGATGATATACTGCACTTTACCATACACTAATAAATAATAATCACAGTGGGCGGACTTGATTCGCCAGCCGGAATATCGCCCGTTTTCGGTTGTGAACTGGTGACACACTTGATTCAGGCGGCGGGTGTTCAATCCAGCCCGCCAGGGTAACCCGATTAGTATGTACCAGACCGGTTCGTAGAAGTAAATTTCCGGTGGATTCGTAGAAGGATCGGCAGTGGATTCGTAGACGTTCTTAGACATAGGAATATATGCTAATGAGATATAAGAGTACAATATTACCTAGATATGGCAATTAGAAAGAAATATAGATATGAATTATTTCAATTTCTGACTTTGGTTTTTTAAGGCAATGAATTTCAATAAAGCAATCAGACACAAGGTTATTTTTGTTGGAGAATATTTGTGTTTGAATTAAATAAATAAATATGATAAATATAATATATACCCCAGTTGTTAATCTACCGACAGCCTATTACATTACTTTCTTGTTATGAATTACACTGACAGCAATCACAGCAACTAACAACATATTGTATATTTCGAACAACATGATATAGATGCATTAAATACTAAAAGTACTTCTACCAATCCACCGTTAACGAATCCACCACGTCCATGAATTCACTGCATCTACGAACCGGTCTGGTCTACGAAAACACTGCATACCACCTGATTGACCCGGTTTCAAATGAGCGGGCTATCGTGACAGGACTATACCGGGATAGTGCAAATCAAGTGCACCGGCCTATCTTTAGAATCCCTCACCATATAAGGGCTCGCTTTTTTGTTCTATATTATTTATGTTCTAGAATATTATTTTACCTATCGGACATGCGCAGACGTTGTTTTCCCGTCGAGGCGATGACGCCATGTTTGATGACAAAAAAGGCAAGATCGGTACTGACCCCATTAGCCCTTAGGATACCAATCAACCCTACGTCCAGCACATGATATATCATTTTATAATTTTAGGGCTAGTGCTGGTTTTCTAAAATGGAATGTAAAGAAAACGTTGAATTTTGTTTGTTCGTGTACCGTACTGCAGTAGGCCAAGACATGGGGCTTTCCCCATCTGATTGACAGGTCGCACTTTAAATTTTGTAATTGTAGTAGGCCCTCAGTTAACCCTTGGACACATTCCGATGGTTTCATTTAACCCTTGGATACAGATGATTTAATTTAATTTAACCCTTAGATAATGTTTGATGATGTTCTTTAACCCTTAGAGTTTTTTTAATGCAAGAACTTCGGGCACTTTATATGGAACAAAACCGTGAGAAACCGTTTTCCATTTGGGATTGAAATGAATTTCCAGGAACATTTTATGGACGCTTTAATCCACAGTTAGTTAGACTTTAATCCACAGTTAGTTCCCTTGAATCAACTGCTTGAACTGAAATCTCGTTCGGTGTCTCGTTTGTTTGGCCGCCATTGGACATTGTCATGCAACTTGGCGTTGCAAAAGTAATGCAAATTCACAAGGCATAACCTTCACATTTAATCCAAGCATTCTGTGACAGTCATCAGTTAAGTATTATTTCGACTACATTTTAACCCTTAGGTACACCTTTAGTTTATACATTCTTATCCTTTTGACGAACTGACGAAATTGAACTTCCTGTTAACAATCAATGGACATTTTAAAGTTTGTTAAAACACTTCTGGTGTGTCTTTCTTACAGATAATACCATAGCAAGATATTTAATAAAAAAAACTTTCAAGTTAAGTGCTTACTGTGATTAACAATTTTACGATTTTAACGTTTGCTGAAATACTGAAGCGTTGAGTAGAGAATCTTATAAAGGAAAACATAAATACGTACCTTGTTGACTTACCTTTTCGGGTAGTGAATCGTATCGAATTTATGTCCAAAACTTATATTATGCACAATAAAAAATGGAATTAGCATTTGGTGATATCATGTGCATGGACGTTATAAGTAGAATCTACACAATTCATAAAAATTCAACAGTGGACGCTGTGACACGATCACTCCCTTTGAACATTTATTGATATCCCGTTGTAATAATTATTGTAATTTCTCCTTTGCTGAAAAGAAAACAAAATCGCCGTTGTTTATAAATATAGGGACTAACATTAAGTCTGTCAAACATCAATACAGTAATCTATGATCTACACCAAACAATATATATGTTTTCGATCAGCCTACGCAAACGTGGATCTTACCGTCAGGCGAGCGACATTCCCAAGAAGTCTAATCCTTATTTGGAAAATTCCACACGTGAGATTGAATTGACCAATCAGTGAGAAGCTACGTCATTGGGATTTCCTTTCAATTACAAACGATTGGAAATATGTTTTTGAGTAAAACAAAAAAATGTGTTTAAAACTCTCGTCTTTTAGACAAAGTTTTAAATTAAACTTTTGCCGATAAACACGAAAATGACCTCTATTTTCGTCTAAAATATCTCCTAACAGAGATCAGCCCGCTGTCGCGTGCTTCTCTCTATATAGAGTAACCTGCCAAAGGCAGTAAGCACTTCCTGCCGAAGGCAGGTATTATATATTTACGTGCCTACGGCATGTTCACGCGCCAAAGGCGCGTGTTACAGATGTAGCACGTGACTTTATATATGGTGAGGGATTCTGGAAGTGCTCCAGTGCACCCAGTGTGTGCATTACAAACTAAATAACCTTCTCTGGATTCTTCATCTGATTTCTGTTAGGCAGGTGGCTCATGTCTTGTGACCCTCCAATTACTAGGTGTGGAAGTGTGGAACAGTTCAGTATTTTAGCAGGGCTATGACTCCTTGTCTTAAAGAAGGTGAAAGGTTACAAGACATGAAGCCCCCCATACAGTACTCTGATTAAGAACGAGCCAGGTATGAGTGTCACGTTCGATCTGATTTTAAAGTGATTGATCTAAAATCATTGACAGGGATTGACAGGTAAAGATGGCAGTTTAACTGGAATCCAAGGGCTTCAAAATTAACAAGATCAATTCCTGGTAAAATGCAGTCTTTAATGCTTGACAACTGTGTCTTTTATCACTGGACCATTCAGATGATCACAAGGTCATAATAATGTTTGAAAAAGTGACCAAATCTAACCTATCATAACCTTGTCTTTTAATCAAATATGGAGTTGACAACTTAACAATTGAAAACTTATTTTACAGAAAGACAAAACAGCGGAACTTGTTTTTAAGTGGAAACACTGTGCACTCAGTCAGGAATCACTCCAAGAACCATTTATGGCTTGTGAACTGGGCAGGCGAGTACTCTGCATTGACAATGTTATCTTTATAAAAATTCAAATGTATGTGTAGTGTATAATCACTAAACTGTTATGATGCAAGTTGCAGATCAAAGTGAAAAAGTTCTGAAAATCATAAAGAATTTTAAAGCAATTTCGAAAGCATTTTGCACAATGACAAATATTTTATTGAAACAAAAACTGTGAAAAAGGTGATGAAGTTATAAATTCGTAAATTGAATTTCTTGTTCAACAGCAAACTTTTAAAATATTTTGATTTGTGAATATATTTTAAAGTAATATAGATAGTTAGATAGATATTCAGAAGTACAAACTATTGGTGTATGTATTTCGTTGTAAAATAACTTTATTGATATGGAATTGAAAACAATTGCTTTGAAACCACACTTCAATAAACTTAATTCCATTGATTATGCTAATATTATGTTATGTTGATCTCTTCAGATTGTACAACAGAGAGTCAGCCCTGGAATTCCTTCTGGACAGAACCAAGTTTGACAGTGCTCGAGGCGTCCAACATCTGAGAGGGCTCAAGGTACTCATGTCTTTTCTGCTTTGTTAAAATATAGAGTTTTCTTATAAATGCTGAATTGTAGGAGCAATGATAAATTTATATAGAATTCATGGAGTTTAGCATGCTTTCCCCACAACATGTAGACAAGAGAATGGGAGTTACAAGTTTTTCCAGGTCCTGAGAGAAATGACCACAGTACATTTTGTTTTGTGGTTCTCAATTCACAATATCATTGTCATTCCTATTTATACAACCCAAAAATATTGTTTTTAGCGTTTACACGAATTATAATGAGTTATGAAACTATTGTTGCAGCTGTAAGACTGTCAACTCAGGCAACTTTCACACTTTCATACCTGCATAAACTTAATTTTGTGACGTCACATCACATTTAGCTCGCCCCCATGAGATTCATAGCTAGTTGCGTTGTGTATTTTCCTTGGCTAATAAACGCGTTGTAGGCCGGGCTAGTAATCCAATTACATTTTGATTTGACATCTTGTGTCTTCTTACTTGTCAATAGTACAGCTCTAATCGTTGCAAATTTGTATATTTGGAGCAATGAAATTTTACAAAACATCAGGTACAAGTATATTATTTATAAGATTTGACTTCCAAATTTATAAATCCATGAACTTAATAGATTTTGAAGTCAATTCTTAAATATACAAATCTACAGGATCTGAAGAAGCTGGAGCTAACCAAGAACAAGGGATACAGTGACACCAAGGCAGAGAAGGGAGATGGATATATCGACATGCAGGACGCGGGATACATATGTCCTGTCGTTGGACTTGAGATGAATGGAAAATACAGGTAGATGCAGATCATTTATGTGTGAATTGTCAGTGGTTAAAAGTCAGATGAAATACAGTTAACCTTATATCCAATATTTTTAGCTTATCTGTTCTGAGGCCCGATGGGCTTATGGCATGACATGGTGTCCGACGTCTGTCCGTCCATCTGTAAACTTTTTGCTTTTTGGACTTCATCTCCAGAACCAATGAGTCTTTTCAAGAACCACAGGCACCAGAGAGCTAAAATCATGTGTACAGACTTCTCAGAAAATGGAGATTATGAATTTGGATAAATCGTTGTAGAATTGTAGAATAGGTTTGTAGTCATATGAAGCAGAACTACTTTTTGGCTCATCTGGCCTGAAAGGTCCAATAGGCTTATCGCATGGCATGATGTCCAGCGTCCATCCGTCCGTACGACAGTCCGTAAATTTATCACTTTTTCCACTACTTCTCCAGAACCACTGACTCTAAAGAGCCAAAATTTTATATACAGACTCCTTAGCCAGTGGGGAATCTAAAGATCTAAGATTTGGTTACCATGTGACCCCACGTATGGGTCACAGGGGTTATGACCTAAACACCTATTTTCATCTTCTTCTCCAATACAAAAAGGTCTAAAAAGCAGAAATGTCATGCACAGAATTCTTGGCCAAAGTGGATTCTAAATTGTAGATTTGGTGACCCTGTGACCCAGGGTCACAGGGATCATGCCGTAAAAACTTTTTCTCCAGTATGAAAAGCCCTAGAAAGCTGGAATGTTACAGATTCCTTAACCAATGGGCAATCTAAATTATGTATTTGGAGGCCCTGTCTCCCCAAATATGGGGCACATGGACCACAAATTAAAAGAGCCATACATTTCCAACTTATTTAAAGCTTGCTAAGCTAAAGAACCATTGGCTCTATTTTCTCGTGTTTGTTGTCAATGTGTTATGCCATGTGATTCTTCCAATCTCTTCATCTTCTCAAGCAAATAAGGGCTACAATCCTCCATGGTAGAGGTGGAGAGGCTACATCCTTGAGACATATTTTTAAAATGTATGTTTTTAGTTCATTGATAAAGCCTGATGAGCTACATAACCAATGGCTCTATTTTTACATTATCATGTCCTTAGAGTATCATCTACTTATGGTCTCATAAGTACTAGCATGCTCGGGTCTAACTCAGGGAAATCAGACCTAAGTTTGATTTGCTGAGTTTTTGCACCTGAAATATATCATGACATTGTATAACCATATGCATTCATTTGTGTTTGTTTTTTCCCCCAAACAGTTTCATTCTTTTAACACTATGTCATATGAATATAAACTTATGTTAAATGTCATGAATATAAATAACAATCTCACTTTACATGTTAATGCCGCTGTCTAAGATGTAACGCCGACCCCTGAGGGATCCAATGAGTGAGAAGAAGGGTCCAGGTTCTGGAAGGGCAGTGCCCCTCAAATATTCTTAGAGTCTTAGATAATGATTTCAGTAATTTAGTGAGTTGAAACAGTTTTTGCTCAAAGACATTTAGCAATTTAAATGTTTAGAAAAAGTGCAGATACAGATACTACTTGAGCGACAGAGTAGATCAAATTTAACATCTCATGTTTCAGGTTTTGCTACCTGTGGACGTGTGGCTGTGTTGTGTCAGAGCGAGCTCTCAAAGAAGTGAAGACAGACATCTGTCACAAGGTAAATGAACATGTTGACATAATATTATTATAATAATCATTAGACTGTCAAATAACAATGATCTTCATCTAGCTCCAGCCTCTCTCTTATTCAACATATAATTTTCTTCTATTTCTGTTTGTTGAATTCCACTTTATGAATATTTTTCACTTTCTTCCACTTTACGAGCATCATTGACATTGATGATTGTAGCTTTCTACTCCTTAACCTTGAAACCTTAACCCTCACCCTGCTGCATGCAGTGTGATCAAGCAGACAAACTGTAAATGCTTCTGTCCTGTGTGTACCTGCAGTGTGGGAAGCCCTTCACTACTGACGATGTTGTGGTGCTGAACGGATCCGAGGAGGACGTGGACCTGATGAAAACCAAGATGGAGGCCAGACGTCTGAAAGCTAAACTGGAGAAGGTGGGAAAGTTATTGCTGCAAAACTATTGTTGGCATTGTGAACAAAGCTTTTAATGTAAATTTTACATTGTGTAAATCTTGGCTAAATTCCTGATGAACTCTTCAATGATCCAAAGCCAAAACCAAGTAAGTGTTATTGAAAGTTATCTGATTTCACCTCTGAGCCACTTGTTTTGGAATGGCTGAACAACGTTGAGTATCCAGCTTTAGTTGAATGAGCTAGCTTCAATGGAGCAATTGAATTAGAGTCTTGTTTTTTGCCCAGTGAGTCCTTCAGTACATTTCTTTGTTTGTGCATGTTGCTCCATCTGTGAGTATCTGTACAAATCAAATGTAAATAGCATCGCACAAATGTGTTCGGCTGATATTCTTAGTTCGCCAAAATTGTATGTATTTGAATGTAAGTTTTGTTCCATATATAGTACAAATTCTTACAATAGATTTTGGTCTGACGAAAAATGACTAAGTTGTGCTATTTTTTTTTCAGAAGGCAAAGAAAGCAGAAAAACATAAAGCAGCTGAGGAAACTGTACCAGTATCTGAAGGTGTGTAACTTTTGTAAATTTGTGTTTATCTCTTTACCTGCAGAGTTTTTGTTATATCTCAGAATACCTAATCTTTAGCCATGGGCTAATCACTGTATATAATATTTGTATACTGGCCACTCGTCGACATTTTAACAGCAGCTGAAGTGTTAATACAGACTGAAAGTTAACCCTTACGTTGCGTATATATTTTTTACCATTTTTAGCCCCTGTGGCGGAATTTACAGGCTCGCAGCTCGCAGCAGTAGTTTGAGCTTATTCACTAACGAGCTCTGCTGGCGGAATTTCCAGGCGGCGATTCCGGTACCGTTTTTACGAAATATACCGCATCTACATGGCGAATAAGGACTATATACGGGCGTTCAATACAAATTCAAGTAGCGACACCCGTACACAAATGGCTAATTCACTACCGAAACTTTGAATGAATTTTCTATGTTTTTTCGTTTTTATTCTATTACTTTCGAAAGATTGTCTTTAATTCGGGCCTCGTAACATCATAAATACGAAACGAAAAAAATTCCATTTATATACGGAATTGAAGACAAGATGTCTAGCTTCACAATGATATAAAAATTATTAGAATGCGACCTTTGGTTATAATTCTATAGCTATGTAAAGCTTGTCTTTATTTCCACCTATAAAATCGTCAATACTTACAACATGTATGCGGCATTGCAAACGGTCGTTCATCGCACTTTTCCAAGAAATCATAATCTCGAACCAGTTGACAAATAAGCACATGTCAACCCAAATATGGTTATGTTGTTTGACTTTTCAAATAAACGCTAACCTCGAACCATAACTGATGAAAATATGTTGATTAGTTTGTGTGCCGTTTGGTTTCACATGCCTCTCAGAAAGGTAAAATTGTATCTTTATTTCTGTGAATAAATCTGCGCATTTTATATAGAATAAAAGATTATTCTTTTCGGTTTATTGTGATATAAAAATTATGAAAATGCATTCAGTATTTTAGCCGTGATAAATGTTTTAGAAGTTGTGAAAATCGCCGATTGTTTCAAAATTTATGAAGTGTAAACATGACCTTTTTCACGGCGCTTGCTGTGTCTTTATTATTTTTTTGAGATTTTCTAATTTTATATGGGAATGTAGTCCATTGTTTCCCCTTTATTTTGCCGTATTTTTTTTTGAAAACAAACTATTCGCTCACATGATATGAAGTGCGGTAGTAAGGCGAGTTAGCGATTTTTTCCCCCGTCTCGCGAGATGCGAGGCAGATAGCAGTCTCGGGCGAGGCAAACCCGAGGCAATACAAACACGTGGGTGAAAATAGCCTCAAGCGAATTAATGCTTCGGGGGCTAAGCCCGACAAAATTGGCCTTTTGCAAAGCTAATTATCAATGCGTTACGGGTCAACAATGCACACGCAATTTGGTGTGAATTTTACTTGATATTTCGACCGGACATTCACACAGACTTGTTATCGTGGCTATCTGCGAGATGTATGTAAACAAGTTTTCATGTGGCGATATACGGACACACTTCGTCTCGCATTTCGCCTGGGGGGCAAATAGAATTATTACTGACCCGGTAAATGCACTAAGTCCAACGTACGGGTCTCGCCAAGGGTTCTAACATTTTTCTCTATGAGCCTCCCGGATAATTCCGTCGCCCGCATGTTAAGGGTTAATGTTCTGGATATGCAATACGTGTGCTAAGGTTATAATTGTCACCAAATTTATCAACATTAGCTAAGATGTTTTCATATTTCTTTAATGTGCTTGTGAAAAGAGAACCATTTGTGAAATAAATTGCATTTTGTTCAACTCAAGATTAACAAAGAATGTAATACCACATGGACTTCTCATGACTGCTCAAACATGTCGTGATGTTTTAGATTGTGATGCTTAAACAAATCTCTGGTATATTTTCAGTGTTCCCAGATGCTACTAACTCATATAATGTTATTTATTCACACAAAATTTAAATGAATTTCCTTGATCATGAATCACGAAGAAAGAAAACAGGTAATAAATCCACATGTTTCATTCACAGGTGAAGCAAGTTCGAGCAAAAAGGTGAAGTTTGCAGAGCCAGTGCAAGACAAAACCGTCAAGGCATCAAGCAAACTGAAAGGACTGAAGGACGCACGTTCAAAACTGACCAATGGGAAGACAGAAGAGAAAACGGCCAAGTCAAGGAGTGTTCAGGACAACCCTCAAACTAGCAAAGTATATAAATCTCTCTTCACCACGTCGAAAGAAGCACTGAACCAACAACAAGCACATTGGGTCACATACAATCCAATGTACTACTGAAGAGAAGAGAAAGGGATTTTAATGCGGTAATGTGATTCAGGTGATGAATTGCAGTTGTTTCCCCTTGTACTGTGAAATGGAAAAGTCAGTGATGTGAACTGTTGCATGTTCTCTCCCCACAGAGGTTATTCAAGTCATCTCTTCCCACATACCATCTGTTACAAGTGGAGCTCTTTGTTGCTAGGAATAGAGCATCCTATTTGGCAAAACTAAAAGTTAGTGGTGCAATCGGCATTCGGCCTGTTCTTGGAAATGTTGGAAGAGTTCCTTCACCTGTGCAATGCAGGCATATTACTTACAAGACAGCTGGAGATAAATATAAGGACTGAATCCATGTTTAAAATTTCCACCACTTGGGGATTTTGCTGGATGAGTTGGGCCATTGTAACAGATATTACACTGCAAGAAATGGCTTGAGTAACCTCTGTGGGGAATGATTGGCCCCCAGTTGAAGAATCTGGAACTTTAAATGTGATTTAGGTGAACTATCAAGCTTGAGTCGGCAAATTTCACGATGGAAATATGATTTTGATGTAATGCATTATGAATAGCAGTTATCTCCATTTGTATAACAACTTAAAAATCAATGACATACATGTATCTGCTAACCCGACACATAATCCAGAAATGGTTATGTAGATCCAAGCAGTTTGGTCTAAGAAGTTAACATACAATGAAGAACAAAGGGTTTATTTAACAATTTATTCATAAACATAATATGAGACTGTCATGGGTGGTGAATTCATTTATTTGTGGTTTTGATAGAAGAGAGATTGCAGAAAATTATTACTTAGTCCTTCTGTATGATTAAATGTTTTTATTTTAAACTGTTTTATGTGATGTTCTTTGATCATACTGTAATCAACCAAATAAGCGCCCCCTTTACTACTTCCAGCATGGAGAGAGTCTCTCCTCAATATTGGCATTACAGTCTATCGTAAACAAAGTACACATGCTCAAACAACCTGGATGAGGACACAAATTATCATTTTAATAAATGACTCCTCAATTGGAGCATCCTTATTCCCTTTGGTATTATCAAACTCAACTTCAACTATTATTAGGTATGATTACAGTATAAACTTATGTTATTAAATGTTTGTACATGTTCAAGAATCATTAAAATGTTGAGTCATTGGGTTGGGATTACCAGGTAGCACTTTTCAAGAATGAAAACTTACATTTATAAATTTATAAATTTTGGATGTCAACGTTCGTTCATTGTTCCATGAATTAGTGTAACCTTCAAAATTATGACAATATCATCTCATTGTTTTAAGTTTAAGAAGTATAATTTGAGATGCCATCTTTTTAACAATGGTTCTTTTAAGAACTTCATTTACTCCCTTTTTTATGTAAATATTCATTGTCTTTGTAAATAAATTATGAAATTGGCAATATTGTTTCATGTCTGATTTAAATGCGGTTTTCATCATAGATATTCACATGTTAATGCCAATGAATCAGACGTTACAACTCATTGCAAAGTCTGTCAAGAATGAAGTGTTGTTATCTCAAAAGTCCGAAGGTGGAAAGTACCGTCACACATTGACACTTCACTTCGTCCATTGCTTAAGTACTTTGACACCTAGTTTTCGCATGAATATTGGGAATTCTAGCATATTTTGGGCTGATAAAGGCACTGCCCATCCTTTACTCTGCATTAACTACTGTTTTTGAATGAAGTCACTGAATAATGCCTCTTGACATTGAGGATTTTCACTAAATTTACAGTTATTTTGATGAAAATAGAAAGAATCCACATGATAAAGTAACAGTGTAGCCATACCCATCATGTGCTTTGCAATAAAGTACAGTTTGCCTCGTCAGAGCACTCTTTAGATAGCTCCAAGCAAAACTAATAAATACAACATATATTTAAAACAAAACACCTTTAATTTTCTTCTTTTATTTAAGAACATAGATCAGACATATGAAGCTGAAGATCATCTACAGTCTGGATCAGAAAGATTATAGTTGATATCGCTGCTAGAACAGCTATACTTCTTTCTACAGATACAGGATATATAAGATCTAACGAGGTACAATATTACGAATAGGCTGCAACATTATCACAATCCAAATGTATGAATTTCTCTGTTCACATTATTATTATTATATAAAGATTTCTAACTCGTATAATGATATCAAAGATATACATATTCAAGAAAATAACTTGTGTAACATTACCTGAATGATATGCTGAAAATTAATTGAATGCAACCCTCTTTTTGAAGCCAAACTTGAAAAGAATTGAGAACCAATGAGATTCACATAACAATGAATTGAATGACTGTCAACTGTGAATTAGTATCTTTAGGTTTTCAGTCGTTGAACTAGTGAATCTTTCAATAACTGCATCAACTGATTAATTTATCTTAAATGTCATCGTTAGGGTATTGTAATCCATAAGTCTACTAATACCCTGAATGTTAGACTTGTAAAGCTTACCAGTTCGTTACACATACCGTAGCTATTTATACCATGTATATTATCAGCAAATGAAATATCGTGATTTGGAAGTTGATGCTGGGTATTCCCATCTGGAGACTGCCAATATTGCTTGATTTTAAATCATTTCATTGGCTTGTTATTTTTAGCCGTTATAAGCCTTTCCTCTTACACACTCAGAGTATTAAGTAGTCTTACAGTCTCAAAAACCCTTATGGCGCAGGATGAAATGTCATTGGTTCACAAGAAGGGCTTACAAAAGAGGGATGGAGGGTTGGATGAAACATGTTGCAATGAAGCGATTATCAGTTTGTATTGCACATTAGGTTGAAATAATAATAATAATAATACATTATTGAGTGATAAAGTGTGATCAAACTATAAAGTTTAGTTGAATATGATATATATATGTATATATAAACTCTATATGAATATCTATTGAAGTAAACCTTGGACCTGTGTTCTGATATGACATAAATACTTTTATATGAATAAATATAAAAAATATCAGACAACTGTTTGGCTGTTTTTTGATACAATAGCACCAGTTTCAAAACAGATCTTTATTACTTTTAATGGCCAAAGCAATGTACAATTCATAGCATCATGAAAGATGTTGAAGAGGGAATAACAGCTTGCTGTGCTTTTTTTTAGTTTTAGTGCCAAACATTTCTGAGAATACTTTTAAAGGAAATTTATCAGGCAATACATTGGCTGAATTTAAATTAATTTAGGTTTGCTCTTTTATCTCTTCAAGAAAGTGTGCATTAAATATTACTGAAAATTATACTATTATAAAATTGGTTATATTTGTGAAAACTGATTCATCTCTGCCTAAATGATGGAAAATTGTATCCTAGTCACTGACATACTGATTTCATTTGATCAAAGAAATATTTGAAAGACAGTTACTGGTAAGATAAATACTGACTGTGAAACATGACAACATAGCAGAGCATTTAGCTAAATCTAGGCTCTTTTTTGTTTGTTTTACTCATGAACGAGTTAAGTCTTTCCCAAATGTTCTTGAACAAGGATGTTACAATTAGGGCTAGGGCGGTTAACCCACATATTCGGGAAGAGTGGGTGTTGAACAGGACCTGAGTACCCATCACAGTACCTGGACATGTTATCATGCGACTTAATATAAAATAATTCATAATTTTCAAAATTCAAAGATCGCAATTTATTTGAAACATCCATCAAAATATTAAACTCAATTTTTATTCTTAGAATAAAGTTACTGAAATAGCAATAGATGTCTATACTTTAGCTTTCTAGCTCAATACTTTAGTCTACCAGTTGAAAAATTATTACAAATTTGATTTCGGGGGACCAACAAAACAAGTGTCCAGGTGGAGTAGTGCAATAGGTGGGGTACCCGGGAAGTAATTTTGTACCTGTCCCAACCCTAGTGAAGGACCTAAAAGTTGCACTGTGAAGTGAATATATATAGAGATATGGATCTAAATAATATTTCATGCAACTCCTAACATTATAAAGATGAATACTCAATAATGTAATTGCATCAATACCGGTATTCACAATTCAGTGAATTCGGATCTGTGAATCTGATGGGTATAAGACATATCTTCACATGCATCTCGGCAATTTTTAAAATAGATAATACATTAGTGACATTATATTAAAAAGTTAAAAATACAAAAAGCAAAACCCTGAACCCCAAATTAAAAAAAAATTCTGTAAGATATGAGATAGGAACAACAGATTATCTATTTATTACTGAAGTTAAGGAAAATGTGTTACCCGTTTCTGCAATGTCATAGAAATACTGGATGTCATAGCATTGTTTAAAATAAATATGACATGACATCGTCCATGATAAAATGATATGCCATTGGGAATCATGTGAATAATAATACCCACATTATTTTTGCCTTTGTGGTAATACATTGGTGAAATTTTTAATAAAATCCTATAATACAATCTAAACCAGACCGACATTATTCATGTATAGACTGTAATAAGGATAGACTCAGGTTTTCATATTTCACATTAAGCCCTCTTTTACATAAATAACACACAGAATGACATTTACAAAGGTATAAAACACATTTCCAAACATAACTGGTGGTTCTAATGTTAAACAAAACAAAAAACAAAGATAATATAATAAATGTAAATAATCTGGAATGGACGTAACAATCACAGCTCTTCAGTCCAGCTTTGCAACAGTAAACCACAAACACTGTAACACAATACTGACATAACAATCTCATAGAACACTTTGCAACAAAAACAATGAAGCGATGTCAATTCCCTTATCCTGATGCAGCAAAAAGGAGCATTTGGGGAAAATTAGGGGAGGAATAGATGCTTTCAAAGGTAGGAATAAAATTACAGTTCCTGCTATGATTTCTGTAAAAGGAGTTATTGCTTGTCCTAGGTTGGACAGTGCGAAAATTAAATTAAATTTTGATTGACTTCAAAGGGTGTCTGTATTTTACTTGTGTCCTGTACAGGACCAGACAAATCGAGCTCCATGGTAGAGCCTTCCTTTCTCTTAGATTTATTCGGTACACTTCATAATAAGTGTAGATGATAATATAGAAACTGCATCAATATCACAACAGCTTTTCAAAATAGAGGATTTCTTCACGAAAAGTCTAAAAGAAAATTAATTTACCATAGGATAACAAACCTCTTATTATAGTAGATAATTACTAAAATATCTGCCAAGAACTTAAAAGGTATAAAAGGTATTTTTTATATCCAGTTTTGATATATCCATCATACATTCAAAATACACATATAACAGAATAAAAGATAACATATCACAAGATATGTGGAATGATTGTGCACAGTATACAGATCACGGAGTATAAGACACTTGATACAATATAATGAGCACGTGATAACAAATTAGATAAATATATAAACGATGAAACTTATTATGCACATATCAATAGATATATCAAAGATTAGTACGATAAAAACTAAGAAATAATTGCTTTACCCAACAGTAGAAAGAAACTATGTGGTTTCATGAAACAAATGAAAAAACATTCCTAAATAGAAAATGATTACCGGTACACTTTGAGAACAATTGAAATGGCTTTTGCCATTTTATTCACCTTCCTTTATCATAACCATTAAAAGAGGAACATCTAAGTGTAGGTAATAATTTTTTTCAGTGATGAAGCAAAACTAAACCTTGAGCATTATATAAAGATAATCTCATCAGAATGAAGGACAAAATATTCAGTAACATGAACTGAACTTATCAATGTTTCTCCGAGGTTATAAAAGCAGGCAGTTCATTTTAAATAGGACATCAACATATAAAATCCATTCTGGCTTGAATTTGTCACAACACAACATCAAAACAAATATTTCAAGCAAACAAAGTGCATGTAGATGTAGACATCATGACACTTCCCCAAAATAACAAGAAATACGTCCTGTTTGAAGGAATACTGGCTTTCACAAATACTTGGAATCTATCTTTGGGGCAGATAAAACAAAACACTGACCACCAATAAATCAACAAATCAGCTTACTCAATCAGCTATGTGGTTGTATATTTCAACATCAACAAACTTAACCTTAGTACAAGAACATTAACATCCGACACACCAACAAACAACATGTATGACTTTTCATGACAAACTCTTGTTGACTAGGCAGTGTCTAATATCTACCCTTGATTACTGTAATAAATGATAAACATAAACAAAACAACTGACCACTGAGCATGATTTTTGTTCTCTTCATAGTTCTGTCTCCAAATCATTCACAAATATCCAAATGAAAAAAAATAATTCTGTATATAATCCTATATCTGCTGAATTTATTAGTGATCAACCCTTTTATTCTTTACAATTTGGACAACCATTCCCAGTGGTTGAATTGCAGGAAGGTGGTTTAGGCACGGCAGAATTAATCACAAGCTTTACAGATTTTTTCAGCAAAAATATCTAAAGGCAGGAGACAAAAAAAACTTTGCTCTGGTGTAGATGAAAAATGTTCAAGTAAACAAAATATGGCAACATTTTTAATTGGGAGGGGTTCTGAGTACCATTTTATTTTCCAAACTGGTCAAAATCATGATATGAGAATGTATAAACCAATTAAATAATTTTTTTAGCTTAACAAGAAAAAATTCATGGTGACGCCATGGACGAATGATGGGCAGCTGGAATATGACTGCATCAGCAGGTAGAGGGTTAGTTTGGTCTACGATACACAAGAACTGATTTATAACATATCTTTTAACATCAATTGTTGTTGTTATCATTGTTGTTGTTGTTGTTCTCGGTGGCACCATAACTCTTTGATTCCTGGGAATCCATGGCAATGGCAAGGTTCTCCCTCCCTGCGATAGTTTCTTGTGAGCTTGAAGAGTCATCATCCTTAGCATGAAGAATAGGTGTGACATCGGAACTGGTGGCTCCCCCTCCATAGGAGCTGCCTCCGGTGGGTTGGACCTGACCTACGTTCACACTTGCCAGTAGCCATGCTGAAACACACAAGTTACTCGTCAATATTATTCTACTTTCTGAACATTCACAATCAAATATTCTTCAGTGATTCAGCCATTTTGTCCTTTCACCTTCATGGGTTGTAGTAGCAAATTGATAGTCCCTTCAATTCATGTTCCTCAAACTTGTACTTGATCAAGGCAAAAATCCTTCAAAGCAAGTTTCACAAGAGGATTATGAAATATGACACAAAACATAGCATCTACTGTACTTGAGTACTGTGTCATACATGGATCTATTTAATATTTTCTTTTTTATAAAGGATACAATCATCAGAATTCTAATTTCAATATCACCAAGTAAAAATAAATTCAAAACGGATAGATTTCAAGCCAGCTTCTAAAATGAAGATTAAACTGTTTAGGGAAACATTGTTTTCTTCTTTACATGTTTAGCGTTAAGAAAAATATCATGATTATTACTCCAGCTGCTGAATCTATCAGTGTCACACTATAGTGGAAAAACATTATAAGCAGCCAATTCCAGGAATCAGAACTTGACCACTGGCTAAAGATAGTTGATCACAAAATATTGCCTGACCCGCAGGTTGAGGTACAAGAGAGCAACTCACAAGGGAAGAGTTCTGGTGCAATCTGCGAAGCTGCTGCTTCCGCCTTCTCCGTCTCCTGGTCCGGTCTCTTCACCGTCACGAAGTACACGCCAATGAATGAGAGAACGCAGCTGCAACACACATACCCGGTACATACACACGTGTTCAACTGTACAAAGTACATTGTCAACCATAGCATCAACAGACTGAGGGAAATGTTACCCATTTACAATACATATACATGTGTCTGTAAAACACATGCCAGCAGACATAAACATATACATTATTGTGCCTATTATATATTTATGTGATTTAAGTGCCAAACAAAAATGCAACAATTAGATAAGCTTTCATTGTTGTAAAGAATTTGAATAAGGAAACTTATAAAAAGGATACTTTATTAACTATCAAGAGTGATATTTTCAATAAGTAAAATAAAATGCTCAACTCGGTGAAATAGTACTTTCAATCTTATAGAGTCATCAAAGATGAGGATGATGTCAATAGGCTGACAAGTCAAGCAAGGTTAAGCATTTCATCATTTCTAGCATTTTTAAAAATGTAATATATACAACAGAAATTTAACATTTCTTGTCAGATAACATGTTGATCTTGTTTGTTTTAAATTATATTCATGAGAAAAGGATTGGTTACAAGTTATACGACTAAAACACCATATCCTACATAGGTCTCATTTTGCAAAGCAGAAATTATATAGTTATCCCCATAAAAATAAAAGGTTTTTCTTTACTCTTTTACTTTTACATATCTGTTCAAAGTACCCTGTGCACTCACCCAAATAGAAACATACAAATCTCAAGGCCGTTCATTCCCCAGAATTCCTTGAAGAAAATGATACCTAAAACAGAAAATGTCATAAGTTTTTTAGAATCAATTAAAATAAAAAGAAGCTCTGTAGCCCAACAGGCTTTACATGATTTGATATCTAAGTTTGAAGATCAGAGTCAGGATTCCCAAAGTGCATGAGACAGCCCGACAAAATCAAACAGACAACCAGACTAATGCACAACAAATGCCTATGCCATAAGCCCAACTGGAGCTATGGGCACTATGAGCTCAACTTAGCCTTACAAGATATCATGGCTTGTTGTTAATTTCTTGTGACAAAGAAGCAAAGCAACTTAGCATTCCAAGATATTATTGCATGTTATACATTTCTTATAACAAAGAAGAAGAGATAGAGGTGTTACCTGCTATGATTGCACTGACTGTGAAGAAGACAAAGTTGGTTGGCACTACGACGGTGGAATCAAAGTTCTTCATAGCTTGATTAAGATATCTGCAAGAGGACAAATAATAAAACTAATAATAAATAACTAGAATAATTTAAATTATGTTTTTAAAACTAGGTGTTTTAAATAAAACTACCTCATTTTTCTCTCTTATATGTTGTACTTGGAATATAATTTGTTGCATGCCTTTGGGAATTTGCATTTGAAGAAAACCAATCTCAAAAGGTCCTTTTCTCATTGTATGAATGTCAAGCATTAGTATACAGACAGACAGACAGACAGACAGACAGACAGACATTTTATTCAGTATAAAGGCCAAAGGCCCAAAATACAATTACATTACAAATTTGAAACAAGCGCACATAAAAGCTAACAGGTTTATGTATTTAAAATTGCAGCTCTAGTTTTACATATACATTTAAGAAAGTTAACAACATTCGTGATAATATCTTTATCTTTACTGCATAGAATGTGGATTAAATCCTGTGTGTTTGATGTATTGTACAACAATGGAGCAATAAACTTATTTCCAGCAACTTCATACAATTTACAAAAAAATATAATGTGAATTTCATCTTCAATATAGTTAATATTGTCTACTTTACAGTAAATACAGGCTCTGTCAGCCATTGGTACATTGTTGTATACAGATTGAGTGCCCTACAAAAATACTTTCGTAACCAGGCAAGAACGTTTTTCAAAAGAAGTGTCATGAAAACAGATAATAGCGCTGTGACGATATATCATAGTATTGATTATCAGTGGTCACTTACTTAATTTGTATTATTGCTGTGACTATCATGACAGCGATCATGATGTAGAGAATCGGATGAGCAAACTGGGACTCTCCGCCGAATGACAGATTCAACATGCTGGACACAGTCTTTGCAGAGATCACCGTGAATGAAGCTGGAAATAGTATTAAAGGAAATAAATTCACTTAAAACTCGGCTTAACACTGTTTCAAAAGTATTTCCCTATGCGGCTTGGACTATTGCAAGGAGGTACAGAAGGGGGTATCGCAAGGAGGTATTGCAGGGAGGTATAGCAGGGAGGTATTGCAGGGGGGTATTGGAGGGAGATATTGCAGGGAGATATTGCAGGGAGATATCGCAAGGAGGTATTGCAGGGAGGTATTGCAGGGAGGTATTGCAGGGAGGTAATGCAGGGAGATATCGCAAGGAGGTATTGCAGGGAGGTAATGCAGGGAGATATCGCAAGGAGGTATTGCAGGGAGGTATTGCAGGGAGGTAATGCAGGGAGATATCGCAAGGAGATATTGCAGGGAGGTATTGCAGGGAGATATCGCAAGGAGGTATTGCAGGGAGGTAATGCAGGGAGATATCGCAAGGAGGTATTGCAGGGAGATATTGCAGGGAGGTATTGAAGGGAGGTAATGCAGGGAGATATTGCAGGGAGGTATTGCAGGGAGGTAATGCAAGGAGGTATTGCAGGGAGGAAATGCAGGGATGTAATGCAGGGAGGTAATGCAGGGAGATATCGCAAGGAGGTATTGCAGGGAGGTAATGCAGGGAGATATCGCAAGGAGGTATTGCAGGTAGGTAATGCAGGGAGATATCGCAAGGAGGTATTGCAGGGAGATATTGCAGGGAGCTATTGCAGGGAGGTATTGCAGGGAGGTATTAAATGGAGGTATTGCAGGGAGATAATGCAGGGAGATATTGCAGGGAGGTATTGCAGGGAGGTAATGCAGGGAGATATTGCAGGGAGATATTGCAGGGAGGTATTGCAGGGAGATATTGCAGGGAGATATTGAAGGGAAGTATTGCAGGGAGATATTGCAGGGAGGTATTGCAGGGAGGTATTGCAGGGAGGTAATGCAGGGAGGTATTGCAGGGAGATATTGCAAGGAGGTAATGCAGGGAGATATTGCAGGGAGATATTGCAGGGAGATATTGCAGGGAGGTAATGCAGGGAGGTATTGCAGGGAGGTAATGCAGGGAGATATCGCAAGGAGGTATTGCAGGGAGGTATTACAGGGAGGTATTGCAGGGAGGTAATGCAGGGAGGTATTGCAGGGAGATATTGCAGGGAGATATCGCAAGGAGGTATTGCAGGGAGGCTTTGCAGGGAGATATTGCAAGGAGGTATTGCAGGGAGATATTGCAAGGAGGTATTGCAGGGAGGTAATGCAGGGAGGTATTGCAGGGAGATATCGCAGGGAGATATTGCAGGGAGATATTGCAGGGAGGTATTGCAGGGAGGTATTGCAGGGAGGTATTGCAGGGAGATATTGCAGGGAGGTATTGCAGGGAGGTATTGCAGGGAGGTATTGCAGGGAGGTATTGCAGGGAGATATTGCAGGGAGGTATTGCAGGGAGGTATTGCAGGGAGGTATTGCAGGGAGATATTGCAGGGAGGTATTGCAGGGAGATATTGCAGGGAGATATCGCAAGGAGGTATTGCAGGGAGGTAATGCAGGGAGGTATTGCAGGGAGATATTGCAAGGAGGTAATGCAGGGAGATATTGCAGGGAGATATTGCAGGGAGGTATTACAGGGAGGTATTGCAGGGAGGTAATGCAGGGAGGTATTGCAGGGAGATATTGCAGGGAGATATCGCAGGGAGGTATTGCAGGGAGGTATTGCAGGGAGGTATTGCAGGGAGATATTGCAGGGAGGTAATGCAGGGAGATATTGCAGGGAGATATTGCAGGGAGATATCGCAAGGAGGTATTGCAGGGAGGTAATGCAGGGAGGTATTGCAGGGAGATATCGTATGGAGGTAATGCAGGGAGATATTGCAGAGGAAATTGCAGGGAGATATTGCAGGGAGATATTGCAGGGAGATATTGCAGGGAGATATTGCAGGGAGATATCGCAAGGAGGTATTGCAGGGAGGTAATGCAGGGAGATATCGCAAGGAGGTATTGCAGGGAGGTAATGCAGGGAGGTATTGCAGGGAGATATTGCAAGGAGGTAATGCAGGGAGATATTGCAGGGAGATATTGCAGGGAGGTAATGCAGGGAGGTATTGCAGGGAGGTAATGCAGGGAGGTATTGCAGGGAGGTAATGCAGGGAGGTATTGCAGGGAGATATTGCAGGGAGGTAATGCAGGGAGATATTGCAGGGAGATATTGCAGGGAGATATTGCAGGGAGATATTGCAGGGAGATATCGCAAGGAGTATTGCAGGGAGGTAATGCAGGGAGGTATTGCAGGGAGATATCGTATGGAGGTAATGCAGGGAGATATTGCAGGGAGATATTGCAGAGGAAATTGCAGGGAGATATTGCAGGGAGATATTGCAGGGAGATATCGCAAGGAGGTATTGCAGGGAGGTAATGCAGGGAGATATCGCAAGGAGGTATTGCAGGGAGGTAATGCAGGGAGGTATTGCAAGGAGGTAATGCAGGGAGATATTGCAGGGAGATATTGCAGGGAGGTAATGCAGGGAGGTATTGCAGGGAGGTATTGCAGGGAGGTAATGCAGGGAGGTATTGCAGGGAGGTAATGCAGGGAGGTATTGCAGGGAGATATTGCAGGGAGGTAATGCAGGGAGATATTGCAGGGAGATATTGCAGGGAGATATTGCAGGGAGATATTGCAGGGAGGTATTGCAGAGGAAATTGCAGGGAGATATTGCAGGGAGATATTGCAGGGAGATATCGCAAGGAGGTATTGCAGGGAGGTATTGCAGGGAGATATTGCAGGGAGGTATTGCAAGGAGATATTGCAGGGAGGTGCCACTTGGCTATCAGGTGACAATGATCATGAAACATGAACATCAATTCTTTAATTTCTTCATTCAAAGGTGACATAAGATTTATATTCTCTGTAACATTTAGTTGCATTACAGACACTTTTTACTCGTCCACTTCAATTGAATAATTATTTTACCTTCATCGAGCAGATAATTGAAGACTTCTTCAAATGATAACAACATGATAAAAAAGAACACATTTATATTATTAATCCGTGAAAACTCAATTCGATGATGAACTGAAACCAAGACTAGAGAACCATGTAAATGAGTACCTGTGACGGAAGTGATAAGAAGATATATGACAACGAGCTGCATCTTCATCTTGTAGAGTAGGAAGAGGAGGATGAGGATTCCTACCAGCTCTATCACCTGTGAGTAGACAGAGGGTATTTGTACTTGTGGAATATTCATTATCTATCATTGATTGACTCCGATCAGGTTTAACATACGGTAGATACATTTTCTTTATCATAATACTCATTTCCTTGCTTGGGGCATGGTCAAGGGACAATAATTAAAAGAATATGCATAGATGATAGTTGAGCCATTCAATAATTCTAGGTAATAGCAACTTTCCTCATGGCATTACTCGCACCAGTCTCCATCACTGGCTCATTTACACTAAGACTTACTACATTTCCTTATTTTTTTAAATACTTCTGTGACGTGTATATAAAATCAGCCCATTGCATAGCACCATTGCTACTAGAACACACAATTCTGAATTTTGTCACTTTATATTGGAACTGCCAACCATTCTTTCTGTCGATGTGAAGACATATTGCAAATTGGGACTATTTAAAAAAAATGTATGTTAAAAAAAAACAATTATATCCTTTTTTCTTAGTTTGGATACTGGGGATTACTCTGGAAAGTTACCATTAGAAATGAATTGCAATTTGCAACATTGATATACAATCAATGGTACTTTACAACTGTCATGTGTATAACATACTCCACTAGCAAAGTCAGGCCTGTTAGATATATACATGATAAACATAATGAATGACTTCATTACTTTAACTTACGATATAAACTATGAAGGAAGTCTCTGTCAAAGCGGTCACAATTTCGTCTCCATTCAACACCTTCTCCTTCTGTAAAAGACACAAACATATTCACTTAACTCATCAATTGATTTAGTAATTACAAAATGTCATACCCAAACAGTTAGTATTCACATGAAAGTAAAACAAAGTCAATCAAACATAGGGATGTATATTAATATACCTGGTGAAATGAATAATTTCCATCAGGATTTTACTGGTTATATCATTTACACATGAACACTTCATTTGGACACAAAGGACATTTAGAAATGAAAAATATTAGAAAAAAATATTTCTTGGATAACAACAAGACATTTCAGAGTAAATGCTTACTCCCTTCTCATGTGATGAATGAGTAAGCATGGACTCTGAAACGATGTGTTCACAATCAAGAAGTTATTATTCAAGAAATCTTATTTTTCTTAAGATTTATTCCTAATGAACAAGACAGTGCCAAAAAGCAATTTTTATCATTAGAGTTGAGAAAGAACAATGAAATTACCCGAGATGAGAAAGTAACCAGCAGGAAGGCTCCTATGACGGCAAGGGCACATCCTGTACATACAATAATTATCATCACATTTGTAGACACTTAACAATTCATATTACCACAAGTTTTACTTAATGAAAACAAATGGAAGTATAATGAAATCATTACATCATGAGAGGTAAGAAAAGAAATTGAACAAATTCTGTCTCTGACTAAAACAAGATGTGTTTGTTAAACACGGATGCCCCCGGATGTACCAAAGTTATGGCCAAGGTTAAAGTTTTCTGAAGATGTCAACTACGGCATGGTCAAGGTCACAAGGTCAAATATGATGACCTCATCTGAAAGGCCTCCTCATAAGGTATACACATGCCAAGTATGAAAGCCCTAGCTCTGAGAAATCCAAAGTTATGGCCAAGGTTAAAATTTTCTGAAGATGTCCACTGTGGCATGGTCAAGGTCACAATGTCAAATATGATGACCTCATCTGAAAGGTCTCATCACAAGGTATGCACATGCCAAGTATGAAAGTCTTAGCTCTGAGCAATCCAAAGTTATGGCCAAGGTTAAAGTTTTTGTGGACAAACGCACAGACAGACAAACGGACAGGTGAAAAACAATATACCCTCGAATCTTCGATTCGGGGGCATAAAAATACATGCAAAGTCAGCCAAGACTGCTTGTGGCATTTGTGATTCAAAACTTCTGCTGGTATTAATGCAGTAATATTCATGGAGAGCCTATCTAAATTCATGGCCAATCTCACAAACGTTGAAATGTTTTGATACCTCTATCAGGATCGGAACTGTTAAAATTGTCCCCATCATAATAAGTATTATTATCTTAACCTAAAAGTGATCGATTCTACAAATTACCACAGTCTATCAGCTTTTATGTCAAAACTCACCAAATAAATGTTCCGGTCTGATTTTCTCTTTCAAGAAAATGGCAGCCAGGAAAAGATTTGCTGTAAAAAAAGGGATTTATTTGGGTTAAAATTCACATGACTTCGAAACAAATCTGTCCTTGAATGTTGGAAATATTTGAGTTTCAACCTAAATGGCAATCTATACTTACAACAGTGTATTATAACCTTATGGGTATGCATAACAGTAAATGTAACTGAACAGTCTGCTTCAGCATTCTGATATTTAAGAAATTGAAGATGAGTTGGCGTGCTTTATCGTTGAATAAAACATAACAGGGAGCATAAAACATAAGGGCGTAGAACAACGACTGAACGAGTCTTCTATTTCCTATATGAGATTCCCTTAAACAGTTACTCACTTTTACATATAAACCATGGAGTTATTATGTTGTTTGTATAAACTATTTTTTGAAAATATTAATGTCTCCTGTTGTAGAACATTTCACTAGCATTGAACAATCAAAGTGACGTAAAATATGACGTCATTTGCTGAGCGACGCTCTAACCAGCGTCTGAAATCATGAGCATGTTTTATGTAATAGATAGAGGACGAGTAGCAGTACATTATCGGGATATAAATGTACGGGTTTGAGAGGGTTGGGAGAGGCGTTAGCCGAGCCTAACCCTCTCAAACCCGTACATTTATATCCCGATAATGTACTGCTGCGAGTTCTCTATCTATCTTAGAGCACAGTCAAATGCTTGAGTCGTCAAGAAAATGTCTTAAAATGAATATATTTCAAATGAATTGTCAACAAATTTGGGAAACATTCTCTCGAACACAACATGAAAAACATTGACATTTCTCATTATCATATGCAAATGTTAGGGACATTGACATCATCATCAGCACTGTGAGCACTGAATTTCTTAAATTGTCCGAGGTGCATGAGGCGTACATTTTATATAAAGCGTACGAGTCGTGCTACAGCATAAGCGTCGTGCTAGAATCACGAACATGCATGATTTAAGCACGTTTTTATTCAGCAACATTGAGCAGTAATACATTTCATTGCCTATAAAGACTGGGTGGTTTTTAGAATGAATCAGTTCACACAATGGCTTCATCATGGACAGTCCAAGGACAAGTACACTATTCATTCAGGAAAGGTAACTTTACTATTTTACTTCTTACTTTTTAAAGTGTATATTTTTTAAATTATCTAAAATTTAATAAAAGTTATTGTCTTTTGTATTTCAAATATTTTTGTTTGTTTGTTGAGCTGTATTTATCAATATGCGAGTTGTACTATCTATTGTTGCATATTCTATTGTGCATCCTGTCTATATTGCATATGAATGATTTCAGGTTACTGCAGCAACGAAATTATACTCGAACTGTCTATGGGAAAGAATGTAACGTCGTACTGGACATCGCTCGGACGCTGTGTGACGATACAGGGGTTTCATTGAGACGACAATGCAGCCTCCATCCTCAACACCCAAAAAAGGTACTTTTATATCACTTTCTTCTCTTTTTTATGTCGTTCTATATGATGTCTGAATATTTTTTTAATATCGTGGTTGAAAATATATATAACATTGGTAACATGGTTTGATGCTTGTCGTTGTTTCACTTTCTCATGATATAAATGAAATACACTTGAAAATTACCAATTGACCTCGCATTACTTGCTTTAGTTACATGATTTTATTCTTTTTTTTTTAGGAATATCAAGCTCCTTAACATAGAAGACCCCCATCGACGGCAGCGACTTTTTCCTTTCGGAAAGGGAACACAGCAGATCATTTGTCAATGTAATAAGTGTTCAATTTTGTATTATCAACATAAATAAAACAATCAGTTGACATTGTTTGTTGTTTTTATGGAAGTCTGTGAATCAGTTTTATGAGCATGATACCCGAACGGGACGCCTGTGCTTTATTGCCGTGGGTATCTTATATATGAATAAAAGGTTTACCTATAACAGTGGTGGTTCCAAGAGGTGCAATTAGGGAGGCGGGAGCAAATCCATATGCCGTGAAGTTCCCAACTTCACCAAGTCCCATCAGGATGAGTCCCAGCCACCATAGTGAATCTTTTGTGTAATGAACAGACTCCTCTCGTAACTGATTTCGATTGTGTGTAAATTTCTGGAAAAAAAATGTCAGCTTCAGGAGTGCAGCAATTCTGGAGGAAAGGTTGAAAATGTGAAAAGCTTACATTTGTTGGACAATGGATGCCGGACGATGGCCCTTAAATATAAGTTAACTTTTTGGGCGGAAAACATGATAAAGATGTTGCTGCATAAGTTAATGTCTAATTTCATAAAGGCTGCTTATTAAACAGGGCCTTTATTCTTTAAATATATGTTCCCCTCAGTATTCTTCACTTTGATCGTCACTGATTTGAATGGCCTTAAGAATTTCAAAGGGCTACAGACATGTTGAGAATAGCCAGACAAAAATAATATGTTTTATTCATTCTGTGGACCAAAAGCTTTGTTAACAGAATTTATGAATATTTTGAGTAAAAGATAACGTTGTTTATAATCACTAGCACTGTACACAAAAGTACTATAGTATATAATCACATCATAGTATAAAAGTACACAGCTATATCTTAAAAGTATTTGTCAAGCTTATTGCTTTATGACACCAGCTAGCAAGGGTTATAATCATACAAACACTTAGCAGGCTCATCTTACCTGAAGATTCAATGAAATGCTGATGAGGAGATTTCCACCAATTGCCAGAGCACAACCAACAAGCAGATCCTGAAACATATATATTACATAGAGAATACTAAACATATCATGTTTAAATTTTTTTTTATGAAATGAGTAAGTAGTCTGTTATCTAACAAGCAATTAAGAATAAACCATTCATGACATTGCTGACATGACAAATCTAAGGTCTAAAAGGATTCCAAAATTCAATAGATTGATGTGTAAAAAGCAATTCATCTGGTGAAATAAACCAGAATGGAATATTACATGCCAATTCTTTCTCTCCCCACAGAGTTTACTGAAGTAATTTCTTCCTAAGTTTACAACCTTTGTTACAAGTGGAGAGTTTCTTGGCTAGAAATAGAGAATTCTGATAGGTTGCAATCAAAGACAGTAGTACAATCAACAACGTTGTTTCAAACTGCATGAGCATGGTCTATCTCGTAAATGTAACTCAAGTTACTTCATTAGTGTGACCATGTGATGCACACATATTTGTTACAAGATAGAAGTCAAACAGAGGTGTAAGATCAGATGGTTGTTGATAGGAAAGAAATCAGGTTGGTAATTGGATTGTTTAACAGGTGGTGGTAGGTCTCATTTATTATTGGATGGTCTGTCATCTCGCGTTCAACGGCTGTATGTGAATTCGTAGACCAGACCGGTTCATAGATGCGACGAATTCGCAGACACGGTGGATCCGTAACCGGTGGATTCGTAGAAGAAGTATAATAATATATCTATATCATGTTATTCTACTTTAGAGTCTATATACAACACCATGCATTGGGTGAAATACTAAAGTATGAAATACTTTCAGAGAGTCATGGTTGATGTTGAATAAATTGCATACATTATATTATACTTACAATATTTATTTATTTCAAACACAAACATTCTCCAACAAAAATAACAACACGTACAGAGTGTCTGATTGCTTTGTTGAAATTTATTATTGTATCCCCACGTTACCTGTTTTCGAGCGTCACGTCTTTTCGAGCCCCTAAAACACGGGCCTATAATTTTTTCAAGACGTGAGCGAGAAAATCACAACAAAGCAAAATGTTTGTGACAAATGGCAAAGTTATCGGTAACAATATTTATTTCGTGAATGAACCTGCAATTTGGACGTTAATTCAATAAATATTATGCCGTGAAGATAAACACAAATTTCCATTGTCACCGTTTAAAGTCATGTTTTAAAGCTACCAAACTTGCTAACAAGACGTTTGTGGACAGTTGGAACTTATTTCGTCTGCAGAGTATAAACTTCCTGTTAGGTCATATAACTTGCATCATGTGACATGCTATTTTTAACTTCCCGCTTGATTGACAGGTGGGGTCATCTCATAAGCGTGGCAGCATAATTTTTGCCGATTTGGCAGGCCGCCAAAGTGACTTGGGGCTTTGTTCCATACATATTTAGCCGTAATTGTAAATTTAAAAACTCTTACAGAGCAAATATCACCACCCTTATCAACAAACATCGCTTAATTACTCTTTTAAAAACTTTATTTTTTTAAAAATGACATGAAGTTGTTATTTCCTTTCGTAAGTAAAGTAAGTCAGATTGTTATATCGGGATATCGAGATATGTAACACTGCTACAATCTACAGATACAAAATTACAAGACTAGGAAATGGTAAAACCAATAAAAATTGTTAATGATGTATTTTGTGTGTGTAAATGTTGATCTTAATTTGTGTTTGATTCCAGTTGTTTTAATGTGTCCATCAATATTAAGCGAAGTGCACATCAAATACGCATGCAGGTGCCCGTGTCATGTCGAACGTATTTCGTATTTTAATTTTGAATAGATAAGTACAGTTCAAATGTGTTATATATTTCATATTTTCCATTGAAACGTCAATCATTTACCACTGTCAGAAGTGAGTGATTTATAATGCGATTATCATGACAAACAAAATTTATATTTTGCCGACATATTTGTCTAAGAAGTATTCATTGTTGGAAAATACCGCATCAGAAAAGCTGATATTTCATTGCACAATTGCCAATATAGCGATTATTCATAAAAATAACATTCATACTTAGTTAAAAGCAATTAAACATTTTCGAAATTGATAAAGTATTTTGAACTTTCGATATCGTCCCCCGAAAGTCTAGGATGTGTCCATTACGTCACGGAATCTGAGGGGCTCGAAAAGAGGTGACGTCACAAAAATCTTGATCAAATCGACCTCCTCAAAGTTAGGATATTTTCTTTGCATATATACAAGATTATAATGGTAACATAACAAATCCAGAAGCAAAATAAATGCTAACCAAGGTAAAATAATAGTTTCTGGTAAATACTGGCTGTCTTGTTTCAATGGGCGCCGTTTGTCTTAGGGGCTCGAAAACACCGTACGCGAGGTTACTATTATATTCTTATGTCCACCGCCCACCGCCCATCCTTTTACGAATCCACCGGAAATTTATGTCTACGAACCGATCTGGTCTACGAATATACACCGCATCCCTGTTCAACAGATGAAGGCTATTCTCGTTGCAGGAATCGGATTATTGCTGAAAGCAAGACAATAGTATATTTTTAACAGAGGTCACATTGGAGCAAATGACTATTTTGCCTCTGTGGCAAGAGAATGTTGTAGGTTGGATCAGATATTTTCCCCAACATTCAATCACCATATCACCACTACTGAGTACACATGCAATTATAAACTATTAAATATAGTTTTTATAAACAGATGTTCTTACCTGGTAACGCTCAATGTCACCTGAGCTTGTCATCTTAAAGTATAAATTTTAACGACAATTGTGAAAATTTCAATGTCTTTTGTTAGATTAAGTTAAAGTGAAAAGTATGAACCGTCAAAAGGAACGATGTATTGACATTCTCTGATATAAGTTACAGAAGTGGCCATGTTTTTTCAGTATGTTTATTTGGTAGTACATGTTTTACAACTGGTTCCATTTTGGTGAGAAAGACGCACATTTTCTTCATATATCATACATGTACTATTAAGTTAATGAATAATAATAATATCTATATTGTAATAATTTAGTATCCTTACACCATGAATGAACTATGTTGATGATTAAATTATTTTAATACAAAAATCACGACTACGATACATGCTAAGTTTTAGTACAGGTAGTATATAATGAAGTCTCGTAAAATCACGAGCACCTGTTTGGCAGTCGAACGAGACCGTAGTGTACTGGGTCAAGTTTAGTGTGTATCTTGAAAATTGCCTCTGTTCACTGTGTTAATAAGATCTTGGAAATTGTTGCGATCTTTGTTTTTCTCCTCCAAGACGTGTCACTCGAGTGTATGGGCACGAGTTCTTCTCAAGAGATGCCTCCACCAGTGGTTGTTCAGCCTGCCTCATCCACTCAGGCGAGAGGATCCGTGAGTAGCCACAGCTATCTTGCTCTATCTGTCAGTGGTTATTGATCTCAACCAGTGCTTCATAAATTTGTGAAACATTTCAAAAACAATAAAATACCGACGATGTTATCATCAGTATATACCAGAACAGTAAAATTATCCATATGCTTATGACTCTTCTTCTTCTTCCGAGGACACAATAATTTAATATTGTAAAAGCATGTCACTGTTTTGAATGGAATGCCTTTAATATTCGGATTTTAATGAAACATTTTCATTTGTTTTGGTCTAGTGCTATGAAAAAAGAATTACAGAGGTAATAAAATATGTATGCCAAATTACTGATGACGTCTTTGAATGACAAATGTACCTATCCCCAAAATTTATATTGATTGTTTTATTTTGATAGAAGGATATTCATGAATAATGAATAAATGTCATTAAGGCTTATCATCATCTTTGAATTTATTACTTAAGATTATGGGTAGGATGACTCATATTATGTCATCATGTTTTGTCATGTTAGGTATCCGCAAATATGTAACATGTCTATGGTGTCCTGTGTGACATTTTCTTCATTTTCTTCATTATTGTGTTGATGTTCCTGCATCTATAAGCCTGACATATCTTGAACAGTCATGTCAATATAATGACCATTAAGAACATAACTACAAAGGCTTCTGACATACAGTAATCTGGGATCTGCTCATTAGGTGATCAATAATTGGTGGATTTATTGATTCACTCAATTTTATGCTGAGCATTGATGTATACATGCTGAGGGTAAATGTACAAAGATATGTTTTCATTGCAATATCAAGGGGTAAAACTTCTGAGTGTGATGTCTTTACCTTTGACACTCTGACAGACCCCTAAAACCTAAAATCACTGAAAAAGTCAGATCATGCGATGACTTGTTTCTGTTAAGATAAGCAGCTACCAAAGTTTACTTGAGTTTTGAAACTTAATGGCAAAAGTGCTATTAGTCGATGACTTATTGGCGGCAGGTACATGGTCAACCAGTGTGGGAGATGTTGCACACAACGTTTACACACTGCTGCATGCTTTGATGGTTAAAGATGCATGATCAGTTTTGCATGATATTTTATTTGGTTTTAAAATGTACTATATTACAATAGGTGCATGTTTAGGTTATATCTTCTTACTGGACTTCCATGTCCAAATGCTTATTATATCAAATATATATTTTTCAAACACTATAGAAGCAATCTGTCTTGCTATCTATTTTATTAAAAGGACACAGCGTCGAAGATAAATATGAGATGAGGTTTATCTACCTGTGCTGAGCGTGTTTGCTAACGAGTCCCTTACCCCCAATTTCAGACAATTGAAGTAATTGGTGATAAAAACTACTGCATGTATCATGTAGACAGTGAAGCAAAGCGTAACTTGTTAGCAGACATGCCAATCAGCATTTGTAGATAAATCTGATCTAGTTTTTATCCCTTTATAGTTTCCAAAATTACGTTCGACCTAATAGCTGCAGCAAGCCAGGGTCCATTGTCTGTTTTTTTTATCTAGACCATGACTTTTAATGATTGTATTTTCGTTATACTGAACTGATTGACTTTAAAGTGGTTATTTCTGTTTAAAGTTGATATTTCTCAATTAAATAACACAAATTATAACATTGGACATATTTATGTGACCTCAAAAACATTTATGGCCCTTTCATTTCAACCCTGACGTTGTGCAATATACAAAAGGAACTATTATTATTATTATTATATGTGGTCTGTTTAGTGTTCATTTTGTGAATAACCTTCTCGAGTGTTTGAAGAGTGATCAGTCTAGCCAGAACGTCTTTGACATTCCCATACTGTTCTGTGATTGGCTAGAATTATGAGACTTAGAAGCCTTCGTGCATGTGATTGGCATTTTGCGTTTATTACATTATCCATTGATAATGTCAAAGATCAAAGCCAAATTCAATCATATCTGGTTGCATTGATGTATTTCATAACACTTTGTCAAGATTGGAAGAATCATAAGTCCAACATTATTAGATATGAAAGACAAATTATTGCATTGATATCGCTGGTATCCAGTTACAAAGACAAGTCCGTTGTCAGGTTCTTCATAATGGATTGTCATGGGTTTGGTTCCTCTTTGAATGTATTCATGGTGTAATATGATACTGAAAGTTTTACCTCATAACTCTCCGACAAAATCAATGTTCAACAGATCTCATCAGTTAACTTTATCGAGACTATCATTTAATGAACAATTGAGTCAGTGATTTTGAAGCCTATAAATGTGAATAAGACACATGTCCTGAGTGGGTGTCTGGCAATAGGCCATTGGCCTTAACTTCTTCAAATACTTAAATCTAATGAAATTATTTAACTAAATTATTTATGATATTTCATGCTGCAACTTGTATCCAAGATTTAGTCAACTTTTAAATTTTTACAAATTGATTACTCTTTGATAGGTTGAGATATAAAATAAATATTCGTATAAGTATTCATTAGGCTAATACCGGTATGTAGAAATAACATTAAAATTATAGATCAGTCCCAATGTCCCTAGTACAAGAGACGTTAGTAGGTCATTTGAAAATGTAATAGGACAATGGCCTTTGGCCTGCAGCAATCTGGACATGGAATGAATTTAATAGCAGTTGACAAATTCATATCTGCTGCATTGAGCACAGAGGGTAGTTCATCAAGAATTCTACTAAATATCAAATCAAGCTTCATGACATTAAATGTTTCTTGAATCTGCTAAAATGTAAGCATTGAGAATTAAAATTAAGTAATTAACCCTTAACTTGCGAATCCCGGCATAGTCCGGGATGGCCATAAACAATTCCTATGTGTCTCAATCCGGATCCCGGATACAAGACTTAGAATAATTCACGGCCATCTCTCAGTTTGCTAGCCGTGGCCACGGTCTGCGAGTCGATTGTCTCCGGGAGTCGCTCCATGAGAGAGGCTGTATTTATGCTCCGCGGTTCGCCATGAGAATGAAACTTTGATCAATGTGACTATTTATTATGTCTGGTCGAAATGTCCAGCAAAATTCACACCAATTTGCGTGTGCATTGTCGTCTTGTAACGCATCGATAATTAGCTTTACAAAAGGCCAATTTTGTCGGGCTTCGCCCCGAAGCCTAATGTGCCTGGGGGCTAATTATTACCCACGTGTTTGCATTGCCTCGGGTTTGCCCCGCCCGTACATGCTATCTGCCTCGCATCTAGCGGGACGGGAAAAAAAATCGGTAACTCGCCTTACTCCCGCACTTCATATCATGTGAACTAATTGTTTGTTTTCAAAAAAAATTACAGCCAAATAAAGGGGAAAGAATGAACTACAATCCCATATAAAATTAGTAAATGTCAAAAAATAATAAAGACACAGCAAGCGCCGTGAAAAAGGTCATGTTTACACTTCATACATTTTGAAACAATCGGCGATTTTCACAACTTCTTACACATTTATCACTGCTAAACTACTGAATGCATTTTCATAATTTTTATATCACAATAAACCGAAAAGAATAATCTTTTATTCTATATAAAATGCGCATATTTATTCACAGAAATAAAGATACAATTTTACCTTTCTCAGAGGCATGTGAAACCAAACGACACACAAACTAATCAACATATTTTCATCAGTTATGGTTCGAGGTTAGCGTTTATTTGAAAGGTCAAACAACATAACCATATTTGGGTTGACATGTGCTTATTTGTCAACTGGTTCGAGATTATGATTTCTTGGAAAAGTGTGATGAATGACCGTTTGCAATGCAGCATACATGTTGTAAGTATTTACGATTTTATAGGTGTAAATAAAGACAAACTTTACATAGCTATAGAATTATAACCTAAGGTCGCATTCTAATAATTTATTTATGATGTTACGAGGCCTTAATTAAAGAAAAAAATCATAGAAAATTCATTCAAAGTTTCGGGTGTGAATTAGCTATTTGTGTACGGGTGTCGCGACTTGAATTTGTATTGAACGCCCGTATATAGTCCATTTTCGCCATGTAGATGCGATATATTTCGTAAAAACGGTACCGGAATCGCCGCCTGGAAATTCCGCCAGCAGAGCTAGTTAGTGCCTAAGCCAAAACTACTGCTGCGAGCCTGTAAATTCCGCCACAGGGGCTAAGATGGGTAAAATATAAATACACAACTAAAGGGTTAAGTTGATGGTCTACAAGCAATAACATGATTCCTCGAAATGGTCTGTTTTCAAAGCATTCTTTTATGTAAATAAAATTTTAACTAGTTCTTGCTTTAATCTAGCCATTATGTTTCAGTTACTGGTGTGAATTGACATTAAATAAACTTTGTCCTGGCTAATCAGGAAATTCTTGATATTTTGTAACTGTAGCAGTATGTCTTTTAAGAAGTCTTTAAAAAAGTTCTCTTAAAGTTGATAGGTAACTCATTGATATGATAAACTGTTAGCAGTGTTGAAATAGCTGCATGTCTGTCAGTCAGGTACTGGTTCTTTCAGTGTGTGGGCCAGTGACATGAATGTTTAGCAAATCTATTTGCATGTTGGATTGTTATAAACTAATAGTCTACTTAGATGCAAAAAGAGTAGAGACCGGGATAGGCGAGGAGGGGCTAGTGGGCTAGCGGTGATGACTAGTTTCGTCCTATGTTGGACTCATCTCATCTATCTCAATGTCAGCTTGATGACAATGAGATAAGTCTCTTTAAACAAGGGGTTAACCTTTAGTCCTACCCCGGCAAAAGGTAACAAAAGTCAGACATTTTCTGACCGTAAAGCGTTCTTTAGAAGAATGAAAATCACTCATTTCTTTCATGATATGCAAAATACTAATGCATTTCGGCACTAGATAGAAAGTTTAGTCCCAAAAGCACCAGGAACCCACCCTACTCCAACGATCACAGCTTAGAATCGTTCACCAGAGCTGTTGTCAATGATTTCTTCAAACTAGAAGATTCTAAATTCAAAAGAAGTAATATTACCAAACTTGAACTAGCAGCCATCAATCGTCTCAAAAACAATAATGAAATTGTCATTAAAAAGGCAGACAAGGGTTCAGCAATAGTCAAACAAAACACCACTGACTACAATAAGGGAGGCTGAGAGACAACTCTCAGACACCAGGTTCTACTGTAAATTAACAGAAGACCCCACAGCAGAATTTTGCACACTTATCTCCAAAGAACTCACTAATCTTTTTCTCAAAAATGAGATCAGTCAAAAATGCCTATCTGGCCTTTTACCTGTCCCGCTGGTAGACTCTTATCTCCTACCGAAAATACACAAATGCCTCACCCCAGGCTAGGTCCCAGGCAGACCTATCATTAGTGATAACAACACTGCCACTGAGAAGATCAGTAGCTTTGTTGACAAACACATTAAAACGTTCGTCAGCCAGTACCCTAGTTACGTTAAAGACACCACACATTTCATCCAAAGGTGTGAGTCATACAAACTTGATCAGAGTAAAGACATTCTACTGGTCACCCTAGATGTCACTTCTCTCTACACCAACATACCAAATGGTGAAGGTCTTAGAGCCGTTGCTAAGGCGATAAGAAGGAACAAACCTGACTGGTTAATCCAACCAAGTAGTATCCTCAAACTCCTAAAACTAGTACTTCAAAAAAACAATTTCGTCTTTAATGGGAGTCACTACCTCCAAGTCGGAGACACTGCTATGGGTACCAAACTGGCACCCTCCTACGCTAACATCTTCATGGGCGAATTAGAAGAATCTTCTTCTCAATTACCCTTATAAACCTGATCTCTACAGCAGGTTCATAGATGATATTTTCCTCATCTGGACACTAGGTCAAGACAGACTTGAGAAATTCATCAATTATCTCAACTCTTCACACCCTACTATCAAGTTCACAGCAGAATTCTCGCGTACCAAAGTCTCCTTCCTGGATACGTAGGTCTCGAATGAGTACAAACTCGATAAACTCGAGTTCACACTCTACTGTAAACCAGTGACATGAATGTTTAGCAAGTCTATTTGCATGTTGGATTGTTATAAACTTATAGTCTACATCAATGTGGGGATGGGGGACAGGATAGCGCCGTGGTTAGCACGTTCGGCTTCAGGTCAAGAGGTCTATGGTTTGAATCCTGCCAGGGGCTCAGCAACTTTATCAGCTGTAGAGAACAGTTCTACACGCAGGAAGGTTTGGGTGCAATGCTACACATTCAGGGCAGTACCATCCATGGTTAGCTAGATCCAGCCGATGCTTGCAGGTATCACCGCAATGCATAGCCACAATAATACTAGCAGCCATGATAGAAATGAAATAAGCCTACAAGCTGCGTTAAACCCCAACTCACTTCACCTCTACTTAATGAAAAGCATGTCAACATTTTAGTAGAATGTTATTTTAAACCACAAAACACTGCATCCTCATCTTTTAAGAAATTTACAAACATGTTTACAAATTTTGGAACTCTACAATCTATTGTACACAACTATGAAGAAATGAAACAGACGTTCCAGCTTAGATTAAACCGAATGCTGCTCAATATTCTCCCATTTCCCACTTCCTGTTTCTCTCAGTACCATTAGCAGCAGATTGCCCAAGATTAGCGTCACACACACACTTTGATGGTGTACTGGCATGGTTGGGTCAAGTTATGGAGTGTCCTGCTTGGTTCTCCTCTCTTCTAGGTTATTGGAGATAGAAGGCATCGACAATCATCACGCATATCAAGATTATTGAGAGGAGAGACATAATTTCCCTTGTTTTGCTGAGTGCTGGCAAACCAAAGTCATTATCTAAACGTGGGTTTCTTGTGAACATATCAGTCTTTATTGTTTCTCAGCAATTGACTTGATTGTATACTGTAGGATGTAAAACTATATATTGGCTCTGGTTGAGTTTTGTTTGTTGTTTCAACATTGTTTTCTCTCCCAGATTAGTAATTCAAGAATAAATATTGATTATTATCAATAAATAACATAATTAAATTTTTAAAAAAAGGTGTTTACCATCCAAACTATGATAAAAACAGGGTGACCTGTGAGGATAATTTTAATATTGTTTTGTGTGAGGGCTGCTCCATCAAACAGAAATCAGACAGAGAAGTGCTGCTAAAAATGTGACTTCTTTTGATGATGTCATAATGGTGATTGTGTTGTTACAATCACTCCCAGATGGAAGGTTATAGGCAAGTTATGTGATGTACAAAACCTAAGTAAAAATATTTTAATGTGATAATGAAAAAAATATTAAAAGAAGTTGAAAGAAACATTAAGTAAAAATTATTAAAACTATTTTATGCGGTATTTTGGTGGTTCCAGTTCCGGCTGTTGTAGTTGGAAAATAAATAATAATTATATCAATTTTGAGTAACCTATTGATTGAACTAAGCTTTATCATTAACATATGATATATGTGATAGAATATAAATTAAAATCATACAAACTTGAAATGAATGCACAACCAATGAAAAGCAAAGAGCTAAGTTCCATGCCGGGGGATAATGAAGTAATGGAGCATTGTTGAATGAACACTCTCGCTTGTTAGGCGACCTCCTTCGGTTATAGGCTCACTACCTCATCCATTACTCTCGTTATCAGATTTTCTACTGAGAGCTGTTGCCCGAGCTGAATTTTACATTTTGGTTGGACATAAGTGACCTCCAGAAAAGTAGTAATGAGGGAACGGGAAACGGCTGCTGTATTAGTGGCAAGGAAAACAGTATCGAGCAGTATAAGATGTGGTGAGGGAACCAGTATTGACTTAACAGTGTGAGAAAAGGAGAAAAAAACATGTTAGAAGTACACGCTATATTTATGTAAATAGCTTTTATTTTGAAAGATCTTCTCATTTAAATAAGACGTCGTTGAATTAATAAGTGCTAAACCGTTGTGAGTTGCCTTTTTCTAAATAAATCACAATTTGTTAAAGTGAATAATCCTGGATTGACCACCAGCTATTAGGCTAAATAAACAAAATAAAATGTTTGTTGGGCATAGGCGCATCACCTTTATTTGTGTACGTGATTATTTTTGATGGTCAAAAACAATTATGATTTTACCGCATAATTTTTGCTATACCCCATAAAGCCTCAAATTGACCATTTGTTCATCATAAAATGGGTCTGCAGTAACGGATGTGCTCTCATTTGTAGACATCACTTCCAAGTATATTTTGATGGGTAAAAATAAAATGACATCCTCCCTCGTCATTAGTTTTTCCCAAAAAAATAGGGAGAGAAATAGCCCAGTGGTTAGCGCGTTCGGCTTCGAATCAAGAGGTCCAAAGGTAAAAGGTTCTACACACAGTAAGGTTTGGGCGCAATGCTACACTGAATTTCAGCGTAGTACCACCCATGGTTTGCTAGTTCCAGCCGATGCTCGGAGGTTTCACCGCAATGCATAGCCATGTGGCGTTGTGGGCTTTCTCCCTGCTGTAATACTAGGAGTCACAATATAAGTGAAATACTCTTGAAAGCGGTGTTAAACCCTAACTCACTTCACCTCAACTCACCACCAACAAAAATTAAAAATAAAATCCTGCCGCCCTTATCACTTTTGAAAACATTGTGCCCGAGAAAAATTTCATTATTTTTATCCAAGCTATTAAAATAGTATGAATATACAAGGACCTGTAGGTGAAATGTTAACTAGTTTTGTTAGGTTAATGGTTTATTGCAGTGTTTCAGGTTGAAGTACAAAAATGAATTATAAATATAGTCGCAAGCGACGATAAACAGATTCAGCATATAAATGAATGAAAGAAATGAATGAAGCCACCCTTCTATTGTAAATCATCTTTTGAAGAAAGTTGCAAATCTCTAACATGTCTGTAGGCTTAATGAGATCCAAAAACAGACCCAAGAAAATCAAAATGGCAGCTAAATCACGTGACCTATGAACTCTCAATGATTTACTTTATTGCTTGCATGGTTATTGCGCTTCTTAAAAACAAATTAAAGTCTCTTTATGCATTTTGAAGTTCTTAAATGCAAGTCTCTAAGTGAAAATGGCAAAATAGCATATTAATGGAACACTACATTATGTTTCTCGTGATTAAGATAAAACTTTTAATATTTTCATACTAAGGTGTAACATAGAAAATGTTGTGCTTTGTTTCCGTATAAGGAGATGTAATCATTATTTAGATTGAACACATAGTTAATGCATTACGTTCTTCTGAATATTAAAGAAAATACTCAAAAATGCTTAAATTAGGACTCCTAGACGACGTTTGCGATGTTGGTAGCTTAACTATAAACCTTTTAATGAAAAGGTGCAACAGAAAAGTTGTTTTTCTTGAAATTGTCCATAAGTAGGTGTAAATATAATTTCAATAGTTATCAATCAGTTATGATCGTTTGAACTTTGCTGAAAATGGCAATTTTCGAAAAAAGACAATCTCCAATGATTTGTCACACGTAAACTATTATCGATGGGTGCTTTAAAATTATTATCCTGAATAAATGACGTTTCAACTTCGAAATGAGCTGCACATCGTTTTCTTATCTTCAGTGGTTTTCGATCAATAATTCACCAAATGGATATACCCCTCGAAAATGCTCAAAATCACAAAATGATACTTTTTGGGGAATATGTAAAAAATGTGCCCAAAAATTCAACTTTTATATGATATTGATGTGTTATGGAATTGTTAAGCTGGTTATTACAAAGAGATTGCAATACATAACTTTGACATAAGTGTATTCCACACAGAGCAATGTCCCTTTGAACATGAAGCCGAAAAACGAACATTAAAAAAATGACCATTTTCAAGGGCAGATAATTTTAGTTATAGGACGAAATTAAAAATGTTGGCTCGTCACTTTGTTCACGTTCATTTATCTTTAAAATGAGCTATCACACATAGCTCTACGTATTGCTGTGATTTAGAAGAAGATTTTCAAAGACGTGTACCCTCAAAACCGCGAAAGTAAAACATAATTCCAGTTTATTCAAAATAGCAAAAAATCTTTTATTTAGGCCGAAAATCACTATAGGCCTAATCGGTAGGGAATTGTTTTACTCACATTTTGGTGAAGGTTTTGTGATATTATCTTGAATAGTTTTCGAGCTATTGAGGTTTGAAATTTCAACTTTAAGGGGAGATTACTAAAAAAACAGATCAAAATTCAAAATTCAGCCAACATATAGAGTGAGATCTTGACAAGGGTTATCATCTCTGAGTCGAGCCGTTAGTTCTGAATCGTTTACACAAAATCGGTGGAATAATATATAAAAAACACGCCAATAACAATGAGGATTCCTTAATAAAGTTATTATGCTTGGGGTATATATCTATATATTACAAATAAGGAAAGTGGAAACAAATGTACATGGTCCGACTACATGTTCTTTGGTTTACTTTCATAATATCAATCATCAGCTGAGATTTGAATGTGAACAGAAACGGTTTTGTCAGCATAGTAAAAATAGAAAGCAGTATTGTCAGCTATTACTACTGAAGTATTAGGCAAGATTGAAGAGAAGCAATTATGTTAGCTGAATTTGAATATATTTGAGAAAGCTGTATTGTGGGCATTATAGATGATAAGTTTGAGGGGAAGCAATATTGTCAACTATTAAGACTTAGCTGTTATAGCAGATTGAAGGCAAGCAATATTGTCAGATATAAGACTAGTTTTGAGAGAAGCAGTATTATCACCATTGTAAATACCAAATTTGAAAGGAAGCTGTGCAGTGTAGAGGAGCAATTTGAGCAGTTAAGGGGAAGCAGTATTGTCAGCAATATGAGTATTTTGAAGGCGTAAATTATTGATCTGTATTGATTGAGTATCTGATTTCACTCTGTACATGACTCCGTTGTGAGACAGACACAAAGTACTTGACTCCTGTTATTGGCCAGTTATACTTAGCCAGGGGAAACAATCAGACAGACATTACAAGCTTACTTTGTCCGCAAGCGAAAGGTCAGAATTATCTATAGATTTTGTGTTTGGTCATGTATCTTTGGATCTTGTGAATAAATGACATCGACAGACTCTTTAGTAAATACCTTGAGGATGACGATGAGAATAGATTCTTTGAAATAGTCAAAGAAATTAGGTTGAAGGATGTGTATATTTACCATGCCAAATGAGATATTTTTTTCTAGGTTACTTCTCGTTCAAAAGTTGTTCGGAAAGACTATGTAACAGTTTTCTTCTGACCAGCCAAATCTTTTTAAATTAAAAGGAAATTTATTTTTTACTTGTCTTTTTTCTTTCCTTCTCCCCTTATTTTTACATGATGGTTTAAAAATGTATGTACATTATTATCAGATACATACAAGTCTGTTGAACAATGCATTATTATCAGATACAGCTTGCCAACAATGCACATATTTGGTTTTTCAGTAAAACAAACCTATCATTATTATGAAGTAGTTATTCACTCAGTGGTAGTGGGCTAACATTAAGTGTTATTGACTTTCCGTTTCGATTTCATGGCCGTAAATTCTGTCCAGATGTATTGACCAACGCGTTATTTGTCATTGAAATGCGTGAGCATGAACCTATAGTTCTTTCGGTATTTCATCAGTTGATGTTGCTACGAGTGTTGGTCCATTTGATATTTATGTACAAAAAAAAAGTTTTATTTTGCTGTTTTCTTTCATCTTTATAATGTTTATTTTCCTTAAACCCTATGACATGATATTTTTAAAATTCATACATGGCAGGGTCCGAAATCAGTACATGTCACTTGCCTGGATATTTTCTACCAGTAGAGACATATCCTCCCAGACTTCTCTCCATGGTCCTGATATATAACTGACCTCACAGATTACTGGTTTTATTTTCATCCAATGATCAATCAGAGTAGGTCTATGATCAGGTGTTAAAAGAGACTAAAGTAGTAACAGAGATGTTCACATTACAAGAGTATGTATACTGCTGTCGTTCACAGACAATACTTGAACCTCAAGTCCTAACTCGTGTCACTCTCCATCACTGGCTAGTTTTAGCCTTGCTGAAGTTTGAAGTTTCTGAGCTAGTGTAGCAGCCTCACTATGAAGTTCTGGTGCTGTGTGCTGCTACGCTAGCACAGAAAAGGTAACGAAATGCAACAAGGCTTAAATTAGCCAGCGAGGTGTGGCTTTCAGGGGAGATCGGAACCATATTATAACGGAATAACAAAATATGACTGCAACAAAAAATGATGAAGATATAGAAGGTTTGTAACAGAGGTTATGTAGAAATATAGACTTGAGTACTTAACCTGTACTTAATGTGAGGCAATGGTGACTAGCCTCAGTAGCCTGTGAGCATTAAAAACTATGCTTGAGATGTAGATATTGCCAGTGCGAAAGACTCCCTGTAAAGAATAGTGATTGTATACAGGTGTGTTACAATTTAAGCTAATCTTACAGTGAGTAGTGCAAGGTACATTGAAAAGTTATGCTTTAAGAAATTGTCACACGTAGGAAAACTGTATACATGGTTTGATTTACATATAAATTGATTCAATTTGTTGTTTCTCCAACTAGAAGTCTTAGTTATATTTAAACATGAGTAATACATTTTTTCCCAACTAAAGATCTTAATTTTGTTTAAAACATGAGTAATAAATGTTTGTCTGATTAAAGGTCTTGATAATGTTTAAAACAAGAATAATCATGTAGAAAACATTACAATCACATTTAGAAGAGAACCATCTGCTACAATCCTTAGGGGGGATCTAATGAGGAAGAGGTAGGGTTGTATGTAGTATGTACATTGTTAGTAATAGACTATTCAGAGCATGCTGGTAGCAAATACACTTTACTTAACTTGCTGTTATAGAAAAATCAAGCAATGAGAATTTGCCTTCTTTAAAGGGGCAGTAGCACGTTAAATAAGTCGATGAAATGAATTTTACATGGTTCCGTAAAGCCATAGGAATTGTTTTTGTCATTCGAAAGAATATAATGTGTTCACAATAAAATGGCCGCCATGCAATTTTTTCTTTAAACGCAACACAGTTATTACCACTACGGATAATTGGTTTGTGTAATAAGATGTTTTACCCTCTAAGGTTAATATAAATGACATAAACAATCATTAAAAATGGGAACTTTCAAAAAATAAAATTGGCAAAATACATGTTACTGCCCTTTTAATCTGAGGTTAATAAGATTTCATCGAAATAGTATCTTGATATTTATGCTTATGGTTAATGTCCTATCATGCTTTGAATACTGATATGAAGGTATAATGCACTTCAGTGAACCATCTTTCCTTAAAGGTACATCCATTGTGGTGTTTGGGGTCACATATGCCAAACGTTATAAATTGTGTTATTTTACCGAGAAGTATTGACTTTTGCCAAAAATTGCCGTTTTGATAACAGTTGACTCAGTATACCAACGATATCAAGGTAAAAGCATTGATTTCTGATCGAAAACTGGACAATGTACCGCATCGTGACATGTGGCGCGTGTCAATTAGTCAAACATAATTTTCGAAAATTATTTACAACAGAGAAAAAGACAAATTTTATAAGTTTTATAGTTTTTATACATGGGGCGTGTAGTTTCTGTTTCTGCTAAATGTATAATGATGTTGCTCGATTTTAATTGGAAAGTAGTTAACATGGTAAATGTGATATATTTCATGATTTGGGATGAATATGCAAGTTGAGTGAAATTGTTTCAACTGAAATCAGCACATATAGTATGTTGGCACGTAATAAAACAAAATAAAATTTTATGAAACACAATGGATGCATCTTTAATGAGTTAAATATTTCGAGGTAGCCTATGTTAATAAGTTGAGATTCCTGTTAATTGGCCACTCAAAATTGTTCAGCACAAAAATGCTTCAGCAGCTTAAATGATTTTTCGCCTTACATCACACACTGTATCCTTTACTGGATATATTTTGGTAATGTGTGGAATGGATGTTCTTGATGTGAGAAAGCTGTTTCTAACGTAATGCCATTGTCAAACTATTTTGGTCATTCAGATAAGGCAGGGAACTATCCTCACCATTCTTTATATTGTCGTAGGCACTTGCATTAATGTTTCCGAATTGAATTAATCCCCATTGTCACGCGTTCATGTCACTGACAGATCAATCGATAGTCCCTCCCAAACCCTCTCTCAGATGTACGAGTATCAGCAAAATCTTATTCCAGAGATAATATTTTTTTTTACGTTTTTTTTAATGAATTATTTGTTTTTGTGTTTGATAAAGCACTGCAAATTCATTATTTTACTCATGAGACAACATGGAGGGTCATGAGATGATATTTATGCAACATTTCCAACTATCTTGCTTTGATTGTTTTGATTGTGTGAAATTTAGGATATTTGTGATTTTATATTAACTGTTGATGTTTTAAGGACAGCCAAATATTTTTCATTGTTAGCTTTACTTGAATGTTACGTCCTTTCAGCAAGTTATTATGTGTGATTGGTTGAATGAAATTGATTTTACTGACTAATGTTGATTTGATTTCCCTTACTACAAATAAACTCTCCAATCTACATGCATTGAACAGATTCAGTCAACAAAAGCTACAAATTGGTGATACTGGTGCCAATCGGTCATGTTTTGTGTCTATATGCTTGTTGTCCTGTCTTATATTTTCCGTATGATATGGCAAACTTCGAAAATGTTCTTGTTTGAGAGCATGTCCGATGATCAAAGTTTACTTCAGTCACTCTGGAACTGAAGTAGTGTTTTTGCTATGATCATGGAAATCATTTGTGGAATAAAGCCAAAACCTGAAAGACTTTTACCTCACCAAAAGTAAGAGCATCCCTTAAATCTTGCTACAGTTATAGAGAGTTCAAGAGATTTTTTTTATGAAGCAAATATATCTCTTTATTTCTTGAAAAGACGCATAGTCTATGTTAGAATGATTATTACAATTATGTTTTTTCTCAAAAGTAAGCATAAAACACTGAAATTTAACATATGAAAATAAAAAATTCAGAAATTCCTATAGAACTTCAAATCAAGTCAATTATTTGAATTACAAGAAAGCTAAGGTTTCGATTGAACTGTCTCATTCATTTCGGAACAGAAGCATCAACTTGGAAGAAATCAATACAAAAATCGAAACGAGTTGTAAATTATGTAGTGCTCATAAAATAGTTACCTTACTATTAATTGGCTGAAATTATTAAAGGAGGTCCTACTATTTCTTACAAAAAGGGGTAGGCATGTTTGACATGGTTCCGTAAAGCCATAGGAATCGTTTTTGTCATTCGAAAGAATATAATGTGTTCACAATAAAATGGCCGCCATGCAATTTTTGCTTTAAACGCAACACAGTTATTACCACTACGGATAATTGGTTTGTGTAATAAGATGTTTTACCCTCTATGGTTAATATAAATGACATAAACAATCATTATAAATGGGAACTTTCAAAAAATAAAATTTGCAAAAAGCATGCTACTGCCCTTTTAATCTGAGGTTAATTAGATTCCATCGAAATAGTATCTTGATATTTATGCTTATGGTTAATGTCCTATCATGCTTTGAATACTGATATGAAGGTATAATGCATTTCAGTGAACCATCTTTCCTTAAAGGTACATCCATTGTGTTGTTTGGGGTCACATATGCCAAACGTTATAAATTGTGTTATTTTACCGAGAAGTATTGACTTTTGCCAAAAATTGCCGTTTTGATAACAGTTGACTCAGTATACCAACGATATCAAGGTAAAAGCATTGATTTCTGATCGAAAACTGGACAATGTACCGCATCGTGACATGTGGCGCGCGTCAATTAGTCAAACATAATTTTCGAAAATTATTTACAACAGAGAAAAAGACAAATTTTATCAGTTTTATAGTTTTTATACATGGGGCGTGTAGTTTCTGTTTCTGCTAAATGTATAATGATGTTGCTCGATTTTAATTGGAAAGTAGTAAACATGGTAAATGTGATATATTTCATGATTTGGGATGAATATGCAAGTTGAGTGAAATTGTTTCAACTGAAATCAGCACATATAGTATGTTGGCACGTAATAAAACAAAATAAAATTTTATGAAACACAATGGATGCATCTTTAATGAGTTAAATATTTCGTGGTAGCCTATGTTAACAAGTTGAGATTCCTGTTAATTGGCCACTCAAAATTGTTCAGCACAAAAATGCTTCAGCAGCTTAAATGATTTTTCGCCTTACATCACACACTGTATCCTTTACTGGATATATTTTGGTAATGTGTGGAATGGATGTTCTTGATGTGAGAAAGCTGTTTCTAACGTAATGCCATTGTCAAACTATTTCGGTCATTCAGATAAGGCAGGGAACTATCCTCACCATTCTTTATATTGTCGTAGGCACTTGCATTAATGTTTCCGAATTGAATTAATCCCCATTGTCACGCGTTCATGTCACTGACAGATCAATCGATAGTCACTCCCAAACCCTCTCTCAGATGTACGAGTATCAGCAAAATCTTATTCCAGAGATAATATTTTTTTTACGTTTTTGTTAATGAATTATTTGTTTTTGTGTTTGATAAAGCACTGCAAATTCATTATTTTACTCATGAGACAACATGGAGGGTCATGAGATGATATTTATGCAACATTTCCAACTATCTTGCTTTGATTGTTTTGATTGTGTGAAATTTAGGATATTTGTGATTTTATATTAACTGTTGATGTTTTAAGGACAGCCAAATATTTTTCATTGTTAGCTTTACTTGAATGTTACGTCCTTTCAGCAAGTTATTATGTGTGATTGGTTGAATGAAATTGATTTTACTGACTAATGTTGATTTGATTTCCCTTACTACAAATAAACTCTCCAATCTACATGCATTGAACAGATTCAGTCAACAAAAGCTACAAATTGGTGATACTGGTGCCAATCGGTCATGTTTTGTGTCTATATGCTTGTTGTCCTGTCTTATATTTTCCGTATGATATGGCAAACTTCGAAAATGTTCTTGTTTGAGAGCATGTCCGATGATCAAAGTTTACTTCAGTCACTCTGGAACTGAAGTAGTGTTTTTGCTTTGATCATGGAAATCATTTGTGGAATAAAGCCAAAACCTGAAAGACTTTTACCTCACCAAAAGTAAGAGCATCCCTTAAATCTTGCTACAGTTATAGAGAGTTCAAGAGATTTTTTTTATGAAGCAAATATATCTCTTTATTTCTTGAAAAGACGCATAGTCTATGTTAGAATGATTATTACAATTATGTTTTTTCTCAAAAGTAAGCATAAAACACTGAAATTTAACATATGAAAATAAAAAATTCAGAAATTCCTATAGAACTTCAAATCAAGTCAATTATTTGAATTACAAGAAAGCTAAGGTTTCGATTGAACTGTCTCATTCATTTCGGAACAGAAGCATCAACTTGGAAGAAATCAATACAAAAATCATTATGTGTTACAGTCCAGTGTGGGACCAGTAGCTGAGTACTAACTCTTCCCTGCTAGCAGGGGCTCAAACCTGGCGACTTGCAATCTCATCCAAGTGTCTCACTTCACAAGATTTACTGTCATCTCCGACCAATCAAGTGAGGGTCGAGGTTAAGAGAGCTAAGGTTTGCCACCTGATGCAAACTGTTGATGTTGTGTTGAGATGTTGCTTCTCATCTTTATAGGGGTGGGATAGTGCAGTGCAGTGAGGTCTGGGGTTGAATCCTGCCAGGTGCCAGCAGAACTGTTCCACATGCAGTAAGGATTCATTTTAAGGAAAAAGGTTGTCCATTTTTAAGTCACTGCTGAACATATTGTTGTTCTGAGTGGTCAATTACAAAAGACTGGCAATTTTGGAATATTGTGGGATCTGCAGGTGAAGGGTTATGATTGGAGCTTAGATAATGGATTGTGTATAGGCTTTGTGTTGTGATGAATATTATGTGAATCATCATTAACTCATTTTCATGCAAGTAGTTTATTGTTACCTTGACATTCACAGTATTAAAGGCTTGTTTTCTATCCACAATATTCTTGTAAATGAGATTTGCCATGTCAATGGAGCCCTCCATAACTGTTCTGATAATGACAAATAATTATGTAAACGCTGCGGCTGGTCTCATGTAACTGACATGCGTGTTATCGGTAAATAATCCATTTACTGTAATGTGGACATAGTTAATCAAATTTACATTACGAGTATGAAATAGGAAGTTTGTTTCACGTCAGATGTAACCCAATTAGAGTGAGCCTGCGTCTTGATTTCTATCTTAGCTTCACAACCATCAGCTTGTTTTTTTTAAAATTTTCACCAAACTTAACCTGAAACCAGAACATTATATCCTTCAGAAATCCAATTCTATATTTTGCCTGAAAAATAAGTCATCTGGTCAAGACCTGCCACTTTCATCTGAAGAACATCCGCAAACTCCTGACAAAAGTAGCAACTGCCTCACTTGTGCAGACCTTGATTCTTTCCCGCCTAGATAACTGAAACAGTTTACTTTCAGCACCTCTTCATCCCAGTTACATCATCCTTAGAAAGTCCAGAACAAATTTGCACGTATGATCACTCTCACCAGTCCTCGCTGTCACAGCTTTCTCCTGTTCTGAACTCTATACACTGGCTCCGGTCGTGAAAAGATAGACTTCAAGATTCTCTGCCTCACCTATCAGTCATTCTAATTTCTAACACAGGACCATCCTACCTTCAAGACCTACTGACACACTTCTCTCCAGAAAGAAATTTTCGGTCATCACAACAACTGTTACTTTCTGTCCCAAGCTACAATCTAAAATCATTCGGCGCAAGAATCTTTTCCTATGCAGTTCTCTGTGGAACTCTCTCTCATTTGAGTTAAAATCCTCTCCTCTAAGTTCCTTCATCCAGCTCAAGCCTCATCTGTTTCTCCGCTACAAGTGACTTTCAATCATCTGTACTGTCATCTGTATGTAGTTTTAATTTAGCTCAGGAAGCGCTTTGAGCATATCCCTGTGACGTGAATAGGCTCTATATATATAAATTATGTTTTATTATTATAAAACCCATCCTTTTATCTTAGGCTTCTTTCCAATATTGACTAAAATGGAAAAGTAACAGTTTTTTAGAAAGTAAATATCAGTATGTAATCGACAACAAACAGTCTGATAGTATTCAGGGTTTCAAAAATAGCTCTGTGCGACAACCAAGTGCAGTACGTTTTCTAGCTCTGGTCTTAAATCGCCGCTAATGGCTGTGATACTGCCGAAGCGCGTTAAACAATAACTCACTCACTCACTCTTGTCTTAAACTACCCATGTCAGCAAGCCCAAACAAAACTAACTAATGGTTATCGGACTCCCTGATCTAACAAAATATTGATTCAAATAAGAAATTAGTCTTATAGTCAGAAATAATTTCATTGGGAAGTTTACAAATATTTGTGTAATTGATAGCAATGTTGACATTTGCTCTGGCAAGAAAACATTTAAAACTTCTGACTCTTCATGCTTTAATTCTACAGGAAATAAACTCTAGCATAATAAAAATGATCAGCCAATCAAAGATGTGATTTATAACTACTACTTGGCTAACCCAATGTTTACAAAGGAACATCTCACAATTTTAACTGGCTTTGGTTGGGTGACTGTATTTAAAAATCCCATTAAATGCATTTTTCTCAAGAATGACAGAATATTTCCTCTATGTAGATTTTATATATAGAGACAATATACACTTGCAATTGTTTATTAAGACGATTTTGATTTACCCATTTTAACAATGCTGCAAGTACCACTGCGATCCGTTTTGAAAATAACTATTGAGGCGTGACTGATTAACCGCAGACAAGGGGTTGTCTGAGACCTGCTCCGTGGAGCTTCATTAATTAATTAATGATGATTATCACTGCCGCTAGATGAATTTATGAGGTGTGTTAAATCGCCAAAAACACATGTTTATGCAATAATTATGTAATTGTCATCTGCGGAATTGCCTAGTTGGATATCTAAACATTCGATATAAGGAAAAATTAAGATTTTTTTTATTGAAGATTTGTTAGTGAAATTAACAATCAAAATGTTGCAAAATTACATTGAATTATTACTATCGTCGATAATGAGATTACTCCAGTGACGTCACAAGAGTCATCGCTTCAGGGACCACACCCCCTCAGATTTTTATTTGTCGCCGTGGCTAAATTAGGCATTTTTAGCCGCATATAAAAATTATTTATTTAAGTACTTAAAATCGAGCAATGAATCCGAATTTGACCATATGTCATTACATCTATCCTTCAATAGCTGTGTATTACCTTTATCATGACAGGAGGAGGAAGAACTGCCACAGTATCCATGCATTGAAATGAAACCAGCGAGCATTTGCTGGAATTTGCAAACCGTTAGTTACACTGAACTTCAATACATCATCGTACCAAACCTTAGAACAGTTCCCTGCAGCAGACAAAGTTACCAAAATGATGACTGTGAAACCATGAACAAATCATTGAAAATAACTTTCATACCGGTTATCATATAATTTTCATTGTCAAATCCCCCAATGGTGATATTAAACTCTATACAGCAACAATGATACTCTGTTATTTGAAGATAGTGAGTGAGGCAGTATTGCAGCCATTAGCGGCGAGTATTTGAAGATAGGAGCCAGACTAATTTAATAAGATTGTAAGACATAGAAGACTTACGTCTCCATATTTACTTGTACTGACAGATGTTGAATTACTCAGGACTAAGTAGGAGAATCTTTCTACCATCTATTCTGTATGTCTCTGAAGGAACTTGGACAGTATCATATTTCTGATTAATTGCCTCGAAATATCAAGATGTCAGAATATGATTGAAACTTTACTGAGATTGATGAAAAGGTAAATTTACCTTGATTTCGTTTTCATGTCGCCGCAAATGGCTGCGATACTGCCGAAGCGGCGTTAAACAATAACTCACTCACTCACTCGTTTTCATGTTTTAATTGGTATACGCTGGTAAAGCAGTTTTATTGGGCACACCTATAAATTACATACATGTCATGGAGGAAATTTGAAATCAAGCTCTTTCTCTCTATTCCAAAATAACTTACTGGGTAATTTTGCATAATGTTATGTATGGTTCCTGGGCACTTAGAATGTTTTGTACCAAGTATTTCCTTCAAATATGTCTGATGTAAATAACACAAATGAATTATTTTTGGTATTTGAAAAAAAAAAAAAAAAATAATTTTTTTTATCTTGGAATCAACAAGGACCAGCAACGGCTGTAATTTGATGACTTTCTGTCACAGGTGTCAAAGTTTGTGCTCTTGATTACCGGTAATATTGTATTTTATATCGACAATTAACATGTTTTGGCTGGCGCATTTTCAAGGTTTTTTCTTGTTTATAGTCCATGCAAACATTTAACGGTAGACTGCCACAGATTCTCGTGTGATCCAAAGTATTGTTGCCCTGTTAACAATTTTAATTGTATTATTGGTCAAAATGACTTACAGAACTATGAAGAGATGTCTCACCTTTATCCGTAAGGGTGATGGATGTGGCATTTCAGGACATGGTAGCAAATGTAGATTTGGTGTTGTAATTCAGATGGGTCTTTCAATGGTTAGTTTAATAATTCAACAAGCAGCCAGCCAGCCAGCCAGCCAGCCAGCCATACAATTGTCTATTCCATCTGTTACTGTCTGTACTGTAGTAAATCCATTGTTCTTACATGATGTATTTATATATTGTGCTGGAGACACATGAATCAATGGCTTGTGGGCAGAGAGCAGGGATGCAGATTCAAATTTTTGCCAGTCGGACATTTCATCTTTGACCCAAAAAGACGAACCCGGAAGTAAAAATTTTTTATGAATAAAGTATCAGAAAGTATTACTATTTGTTGGTTCTTCAATTCATTGCATACTATTAAACATAACACGAAAGCAATTAACGATAACTATTTATTTATCATTAACATGCATAAAATGGTTCATAATTTAAAATCAGTGTTTACCAACTACGATTTACCGACCGTGCTAGTTTGAGCGAGTTTACACAAGTGAGTTTACAAGCGAATTTGCGTCAAGATAGACGAGAAAATTCTAATAATTTAATTGCACATAGTTCATCAAAAGTTCAAATCATGGACCAAATGATATGTACCTTTTAATAATCATTTTAAATTCAAAGGAACTCGTTTTCAATAGCGATATAATTTACGTAAACTCACAACTCGGCAGAGCACGTGGTCAAACTATTTTCCATACGACACGTTCATGCAAAGTTTATCTTTGACAAAATTTGTTTATAATGCGATTTTAATGAAATCTTTTTCGTAAATAATGTTGTGAAATGGGTCACATCTTTCAGTCACAAAATGACACTGGAAATTTCAATTAAATAACAAACGGTAAGTGTTTTTTCTGCCGACAATTCTAATTTACTGAAGATAATGATGATTGACGTTGTGCCTCGTGCTGTGAAGAATAAATGTGACTTCTTGACTGGTTCAACATATTTCAATTTCATAAACAATTATGACCGACACAAGCAGGGCCGTTTGCATTTATTTAATGCTTGTAAATTTAGTTTTTCCTTTTATTTTCTGCAATCGGTCAACTGATGTCCGATAGGTAAATTTTCCATTCGGTCAAACTGGATTTACAATCGGACATGTCCGGCAAATAGACCGATTTCTGCATCCCTGGCAGAGAGTGCTCACATTTTATGTTTAAAAACAAATTAATTTTCACAAAGTTAATTACATAACAGTATGATAGAAGTAGCGTATATAAGAGATCATAATGAAAAATGTTTTTATCTAACAGCTTTACTTCAGCAGCATGTATATTCTAAGATAAGATAAACTTTATCATCCCAGATTGAAATTTGTCTTACATTCAAAGAACCTTGGATAGTACAATACAAAATAACAACATGTGAATTTTATATATAAACAATGATGATATACAATGCGATGATGGGTAACAGTAACAGGTCATTTGCTTTTAATATGATTAGTCATGTCGTGTTTCAAGAGTTCATATGTAGATTGAACATACATTTTATACTGTATGGGACAAATGATTCTGTCGTGATGTTAGACAATCTAGAAGGTTTCCCAACTCTTGTAATATTGCAACAACAACGGTAGTACCAGTGCCAGTCAGTGTTCGAATTAGCTTTCCATCCATCCATCGGCCAATTGCTGGTTATTTTCAGATCGGGCCAGTTGTAAAAGCGGTCAGCAAGCTGGTCTGGTTAATGTCATTCGATGCACCAAGTGTTGATATACTGAAGGGCTGTCAATTGTTTTGGAAGGACTGGTTGAACCTTCAAAGCACGAGCCCTGGTTTCCAGTATACACTCAAAAACGTATATATAGAACACTTCACTAAAGGAAGGTCTGACACTGGGTGTCCATAGTCTCTGACGATGATTCACAGAGAGAACATCTTCGAAACATAGCTTATAATTGCATTGATGCTGTGTTGCAGCTCTGCACTTTCTCCGACCCACCCAATGACATTTAATGAAGCTAGAAATAGAATCTATAGATATTCTCTCCATCGCTAATCATCTTTGCATAAGATGTATTGCCCTGATTTGCTGTTCCATCTCATGAGTTACCACATAGGTAGTGTTGTTGTACACATTTAGAACATTCTCTTGCTGTTTGTTTTGCTCAACAATATTGATTCTTCTTTTACAATATTTTTTAAATTAAAAATTTCTTTGCTATGTAATTAACCCTTATTGGTCCGGGAAGCTCATAGAGAATAGGAATGACCCCTTGGCGAGATGCGTACGTCGGACTGAGTGCTTATACCGGTCATGTTTGGCCTCCAGGCGAAATGTGAGATGGTGTGTGTCCGTGGATCGCCACATGAAAACTTGTTTATATACGAAATGTCCAGTAAAAATCACACCAAATTGCATGTGCATTGACCCGTAACCCATCGATAATTATCGGGGGTATATAGCGGTGAGTGTGTCCGTCCATCCGGTTTTTGTTCCGCTAATAATTCTGAAACCGGTAGTTTTTTAATTTTATGGAAGTTGATATGTACAATCACCATGATGTGTTCATCTGCCTTTTGTATGTTTCATACCCTCATTTGCATAATGTATGCAAATTTTCTCTGTTTTTCGACTTAGCCATTCACACTTTTTGTTCCACTCATAACTCAGATACTAACTATTCAAATGTTACGAAACTTGACACATATAATCACTGTGATGTGTACATCTGCCTTTTGTATGTTTCATACTCTCATTTGCATAAGTTACCAGTATGCAAATTTTCTCCATTTTTCGACTTCGTCTTTCACACTTTTCTGTCCCACTCATAACTCTGACACTAATTGTCAAATGTTATGAAACTTGATACTTATAACCACTGTTGTGTACATGTGTCATTTGTATATTCCACAGTGGCTAAAATGGGTAAAATATAAATACACAACTAAAGGGTTAAAGTAAATAATTGCATGGTGGAATGTCTTAGCATATTATTTTGGAATTCATTGAATGTTATAACTTTTCACTGTAGGTGGTGTAAGATTTGAGGTGTTGCTGGAGTTGTCTGTTTCCTGGTGTTAATATCCTGTTTGGGGGGAAGGTATTAGACTGTCCCTCAAACAGTTTCGGTTGCATACATTGTAGATCAGTGCAGTACAACCCCCAGATCAATAGTTTGGACATGGCTTCATTGAAGTACATTTGCACACTCCGATGGTTGTTGTTGGATTTTTCCCTGCTGTTGGACAGAAGTTAAAAGCTCTGTAGTCAAATCTGCCACTTTACCTTAACGTCATCAGAGGTACTCTGGTCTGAGTGTCACCTGTCTGAGTGAGAGTATTATCAACATCATCAGGTGCACTCGGGTCACTGAAGGGTTCGGTTCCCTCACACCAGGGGCACGGCAACTTTGTCTGTTGTAGAAAACTGTTCTACATACAGTTAGGTTTCATGTGCTACACTGAACCCATGGTTCACTAGTTCCAGCCGATGCATGTATGTTTTATCGCAATGCATAGCCACTTAGGCATTTCGGGCTTTCTGCCTGCAATAAAACTAGCAGTTGTGACATACTTTTCAAAGCAGTGTTAAACCACAAGTCACTTCACCTAACTTGGTGACAGTAGGGTGTTAAAGAGGTGTAAGATATAGCTATGCCATTTGAAAATAGAACATTTCAACATAAATATGTAAGGAATCAAAAGAGCACATCAGTCGTTTCTGAGAAAAGGGGAACTGTGTAAATTAATGATTCATCTACCTAGCCGGTAGGCGATTAGTAACACCTTATAAAATGTTTAACCCTAGGGAGAAGCTTACAACCTAAAAATATAGTCTTTCATACCGCCATATCAAATACACATACCGGTACATATTATGTCAGTTCATATGGAAAAACAATAAGCTCACAACTGAGTGCCCACCGCCTGTTCAACTCAAGAACTATGCCCGAAGATCTTTTAGCTTTGTTGCTCACTGTGGAATGGTGTTCCCATCACCATCAAAACAGCAACCTCCCTTTACCCATCTTTCAAATAATGAAATATTATGAGTGGCTGGTAGACCTGCTTTGGTTTTTAGTTCGACACACAGGGGGACATAAGCAAACAATAGTTTGTGGAAACAACATATTATTAGTTGTACACCTTGACTGAATTTTGTAAATACTCATAAACTGTACTCTAACAAGCTGAAAACTGTTGTCAAATTGTGCAAACGATAAAATTGGAACAAAATCAATGAGGTTGAACAAAACTGTGTACATTGTGGGTAGAAAACCTGCTGATCAATCAGTTTTCAAACTTTGTGTACTGAATGCATCATTAGATTACATCATACAGTAATTTGTGATACGACTTCTTGGCAGAGAGTTTGATGTTAACTGTGACAGCTTGTAAGATGTTTTTCAGTTGATTACCGCCCAGAAGGGTGACATTGAAACATGTTGATTTGTCATTAACCAATGAAATTAAAGTATTTTACACGGAGGCTGGATAATGACCCGTAAAACCACTCATTTTCACACAATGCCTTGAGACAGGAAGCAAATTCAATGGCACCTTCTACATCAAGGTACCTCTGAGGATCAATGAAAGGGTCAAATGTTGGGTCTTCACAGCTATTGATGTATTTTCTCGTTCTGTATGTATATCATTGTGGCTGCAATCAATATTTGACAACCTGCATGGTTTGTGGGGAGTTATTCCCATGTGACGACTCAGTCATGCTGTCGGTGAACAGATTGTGTTTGCCTTGCAACGATATAACTGAAATCGATCAGGCTGATTATCGTATCATCGTCATTTGGACTTCCATACCAATTCAGAGGTGGCAGTTTTGACCCTCTTGCTGTCAGTTGCTGAGAGGGAATGATATTTACTGCAGTCCTTATTGCACAGTCGTCATCTTTTTGCACTTGTTGAAACCTGAAAATTATCCATAATGTTTTTGTTTTGTCCTCTTATTCATATCCTGGCTCTATGAGAGTAATGGCATTAAGTTGGATGAAAATGTAGCATGTTGTTCCCCCTGATGTAGTTTGATCATTCCATTGTTCAATTGATATAGTCAATGCTTAGGTTACTGTCATTCTAGTTAAAATAATGTAAAAGAAACCGAAATTCCATATTCGAACGATAGCATGAAATCGACAGTATCGTACACCATTGGAATGTCATGGCATATTAATGATGTGATTGTGAATATTTTGTTATATGTTATATGTTCACATCTTTCCTGTCACATTGTCTCTCTATGTAATAGACACAATGTATTCTAGCAGATGGAATATTTTTTTTAACTCTGAATGATACATAAATATTTTGGACTAGTTATCTTGGCCTGAAGGGAAAAGGTGGCTTATCTATTTTCTATATTAGAAAAATGTGTCTATTAATTGAAGGATGTATGTAATTGTCCTGTTTTTCTTTTATATTAACCCTTACGTTGCGTATATATATTTTACCCTTTTTAGCCCCTGTGGCGGAATTTACAGGCTCGCAGCTCGCAGCAGTAGTTTGAGCTTAGGCACTAACGAGCTCTGCTGGCGGAATTTCCAGGCGGCGATTCCGGTACCGTTTTTACGAAATATACCGCATCTACATGGCGAATACGGGCTATATACGGGCGTTGAATACAAATTCAAGTCGCGGCACCCGTACACAAATGGTTGCTTTATACCCGCATCTTTGAATTATTTTTTTACGATTTTTCTTTACTTTTCTTTTACTTTGTAAAGATTGTCTTTAATTCGGGCCTTATAACATCATGAATTTGGAGCGCGCTTATATGGACTTGAAGACCAGATGTTTGTCTTTACAATGATATAAAAAAATATTAGAATGCGACCTATGGTTATAATTCTATTGTCATCTAAAGTTTGTCTTTATTTCCAGCTTTATGAAATCAAAACTCCTGAGCGCGCAGATTGCGAAATTTATATGTGCTTGTAGATAGTTTATTCCTCTTTACAATGACATAAAAATTATTAGAATACGACTTATGGTTCAGAAAATATAACCAACCAAAGGAGAGTGACGCTACCCCGACAGTACCACGTGAATGGTCCCGACGCGCACCAAGTTACTGGCACTGCTTGGTCCCCCCGGGACTGTGCTAATTACAGTACCGTTACCTCCTCGAGACCTCCTCGAGACCTCCTCGAGGGTACCAGAGCCGAGCGCGCGTGGAACTAATGGGTACTAATGAGCACAGCATACACTTATCACCGCGGCGAACGCAATACATGTTGCGCGGTGTAAAGTTTGTCTTTATTTCCAGCTTTATAAAATCGAAATTTTTTTCGCGCGCATGCGAAACACGTATGTACTTGAAGACAATTTATTCCTCTTTACAGTGATATAAAAATTATTGGAATACGTCAAATGGTTCGCAATATATGAAGAGCGTAAGGAAGACACCCCCAGTACTTAGAAAATTCATTTTTGAAAAACTAACTTTTTGCGACATCTGGCGCATCACTTGCCGCATGTTTATTTTTCGCTGCGCATATACATATGATACATGGAATTGAAGACAATTTATTGCTCTTTACGATGATGTAAAAAGAAAAAAAATGCGCAACTTGGTTCGGAAGCTATAGCGGGCCAAATGAAGGTACCCTCGGTACTTTGAGGCAACTTTTTGACTATCGCGCATATCGGGGCACGTACCGCAACTTTAGTTTTTCGTGCGCATGTGTAAATTTTATATTGAATCAAAGCCGAATCTTTCCTCTTTACCCCATGTAAGTTTTATGAAAATCGGCCACCCGGTTCAGCATTTATGGGTGTTTTTTATGATGCGGTTCTGGCTGAACTTCCAATGAAAGCTCGCATTCACTTTCTCTGTCTCTTTGATAAAATAAAAAATATTTTATTTGCAATGACATGTATTACAATGAAATTACAATGCATTTATGTACAAATATACACAATATTTACCTGCGGTTGTGCGCAGAACAGCTTTAGGGACCTAACAAGGTATGTATATAATGTGTATATACTAGTCCACACTTCGGCTCTCTTTACTTTCAATTTTCTTCTTCTTCATTCCCTTCTTCATTTCTTTCTTTTTCCGTGGCAGTGATGTAAGCCCTGGAATAGTCAGTGGCGGTGTGGTACAGTTTGAAGCATGGTGCGGCGCACAGAGAAACATTACAATCTGTACATTCATAAGAAGACTCTCTGCCTACTCGTTTTTTCTTCCTTGCTGGCCCATTGCCTTCTTCAATCTGTTTTGCGAGGACGGCGCGTTTTGCCTTAGAGCATACCACACACATCCTTGTGACGTTTTTCTTCCTTCCGACAGGCTCAATCTTCGTCGGAAAGTGACGTCCATGAAGACGAGTGACACTCTCGTCGCTCGTGCTCGGCCGACCACGGGGACGTCTGCAAAGTGATGGAACTTGTTCCTTGTCCGCAAATGTTACTATATGTTGCGCCAAAGCCTTCCTGTATTCCCGACTTGTTTTTAGAGGTTTATCTTTGCTGTATTCTTTATAAACGATGTAAGAGTTCAACATGGCAACGTTGAGAACGTGAAACCAAACCCGTTTCCACCACTTCAGGGTCTTCACTCGGAACGGCGTGTACGACAACATCTGGTCGGCCCGATCAACACCTCCCATGTACTTGTTGTACGTTGTTACAATGCGCGGCTTGAGAACTGGTTCCCCTGTTGCCCGGTTCTTCTTCCCTGTTTGTTCAAGTTGTGTATCTTCAACAGTAGACATGAGAAGCACTGATTTTCTATCTTCGTAGCGAAGAACGAGTAGGCCATGGTTGTGAGAAACTGTCATGTCCCCTTGCTTGGCTTTCTTTTTAGGTTTCTTGACTGAATCAGGAAGTCCCTTTCGATTGGCTCTCAACGTCCCCGTGGCACCTATTCCCCGCTCCCACAAATTTATGTACAGATTTGTGGACGAATAGTAGTTGTCCATAAAGATGTGATGCCCCTGTCCAACGTAGTCGTTCACCAAGTCCATGACTACATCATAAGTTTTGCCACCTTCAGAAACCGGTTCATTCGTTTTTCCAGTGTAGAGTTTGAACTTGCAAACGTATCCGTTGTGCGAGTCACACAACATGAAAGCCTTTATCCCATACTTCTTAGGCTTGTCGGGAAGATAAACTTTGAAAGATAAGTTACCTTTCCAGGGCACCATGCCCTCGTCGACTGAAATGTTTTGATGCGGTTTATACACTCTTGAAAAACGGTGAACTATCCGGTTATACAAGTGTCCCAGTTTATTTATTGGTGAAAAGCACAGGGTGTTACGGCCCGGCATCCTCCTGTTGTCAGCCAAGTGAAGGTAGGTTATAAGAAGCCAAAACCTGTCTCGGGGCATGCACTTGGCGAAGAAAGGCGTTGAGGTAACATCACTTGTTGACCAGTAATCAGCAAAGTTTCTCTGCACAACCAATGACATGGCAATTGTCATGGCTACAAATACCTTCATCTCTTCTGCATTAGTGTCTTGCCACTGTTGCATTCTTGAACGGGGTCTTAGAATTTTGTCCTCCATTGCTTGTTTGAAATATCTATTGGTTTCCGTTGCCATATCCTCATAGTCATCATTATGTATAAACAAATTGAAAAAGTCAATAGGTTCAGGGTTCTCAGGAAGTTCTATGAACTGGCGCAACCCAGTTTGACCAGTGAAAGGCAAGTTTACACGTGGCCGCGGACCATCCACCCACTCATCAAACGTCTGTGAATTATCTTGATTATATTGTGGTATTTCGGCAAACTCCTCCTCAAAACCACTAACGTCTTCTTCGGTGGAATTACCGGCGGCTAGAATCTTTCTGGCAATCTCTGTCTCTATATCACTCAGACCATCTGTGTCACCATGTTCACTATCTATTACAGTGTCCCGATCATATGCATCATCACTGTCTAAACCACTGCTACCATCACTGTCAGTTGACTCCATATCAGAGGCTTCATCAGCATGGATCTCGTTGATGAAGTCGTCGTCGCTTGAAACAGCTTAAAAGCTGCGTGTCCTAGTATGCAACGCCCTAGGCCGTCGCAGGGCCTTGCGGCCACGTCCACGCAGCATTCTGCTTCAACCTGTAAATGATTGAAAATGCGTTAGATGTATGCAACATATAACATGTGATTAGAGACAATAAACATACAGAGATAATGAATGTGAGCTTCATGGACGTTCATTTGCCAGTTTCAGAACCTCCCGGCGCATCTAGGACGACTGCGCCGCAAGCGCCGACGGCTTCTGACATCGCGCCGATTTTTCCGACGCATATGTCAAACGGACCATTTTCTGATTTCCTCGGCGACGTGTAGTACCGGGCGCGAGGCCCGGAAAATAAACTACTATGTCAGGGAAGCTCGGGTTGTCAGTTGCCGAATGACTTCTCTTTTCGAGAAGCAGAGCATCCAAGGAGCGGTCTCTCGAGGCGGAGCCCGGACCCATGGGAGCATACTCCCATGCTCTCCGGGAATTCCCGTCCCCGTCTTCCGCGGCGGACCCCGGATTCAATCGCGGGACAGGTTTCCCATGTTCTCTTTTGAGAACGAGAGACTCCGAGGAACAATCCTATGGGACGAACCCCGGATTCTATTGGGAATGGGTTCCCATGCCCTCTCGACATATATAGCAGAAACCTTTATACCTCGGAATGACACGAACCTTTATTTCAAAGTAGAAAAAAAAAAATAATTTGCACAAAAAGTTTGGGGGGTGGCGACCAAAAGCGGGGGGGTCCGCCCACCCCCCGGTAGATATTTATACTTGTGGGTCGGTCCCGAAGATGACGGACCACGCCCATGTTCATGGGAATTTTTTCTCATTATGTCATGGCGAATCCCGTCGGAAATTCCCCTGCTCATGAAAAAACTAATACCTAAAAAAGTAATTGTGATACAAAAGAACTTTGGTAATAAAAGTGGTGAGGAATCAAATTCTCCATCTGCTCAGTTCAGTCCGCTACACATATAAATAATTCTTCAAATCTTATTGAATGAAACGTCTTTTATTCAATAATGTAAAAGATAAAATAATAAATTCAATTCAAATGGTTTGGAAAGGTGCGCCCTCGCATTTGAATTTTAGAAATAAAAACCTTTCGCAAATGGCATCAGTAACAAAAATGTTCACGCATTTTTAGAAACTCCGAAAAGTGAAATATTTTCCTGAGAAAATATTCCCACGAAAAGGCTTTTCCCCGAGCGGCGGGTCCCGTACTCAAATATATTTTCACTTTTATGTTATATATTTTTTTCCAAAACTGGAAACAAAATTCCGTCATGACAGTTGTTCATCGTTTATAAAGCTCTATATTTGCGTATCAAAAGAACAGTATTTTAGTTATATATTATCATACTTCTTCACTTATGCGTACATCAATATTGCGGCTCTTCGCGCATGCATAGTTCTTCCCAAAAACATGCGCATTATATCTGGAATTAAAGACAATGTTTTTCTCTTTACAATGATGTAAAAATTATAAAAATCGGACTTGCGGTTCAAAAGTTATGAAGTGCGAAAATTATACCTTTTGGCGCGGCGCTTCGCGCATGCAGAGTTCTTCCCGAAAACATGCGCATTATACATGGAATTGAAGACAATGTTTTTCTCTTTACAATGATGTAAAAATTATAAAAATCGGACTTGCGGTTCACAAGTTATAAAGCCCGTAATGATGGTATATGCTAAGAGCGCCACTTATTCAAAGCCGAATATCACCTTCTGCGCGACACCTGGCGCATCAAAAGTTATTGCCGAAAATACACGTATTTTATATCGAATTGAAGACAATTCTTTTATCTATATACTGATAAAAAAATTATGAAAATATCCCAAGTAGTTTCTTAGAAATAGAGCGCCGAGGCATGTTGGGGTAAATGCGCCACATGTATCAAAATTCAAAAGTGCGAAAGTCGCCTATCTCTGTGCGATTGCTGTATTTTCAGTTATGTTAGCGCAATTGCGATTTTTATATGGGATGCGGGATGCGAGACAGATAAGCCTGTACGGGCCTATCTCACCCCGGGGCATTGCAGACACTTAGGTGATAATTAGCCGCCGGGCAGTGTAGCCATCGGAGCGAAGCAGGACAAAATTGGCCTTTTGTAAAGCTAATTATCGATGCGTTACGGGTCAACAATGCACACGCAAATTGGTGTGAATTTTACTGGACGTTCTGACCAGACACTGAAGAAAGCTTTATTCTCATTGCGGGCTGCGAGGCATAAATACAGCCATTCTCATGCAGCGAGTCGCGGAAACAATCGACTCGGGACCCGGTATGGGGGATAGCCAAGTACATAGACAGCCGTGAATTCTTCTAAGTAAGCGATCCGGGATCCGTATTGAGGTACTTACGAATCGCTTATAGCCCGCCCGGATAATTCCGGGACCCGCATGTTAAGGGTTAATACCAAAAATCTTTGGTCATATATTCAGTTTGATAATCTTTTTTCAACAAATCAATAGAAATGTTCATTATTTGAAGAAACGTATGTTTTTGTTCTTACATTAGTTTGATACTATATTTTCAACGAGCCAATAGAACTGGAGAAACATCTGTGTTGATCCTCACCCTTACTCTTCTATGCTCCTTACACTGAAGTTGTATTTGAAATATGTGTCTCTTGTTAATGAACAGTGATGTGTGGAGTTCCAGGAAGAAGGACAGTTAATCTTGTCTTCGTTATATAAATGGTTCTTGAGGGCCTCTTGAATCTGTCTAGTCTTAAATGGATCTTCTGATAGCTCTAGTTATACCTCATTAGTTGCACACTATAGTGTCTTTGGTTATTCTAATATTTAAGTAAATGTACCTTTATCAGTTTTATAAAAAAAAATCTGCTATTATAGGAATATTGTAGGAAAAGAAAAGTGCTTGACTCTCTCATAGCAGTGTCCTTCTTACCGGCTTGATCCTTGAAGCTTTTGATCCCAGCTTTTAACTTATGAGGGTTTTCTTTAATTTGGTCATATAAAAATAAAAAGTGCATCCATTGTGTTTCATAAACTTTTATTTGGCTTTAATACGTTCCAACTCACCACATGTGCTGTCTACAATACAAACAAATTCACTCAGCTTGCATATTTATCCCCAATCGCCAAATATATCATAATTACTAGTTTCCAATTAAAATTGAGTAACATTATTATGCATGTGCAGAAACTGAAACTGCACGTCCCATTTACATGCACAGTAGTTGTATGACCTATTAAACATTATCAACTCAAATTTGTCTTTTTGGCTGTTATAAATAAGATTCCAAAATCACGTTTGACTCATTGACGCGCGCCATATTCTGTGCATTGTCTGGTTTCGATCAGAAATCACTACTTTTACCTTAATATCGTCAATATGCTAAGTCTACTATCATCAAATAGTAGTTTTCGGTAACAGTCGGTACTTCTCGATTAAGTAACACCATTTATAACGTTTGCAATATTTTACCCCAAACAACACAATGGATGTACCTTTAAAGCGTATATGCATACGCTGCTCATAGCTAATATCGTCAACTATTCCATTCATTCAGACAGCATCCATTTTGTTGAAGGGTTAACAGTTTTAATGGACAATTCTGAATTACATTTTAAAAAAGTATTCAAGTTTCTTCTTTGTTTTTCCAGTTGATCTTTCTTCATGGGCTTGGAGACACAGGGTATGTATTGAAGTATATTTACAAAATATCTTTCTTGTTTGATCAAGTAGTTAGGATAAAACAATACCTTTGGTTCGTTACTTATTGCTCTACATAACCCTCACCTTGTACACTTACCGGTAAATGTAAACAAACAACAACAAATAAAACCCATTTGATCAAATACCATAAAGTATTATATTATAAACAAAACCAAAAATTGTGGTTGCAACTTGCGTTAAAATTACACAGTGATGTTGATGTGTTGTTTCACCCTCATGAAAAAGATTGTTTTCTGTGAAATTTTATTGCAACTAAAATATTGTATTGTGTTGTTGCGAATGTGTTGTGTTTGGTTTCTCCTGCAATAGAGCACTGTTCTAAACTTGTACATTGCAGTTAGTACATTGCAGTACTACCAATGGTGGGGGGCGGGATAGCGCAGTGGTTAGCACGTTTGGCTTCGGATCAAGAGGTCCAGGGTTCGAATCCCGCCCCGCCAGGGGCACGGCAACCTTGTCTGCAGTAGAGAACTGTTCTACATGCAGTAAGGTTTGGGTGCATGCTACACTGAATTTCAGCGTAGTACCACCCATGGTTCGCTAGTTCCAGCCGATGCTCGCAGGTTTCACCGCAAAGCATAGCCACATGGCATTGCGAGCTTTCTCCCTGCCATAATACTAGCAGCCACGATATAAGTGAATTACTCTTGAAAGCGGCTTTAAACCCCAACTCACCTCACCTCACTACCCATGGTTCACTTGTTCCAGCCAGTGTATAGAGGTTTCATCACAAGGCATATAGCTAGAGTGACATTATTTCCATGCATTCATTCTAGTCTCCTGTGATATAAGCGAAATATGCTTGAAAACAATGTTTATGCCCCAGCTGCCTTACCTTCCACACAATACATCCTTATGTCGAATGGGAACAGATTCAGTGACTTATGGCAGTGCTCATGTTTTTACAGGAATGGCTGGGCGGAGAATTTTCGAATGATGAAGATGCAGAATATCAGATGTGTATGTCCAACTGCGTGAGTGTCGCACTGTCCATCTTTCAACCTCTCAGTCTGAATATCATGATATTCATTCAAATTATCTGTATAATATCTACAAATATCATTTTTCTTTTTTTTTTAGATATTTTAAATAAATAACAGATGCAGCATATTTACAATTACAAAAATAAATTCAACTGTACCATGAAAATGTCTAATCCTTGATCTCTGAAGATCAAAATGCTGAATATATGTACCATTTAATATGTGGAAGGTACATCCTCTTTTATTTAATTTTAAATGATCATGTGTTTTGTGTGTTGACAGATCGGTAGCTCCAGTATCGTTAAATGGTGGTTTTCCAATGCCTTCATGGTAAGTCAAAAGTTTCAAATAATATCTACATATATATTATTAACAGGCAATAAATCTTATGTATCAATGTATGAACTAAACTCCAAGCTAGCCAGCCCAATAGTGTAATTATTATACCCCTGCCTTACAGCATAACAATGGTACGTCTCTGTTCATTTATACCTAAACCTTTAACAGTTGTCAATGTCCATTTTCATCATTTCAATTTCATCATTTTGGTTTTACAACCTTCTGTGGTTAGGTTGAATATGTTGAGTGTATCATGTATACTCTGTGTGTAGGTTTAATATGTTGAGTGTATCATGTATGCTCTGTGTGTGTAGGTTTGATATATATGGACTAAAACCAGAGAGCCCCGAAGATGAAGAGGGAATTAAGAAAGCAAGCAACATATGTGAGTATATATGACACATATGCTTTGCTTATCTTGTCTCCTAATCACTGTTTTGGCCACAGAAATTTAATCGTTTCTAAAGGCAGGAAACTTATTTTGGCCAAGCATTGATGAAATTATAGAAATTTTCAAATAAGCACAACATACACAGACTGGAAGACTGAGATCATTAACAAATAAATGTAAGATTTCATCGGTAGGTCTCGCCGCTAATAGCTGCAATAGTGCCGAAGCGGCGTTAAACAATAACTCACTCATTCACTCACTCACTCACTCATCGGTAGGTTTGGCAACACTTTTTTTATTGGGATTCTGTAAAGAATTTTTTTTTTCAAAATTGTCAAAGCTTTGTTAGGGAGGATCCATAAGGCAAGTAATTGTTTTATTTTGTCTTATGATACAAGTTTTACAAATAGCCAAAAAATTTAAATTTTAAGGCACTAAAATATCTTAGAAACATACATCAAATAGATGCAAATTATATCAAGAATAATGTGACATATACTTTGTCTACCAGTGAAGTCTCTAATCGAGGAGGAGGAAAAGGCAGGCATCCCTTCAAGCCAGATTGTGATTGGTGGATTCTCTCAGGGCGGGGCCGTAGCTCTGCACACAGCCTTCAACCTGCACAAACCTATCGGAGGAGTCCTCGCCCTCAGCACCTGGATGCCTCTACACAAGAAGTTTATTCAACAGGTATGAATAACATTCAGTCAACATTAGTGAATCAATAAACTTTCAAATCAGGTTGTGGGGTTGGTGTTCACTTATTGAAAAGGGGGTCTTCGCCTCAGTGGTCCATCAAATTTACTTGTAAAAATGTTTTTCCTTAACCCCTGGAAGTTACGGGATGAATATGCAAGTCTTGTATAGTGAGGTGATTTGAGCTTAAATCAGCACATATGTTTTTTGGCATGAATCAAAGACAAAAAAATTTCTTGGAAAATACACATTTACTGTCACTTTAACTAGTGTGTTGAATTGATTGAATGACGATTTAATGACTTCAGATCAAGAAGGGGGAGAAGCTGCCCTCATTTCCGATCTTACAGTGCCACGGAGAGCAGGACCCTCTTGTTGAGTTGAACTGGGGCAAGGAGACGAAGGAGCTCATCTCACAGGGCTCCGCCCAACACAACTTCAAAACATACCCCCAAATGGGCCACAGCTCATGCCCTCAGGTAACGACACCCTCTTCCTCTTGTTATCCCTGTGAAAGTAGCATATTTTGATGGGAGGCTTCTGCTTATCAGTCAATCAGAAATTTTGGGGATTGTGCTTTTGCAAAACATTATTATACCCCCGCTACGAAGTAGTCGGGGGTATATAGCGGTCAGCACGTCCGTCCGTCCGTCCGTCCGGTTTTTGTTCCGCTCATAATTCTGAAACCAGTTGCTCAAATTTTACGAAACTTGATATGTACAATCACCATGATGTGTACATCTGCCTTTTGTATGTTTCATACCCTCATTTGCATAATTTATGCAAATTTTCTCCGTTTTTCGACTTTGCCATTCACAGTTTTTGTTCCACTCTTAACTCAAATACTAACTGTTCAAATGTCTTGTAACTTAATACATATAATCATCACGATGTGTACATCTGCCTTTTGAATGTTTCATACCCTCATTTGCATAATTTATGCAAATTATCTCCGTTTTCGACTTAACCATTCACACTTTTTTTTCCACTCATAACTCTGAAACCAGTTTCAAATGTTACGAAACTTGATATGTACAATCACCATGATGTGTACATCTGCCTTTTGTATGTTTCATACCCTCATTTGCATAATTTATGCAAATCTTCTCCATTTTTCATCTTCGCCATTCACACTTTTTGTTCCTCATAACTCAGACACTAATTGTTCAAATGTTACGAAACCACTGATGTGTACATCTGTCATTTTGATATTTCATACCCTAATTTGAATATTTGTATGTTTCATACCCTCATTTGCATATTTAATGCCATTTTTCAAATTTTTCAACTTTTACTTCTAAAACATGCTTACAAGTGTAATACTTACTCTGCTATAATAATACTTATATATAATGGTCTGTTCATACAAAAGTTTAAACATTGATGCCCTTTTGCTATTTTCAAACATTTCTCTTTGACCAATGTTAAAAGCGGGGGTATCATGAGTGAGCTGTGCTCACTAATTCTCTTGTTATTGAAGGTTTGAGTCTCTAATAGGGTGTCGCTAATGGCTGCAATATTCCCCAAATGGAAGTACACACTCATTCAAATATGATGTGTAGGAGGTTTGGCTATGGTATTGATTTAGTTAGAGTTGCCTTTCCTACTTTAAACTTACTTAACTGAGTATTGCTGAAGGGCTGACTTTCAGGAATCATAATTTTACTTGGGTTTTGGCAAGATACAAATAATTGCTATTCCCATACCTGGAATATATCTGCAATTGCAGTAAATTTGCTTTGAACAGTTTGCAATCATTTAATTCGCATTTATGTTTTTATTTTCAGGAAATGGAAGATGTTAAAGAATTTTTGCAAAGTGTTCTTTTACAACAGTGCGCAAGCAAATAGCATGGAACACAATTCTAGTCATTTTTCCCAACAACTTAGATTCCATGTATATACCTGAAGAAGCAAGCACAACATTGTCCAAGGGACATAACTCTTAGTGCAAGGGACATAACTCTTGTTTGAGATCTCACCACTGACAAGTTCAAGACTCTGGTTGTGAACAAACATCTGCGTCTGCGCCACAACCATATACACTTTAGGCTGCCATCACTGAATCATTGAATGGTCTTCTTGTGCTTATGTTAGAAATTGAACACCAAATTTTTTCCACCAATGTAACGTATTGCTTACATTCCATTTAAAGTAAATTACTGGAATACATTTTCCCCAACAATTTTTAATCAAACTATGATAGTCATTAATTAGATAGTTCAGATAGCGAACTTTTCCCTTAAAAGTGGCATTGAGGTTGATTGTAGTTTCAGCAAAATCTGTAATATGGAATGGCTTCAATGCTTATGAAAATAACTTCCAAAAAGAATCATTTTTTGTGGAAAGATGATTATCCGTTGTAATAACCTACTTTGGTGAGCGTTTAATGATTTTGAAACATTTGAATATTGAAATGTTTTGTTTGTTAAAAAAAAATTTTTATGAATTGATACCAAATGTAATTAGTTGAATGTAATTATCAGATGTCGGATTTCTAGATTTCCATTGGTTCATGAAAGGGCTAAAGGCAATACAGTTGACTTCCTTTTGTATAAAAAGTGCTATTAAACTGTACTTGTAAAAATACAACATTTACTTTGAAGGTACAGTAAATCCTTGAATAATCGATTGCCTTAAACAATCACTGTCTAAACCCTTGCTGAAATAATAATTGCAGTGTTTTAAATTTACCAAAATTCAATGTCAACAAACATATGGTTATTTGAGTATCTCCCTTCTTTAAATGTTCAACCATATGGCTATAGCTATAGAGATTTTCGATAATTTTTGCTTTTTCTTTTAATTTGTAAAAGATTTTGCACATATACTTTGGCTTCGAAAAAAATTATCACCAGCCTTGAATAATGACCCATTGAATAATTATCTTCTCCATTCGGTGAATGAAATTAATTTTTGCAGGACGATTATTCAAGGATTTCAAGTAAACTGTAATTTCACCATACCATTTCATGTTCTGTAAAATCACTGAAGTTTCATATCTGAACAAGTCATATTTTATCTGTCAAAATATTGATTATCACATATAATTGTATTTGTAATTTGTACAGTTTGTTTAATGATTAAAATAGAAAATAACATGTTTTAACTGTTACCTGTATGTTAATTCAATATTTGAAAAGAATGATAATGTGGAAAAGGTGTTCCTGATTTATAAAAACATGTAATTATTTTATTTATCCAGTTACACTTGTCTGAAAGTCTACTTTGAAAAGGGCATCTTTAGTACCTTTATCTAATATTAAATATCATGTACTTGATAAATCAACAGTTTTTAGTTGCAGGTTTTTTGCAAAAACTTCAACTTAACACATCCCAAATAGACAAGTCTTTAAAATCAATATATTTGAATAGAAATGCTACAAATTTGTTACCTTTTACATCAAACAGATTATATTTAGTCAGACAATATTTCCATGTTTTTCTTGTGATCTGCAAATGATGAATGAGTTGAGAGTTGTCTTTCTGTCTCCATATGATTCCCTTGTATTGACATATGCAAGATTCTTGAACAAATCATTTTGTTATCTTAGAACTTCTAGAATGTCTGTTTACCGGTACTGTTACTGTGTATCATGGTTTATACCTCATGTTGTATAAAGCAAAATCCATTAACATTCTCCAAGATTAGTCAGGTATGATGATCATTTGATCAGATAGATCAGGCTAAGAAACATCCTGCTCCATCAATGCATATAAATCAACTAAACTACCACAATTCCCTTATTCCCTGAGCCCTTTACTCTTGTTTTGCTGGTTACTCATTGCTATATATGGCTCATAATTTTTCAGCCAATGAAATGTGATTTTGAACGTTGATGATCTCTCATTGGTCCTCTCATTCGGTACTGCCTATATTGCTTGAATGCAAGTTCTTTCATTGGCTGCTTATTTATAGTCATACACAAGTTGTAGGGCTCAGGATATCAGGTTCTTGTAGTAAATAGCGGATACAAATACACTGATTGTTTTATTAAATACCAGGTTTGTAATATCAATCTGTCTGATTCTTATTGTTTCAGGGTTCAGGACGATTTTCTGGATAACAATTTCTTAAATGTGAAAATACACAACGTTTCGGAGTATATACTTACTCCTTCATCAGATGGAATGTGTTTCAAAGTGTTACTAAGTGCAATTAGATAATCTAGTCCTTTTGTTTGTTTACAGGTTTGTCCTTCCACTTCACAGTTTAAAAGATGATGAATTAGGGCCCCATGGGTGATGGTTGCTTGCAGCCAGAATTAAATTTTTCAAGTCACTCTGACCTCAATGTTAGTATTGATCTTTAAAGTTTTCATTGATCCTAAGGATCCTGTAGATTTGAGAGAAGGGATGCTTTAGTGGCTCTCAAAGAATTGTTTTGTGGAAGGGCAAACAAGGCAAAAGATTATTTTGGGTTGAATATTGAAATGGTTTACAGTTTGGTTAGTGCTGATGTAACAGGTGCTATACTGTTTTATTCATTTTGTAACCCGAAAAAAAACCAACTTTGTTTTAGATTTTAGATTTTATTAATTTATTAATAATTAAGAATTATTAATTAAGAACAATCCAGAAGCAGCATTGTTCTAAAAAAAACATGCATCTTGTTAAACGTTTTGTTATTATTCTGTTTTCAAAGAATATTTGTTTATAATGTGTGTAAAATATTTACAGCATGGGAACACATTAACAAGAGACAATTCAGTAACTTATAATAAACAATGAGGGACCCAGGGAGTTTCAGGGGTGTTCCTCCCCCACCTTTTGAAAAATTTTGTATGTAAATTTATTGGACCCCTGAAGTGAATCCTCTGCTTTTCAATAAGTGACCACCACCTTTAAAATGGATCCACCTTTATAATAATACAGTGAATGCTTCAATTGTTTGCATGTGTTATTTGAAGTGGGCATTTTAACAGGAGATACCAAGATGAAATAACTAGTAGCAACTGATAGATCTCATGACTACAGTTGAAATAATGGGTGCCATTAAAAGGTCTATACACATGGATTATAACAAATTGGAAGCCATTAAGCATTCACTTGGTTCTGTTGTATTACTCGGGGAATTCTGTAGTTATGTTATTTTATGTTTCCCTTATCAAAGATTGGATTGTTCAAAAGCTTACAATGTTGAACAACTTTATTTATAAGTACCATTTAATATTTGTCTCATTTATAAAAGCTTTCATACTGAAGAATGTCAAATTATTTTTCTTTGGACAAATGCTTTTCATCTCGCAGTCAGTCGTATACATGTTCAGTCGACAGACTCTTCCTGCATCTCAATTGGATAGTGTATGGCTTGTGCGAGATTTAAAATTTGAGCGACAAAAGTCTCGGTCTATGTGTACATCTTTTCTATGACAACAGAATTCTCTAATTGAATTTCGTCATTGATGACAACAATGTTGAACAATACTCAGAGTACAATACTGTTGTCATCAATGACAGAATTGTAGTTATGTATTATCTTCGACTTTTAAATTTTCATTTAAATTAAATCAACTTACTCAGATAACTAACAGATAATTCTAAACAATGATATATGACAAGGGGTAAATATTGAACCTGTTTATTCTCGACTACCTGTTTGTTTTGTGAGTTATTCAGCACTGTAGGTGTAATATATATGTGTATATTTGCTGAATACAACTTGAATTGGTGTTGACAGTTTTGAAGAGTTTTATTAAATTGCGTGTAACCTAGCTTCTCTATTTAGAGGAATGGTATAATTGGCCGTTTGTCATACTGTTATTACAATAAAAGGTACTTCACAAAATAGTTGTTATTTATGTGATGTGTGTTTGCACAGTATCTTTTCAAGAAAACCAAGAAACCCAAAACTGGAATGTAATGACATGATTTTCATGGTTATACTTCACTATCCTCAGATTTAGTAACTTTCCATAATAAAAGGGTCATTAAATTGAGTAGTAAACCGGGGAACAGTCATTAAAAACATTTCTTTTTTTAAAGTGACAAGCTGAAAATGGTTAAAATGAACTTGGTTGAGTGAAGGCTTGATAGATCCAGGTATTTTGAAGGGGGTGTGCATCTGCCACTTGCATTTCATTTAGTACAAGCATCCACATTGCCTGCACATGAACCAGGACAGATGGATTTGCTTCAAGAAATCTAGCTGTCTGATTGTCTCCAACTGTTATGGGTCAAGTGACACCAATGGATGCAAGGGCAAATTGGTCTTCAAATCTACTGGCACACCAGTTGCTCCGTTCTTAGCAGAAAAGTGACCATAAGCAACAAGGTTAACTTAGGGTAGTGTTAAAGATTGTGGGTAAAGGTTGCTTCAATTTAAATTAAAATGTGTGGCTTTCCACCAAGATGAATATTACCATGTTTCTGTATTGGATGTTTGGGCTATCTGTCCAGTAGTTGACCATCTGTATATGATCATCCAATAATCTGATATGTGGCATGACTTCATTCAAAAATGGTCAACTGACTGAGAACGATTTGCATGTGATGATTGCTCCTCTGAAACTGCGAGGAGGCTCTGAAGACTACCACTAGACATTTTACAAGGGTCAGATTATTTTATTTCTCAACAAAGCCACCAACAGCGGGTCGTGAGCTACAATATTACATATATTAAACAAAGCAACGTATCCAAGATGGACATAGGAAGTGTAAGTTAATGACAACTACAAAAGTAACATGAGGAAATAATGTATGAATAACATTTCTTTACATTTCTGACAGAATCTGGAAGAGTTTTAACACAAACTAGGATCGAGTTGTATTTGTAGTGTCCATCAGTAAACAACTGATCAATATATTGTGAATAAACGTTACCAACAGTAACCTACTTCCATAGGAATTTTAACACCATAACAACTTTATGAATTCCTGAAATAAAACCCATATGGTGTTTCTATCAATCCCAGGAAAATATACACATGAAAGAGAGCCAGAATTATAAAATTATCATCACAAAAACAATATTGTTATCAACCATGTCAACTCACCAAAGACAGACAATGATATTTTTGTGGTTTCTTCACACACATACCCCTATTTCATTGGCTACGATTGATTCCGAGTTTGTTTAATATCGTCAGTGATTGTATAAAGTCATGAGTAAAAGTGGTGTATCGTGAATATATCGCTACGAAAGTGTTATTCAAACGTAGTCAATCGGTCAATATTACATGAAATCGTATTTACAATGGGTGTTTTATCGCAGTGTTAACAGTTTAATATCAAATCTACTGTCGATGTAGCTATAGGCCTACCGTACAAACTGCGTCTAAATGGAAACTATAAACAACAGACAACCGGCCACTTGATCACGACCACATCGTAGGTGTCAAAGTGGTACCAGTCAGGATGGTCTTAAAGAACCATTGAATATGTTAGACTTTCAAACACCAAATGATTGTTTTCAAAACATATTTATGATATTAATCACTGAAGACATCATTTATCTACAACATGACATCAGAGACTATAAGATAACAAATTGTCTTACGGATCCTTGAATTCACAATATGTAGGCCTAATTAACGTATATAATTCATCAAAGATTGAGATACGGAGAAACAACAAAAGTCTAACTCTCGAAACAATTATATACGGTTAAAAACAGTTGCTTGTATATGAAAAGTGGGTATGTAAAAGGAGGAAACAGCAAATGGATTTAAAATTTAAATAAAATATGACCAGGTCATGGTCAACTTGGGAGTGGATAGTTAGTGTGCATATAGTATTAACAGCTTCATTTCAGAATGACTGTTGTTCTTGTGGATTTGAAAATTTAATACACTTTATAGTAAGAACTTCTTTATTTACAACACACAACTGAAAAACAAGTTTGCGTTTTCAATATGACAACAAGAGACATCATGGGGTCTGCCTAGTTGGGTTTCAGAGAAGCGAAATATTCCACGGCGGTAGATTCGGATTTTATGAACGCTTCGATCAATATGATATCCACATAAAAAATGAAAACCGAGTTATTAGCAAAATCATCACCACTAGAATTGGGGCGGAAACAAGATCAGTCAAATTTCACCCTGTATAACCCTTACCTTCCATTTGGAAAAATATTGAATCAGGCCTGTAAAGGCCAGATGGCCTTATGGAAATGGGTGCAATTTAAAGTTGTGTTTTTCACCTCAAGAACCAATAATGCTAGAGGTTTTTTTTTGACAATATACTATTTGAGGTCTCAGGAGGTCTCAGTGTGTTGAGGGCTATGATAAAATGTTCATTGGGTTTTGGTCAGGTCTTTGAATAATAATGTTTTTACTTATAAGTATAGAGTGATGCAAAAAGTAGTCGACATTTCCATAGATTTAAATGTTAATTCAGTCTAGGATAAATAATGTTCATAGATAGGAATATTGTCCTTTCATATTCACAATTATTAAATTTGTGAGGTATCATCTTGGCTACAACCTCATAATTTATGTTTAATTTTCGGTTTTCTATATTTGGAACGACACAAATTTGATCAAAATATATACATAGTTGTAAAAACATTTAACATGGCGATCTATGGGAACTGTTTTTAATTTAATGTACATATGTAGGTAAATCGGATAACACTCGTTAAATTGTCGTCAGAAAATTTAATCTAAATTACGTACGTCAAGCTCAGATGATTTTATATGAAGCTGGACATTTTGACAGTGATCCAACCAGAATTTATTTTATGAAAATGATTTATCCTAGACTACATTAAAATGCAATCTGTGGAAATAATGTCACCGTCCGCATACTTTTTGCATCACTCTGTAGGATTCATTGATACGGTAAACTCACTTGAGAACTAATTTAACTATAACAAAAGCATACGTAGTATTTTATGATGGAATTCCAGTGAATGGTTCTTGAGATATCCGGCTGACAAGCTTTACATGTACATTAACATGTCGAAAAATTCAAAGTTCCGCTGTAGCGCCTAGCGATTGAACTTACATTTAATTATGATCACCATATAACTTTTAAAAAAAATAACATAGTCTACTCCAGACGAATGAATCTGACTCAAACTGCTTGTAACAATGAAAATGCATGAAACACCGCACACTTATCTACACACAGTAAAATTAGTGAAGATTAGAAGATAGGATGCTTCAATTATTACTAATTTCTTCAAAGAAACATCATTCATGTTGACATTTTAAGAAATAACGACTAAAGTTGCAATGCAACTGTTTTTCTTTTACCAAAGTAACTATTGTACCTGTGTCGAAACTACGCGATAAACATTAAGTTTCAGTGGATTCAGGGAGATTATCATACGATTTTCTAATAAATCTTAGATGTTTTCGAATGAAATTAGTTAATCCAACACTTCTCTGTAATTTAGAAGCATCATTACAGTAATACAGGCCGGATTTTGTCAGTAGACAACTTTGTTTAAACTTTACTGATTTTGAAGGTCCATACTGCTATAACTATAGTGACCTTTTGTTAAAAGTCAGTCACCAAAGGTTCACCAGGTCTCTTGAAAAAATAGAATTACTCACAATAAAAACAACCTATATTTATTTTCAATTTTAGTGTTACAAGACTTGTTCCTGGACACCAAAACAGCAGAATTCATGAATGCAAAAATAGTAGTGAAACGTTATCTGAATGAAAATTGCTTTGTTAAACTGGTAGATAATGCTTCTGTCACATCACACAATTGCTTTTTCTGATACACTGTCAACTTCTTATATGACAACTTTACCTGTGAAAAATAATTGGGGGTGCAACACCTTTTTTACTGTGTAAAGATATGTTGAGCACAGTGGTATAGTGAGTTATTATGTCTGCCTCTCACGCCAACGGCCCGGGTTCGAATCCCGGTGGAGACAACAAACATTTGTGACTGATACTGTGATGTGTCCTTGGGCAAAGCACTTCATCCATATTGCACTCAGTTCACCCAGCTGTACAAATGGGTACCTGAATACGGGAATGTATGGACCTATACGGCAGCACCGAAAGTACGATTCCTTCAGGATAACAAGTGTGCATGCATTGAGCATTGACATGTGCGCATTATAAATATACTATTATTATTATATAGAAAGATGTACCACTTTCAATATCAATTTTAACCTCCGGTCCAACACACAAAACTCCCAAGTCAGACTTTGATCATGAGTTTGTAAGAAAAAGAAAGAAAATCAATAAACGCTCATTTAAAAATATCACTCAAAAGTTGAAATCGTGGCTGTATCGTTTTAATTTTATTTTTAAAAAACGGGCACCTGCTGACTTGTTACTGTTTCACCTTATTGATTAAATTGGCTCAGTCATCCTATGGACATTATTTACTGGATTGAAGAAAGAGTACATTATCATTGCGTTGATCACATTTTACTCTATTATCTAATTACATGTATATACATCAGAATTTTTATATTTAGATAATTTTAAAAAGAATTGTCACTGCCCTTGCAATTGCAAAAAGGGATTCTGATTCTGATGTTGCAAATAAAAAATGTTGATGATGCATTTCTTCTCCAAACTTTGTGTTATTGTCTGTATATCGCATATTGCTATATTAGTTATATAAAGAAAAAAGAGAGTCGCGCTACCGCCAAACTGTTTTAGTAAGAGTTATGTCCCCTTGAAGCTCTTTAGTCAAGAAGGTGGCGGAGCGAACCGGGCTAAAGGAAACTCCTTACGGAATTTTTCCTCCAAAAAAGTTGACTTATTAATAATTTCCGTATTTTCTTTTGCATTTTGGACGGTAGAATTTTGTATAAGAATATCTTCTATCTGTGGTGTGATTTTGAGTAGAAACTGATCGTCGGAAACTATGCACACGGGTGATGAACTCAAAGACTCCAGGCGTGTCAAAAAATGCTTGCTCGAATGTTTTGAGCTTTCATTTTTGAACGAGGTAGACTTTTGAAAAACGATAAATTGAAGCCTGAAAAAGGTCTGTTGTTTGCTTTGTTCACATTTTTTGTCGAAGTAAGCCAATATTGACCACTGTGCATTAAAGGATTTGTGAAGAGATTTTCATTAAAAAAGAAAAGAAATTGACTGAATATCTGATTTTAAAGAATGGCCACAGAAACAATGTATCCTCCAGGGGTGCTGGAGCCAGGAGAAATTCCTCCAGAACTTTTAAATGGTTTATCTGAAAATGGCAATGGTACTGAACATACTGAACATGTGGAGGACGAACCTGTGATAGATATTGTCATAAACAATGTGGTGTGTAGTTTTAACACAAGATGTCATCTGAACTTGAAAAGAATTGCCCTGGAAGGAGCACATGTTGAATTTAAAAAGGAGCATGGAGTAAGTGAGATTTTTAAATGTCAAAATACGCATGCATTAATTGTATTTCTTCCTTTCCAAACACTTTAATAGGATGGACACAGTTTGTCATGAATTGGAAAGTTTTGTTGAGACAGACAGATTGTCATAATAACATGTATGGTCATGTAGGCCTAATTAGTAATACGTTTGTAGGATGTGAAAATGTGCAATAATGTTGTATAAAGCAGTCATCTCTGTATAAGTGTTTGACTTCTGTCTCAAAACACTAACTGGCCCAAGTAAATACATAAAAAGTTTATTGTTAAGTGTGTAATACATTGTTTCCTTTTCATATTTGGAACATTTTGGAAGATATTACCAAGTTCCGTTGTCATACACCTTTCACTCATACTCTTGTCTATTTCAGATGTTAAACATGAAGTTAAGACGACCTTACACTACAGCCAGTATTTGGTCATCAGGGAAAATAACATGCACTGGGGCAACAAGGTAAATGTATTCTTGGATCATTCATTTTCTCAGGAATGAAAATAACAAATAATATTCAAGTTATTATCTATCATTGTTTATGATTTTGGTTTCTATTTTAGGGCGATTTTTATAATATTTTCACTCATTATCATAATCACAGAATAACCAATTAAAATCAATAGATTTGTTTGAGAATCCAGAGTACTTTCATTGAAGTTCCTTTAAACATGATATAGGCTATATTTTTCGCTTTGATGTGATTTAATTGCTTATATTATACTCATTTGTTTTGCAAAGGATGGTTTTCAGAAAGAAAAAAATAATGTTTTCAGAACTTTCAATAGTTCATATTCAAAAGTTTCTCTTTTCTGTTACAGCGAAGATGACTCTCACAGGGCTGCTCGTAGGTTTGCCCGCACTCTGCAACGTCTTGGTTTCAACGTGAAGTTCACTAACTTCAGAGTTGTCAATGTTCTCGGCACTTGCAGTCTACCATTTGGAATAAAAATAACCAATTTTTCCAAAGCTCATAGACACACAGCGAGGTAGGTTACAAACTATGGTAGGATAAATAACCTAATTACGGAAAATATATTTTAAAATTCTGTAAAACCCAAAGTACTTTTAAAAATTATCAAATGATAAACATGTAAGCGTCAATTGGACTTGTTAGAAAGCAAGTCCTATTGATCTCATGAACCGACACTGAAAAATTTGGTGACCTTGAGATTGTTTTCAAGGTAAAGGGATGAGGTTATGTATGGCATGTATGAACTACTCATTTATGCACTTCTTGTTCAAACTGCAGTAGACAACTGAGTCTCTTTGTAATGTTGAGGTTTAATAGCAGTCCGCTATGCTTTGTATTTTAGCTGCGATTATTTTAATTTGTTAGAGTTATACCCCTTTGTCAACCATGTGGTTTTGGAATGTGTGTGAAATGTATGCAATGACATCTTTGCAGTCTTCCAAGTTGCAGCATAACCTCATAAATCCTTAAATTTGCACATGCAAAAAGCAATGTACAGAATGAAACAATGCCAAACTAAATAAATGTGTAAACTGTGACTGAAATGTTTATTATCATGTGCAAATTGAAATGTCAGTGATTGTGACCTGTAAGATTGTGCAAATTGGAATGCAAAATGGATTTACCGGTACTAAACTCTTGTGCTCTTTGAATTGAATGAAACTGGAAAACACCACACTCTTAATTACCAAAAAATGACATAACAATCATGATACAATTCTTGTTTTCCCTCTATTGCAGTTACGAACCAGAGCTCCACCCTGGAGTGACTTACAAGATACCTGACCCAAAAGCAACTCTAAAGATCTTCTCCACCGGCAGTATAACTGTTACAGGTACAACTTGATCATGTCATGGGAATGTAGATCTAATGTTAAAGATAATAATAATAAGAATCTATGCCATTGGTTGTGTTTGAATTCCATATCTTTCTGCACATTACATTTATCTAATGACTTGTTACTTGTTTTCTTACAGCGCCATGTGTAGCCAATGTCCAGTCTGCTATAGAGCATATTTACCCTCTGGTAGCCGAGCATAAAGCTGAAGATTCTGACATTGACCCTGATACACTTCAAAAAGAAAAGTTGTTTCTCTCCGGGAAAGGTGCATACGTGCGAGCGAAGGCTCAGAGACGATTTGCGGCTGAGCATGCTCACGATGATGAAGACGATGAAGACTCGTGCTCATCTGAAGACGAAAGTTTTGAAAGTGAGGAAAGCCATGACTGAAGAATCGTGCATGATTCATCTTTGGTTGTACATGGGAGCGTTGTGTGACTGAAGTGGGGTGTAATTGGCGATGTTTCCTTTCAATTGCTGGTTTGACCTTGTGTCTGGTTAAAATGAACCTGAATCTGAATTGATATATACTTTGACAGTGTCAATTTGACAAGAGAAGGGTATAATTGGCAATATTGCTGTTCAGTTTGTTCAGTTTTTCTCAAATATTTGATCACAGTCCGTTTGATCAAGACTAAATGAACCAGTATTCCATCACACATCTAACATGTGTCGTCACCAGTTTCTTATGGAACTAGATACAGCTAAGACTACAGGTGTTTTAAGAGTGGGTATGTCTGATAGTGTCACAGGTGAGGAATAGATTGACCGGAGTTCAAGTGAGACATTCAGTGTACATAATGTACAGAACATCAGTTTCTTTTGAGACTGTATTAAATTCGAAGATGTGACGTAACTGGAGATACCGCCCATCTGGCTTCAGTTGGTGCTGTGGGTACCATTTCTGGATGGGCAGAGTACCTGCATCACTTCATCCCTTGCCTGGGAAGTACCCTCGGTCTACTCTCAACAGGTGCCCAGCTTGACCATTCATGGTATTCTGTAGCTCTGCTAACATCCTTGACCATCCACAGTCTGCATACAGATTGAGAATGGGGCCCCTGTTCAATGTCCTTAAGCTGAACTTACAATTTTGGGTACTTCTGCAGTATCAGTGGACCGACTGATTTCTGAATGATTGAGGGTAAATCAGTTGAGACCCATGCTGTGAACAGTCATTGTGTAATAAAAAATGTTCCATACTGGCTTGATGTTGGGGCTGATTTAATCAGTGAATATGTATGAACAACGAGTTTGATATTGTGTCTAATTAGGATATGTCAAGTATATGCATTTATTCCAGTCAATATCATTGTCTTTTCTATAGTTTCATTTACTGTGATGTGAGTAACAATTCCTCAATTCAAGAACTAACCAAGCACTGTAGAAATAGAAAGGTACTAATTTACTAATGCAATTCAGTTTTGTCACTTAATTCTTTGGGTAATGTTTTGGTTAACTTACATAACAAACATCTTTTGTAGTTTATTATCCCCCGCCACAACGATGTTGGCAGGGGATATAGAAATGAGCTCAGTCCGTCCGTCTGTCTGTCTGTCCGTCTGTGCATCCGGGCTTTTCCATTCCGGCCTCAAACTTCAAAACTATTCAATATATTTTGCTGAAACTTTGTACAGGTATCAACCAGGTAGTCTAGATGTGACTTTTGCTACCGGTATATAGAAATTTGAGAATTTTTTTTTTTTTTACAAATGCAATCCATCTGGACTTAGAACCAAGAAGAGGGAAAACTATATTCCGGCCTCAAACTTCAAAACTATTCAATATATTTTGCTGAAACTTTGTACAGGTATCAAACAAGTAGTCTAGATGTGCCTTTTGCTATATAGAAATTTGAGAATATTTTTTTTTTTTACGAATGCAAACAGTCTGGACTTAGTTTTCCCTCTTCTTGGTTCTATATTCCGGCCTCAAACTTCAAAACTATTCAATATTCTTCCTGAGCGACGTCTAGAGGTCAGGTTAGAACTATCACTTATGAGTTATGAGTTATAACAATTTTCAAGAAAGTAAATGCATTCTTTATTCAAAATGCATAAATATATTCAAAATTCCTACATGGCGGGGGATATGGCCGATATGTCTGCTTGTATTATGTTAGTCCTTATTTTTTTTTTACTTTCATATTTTCTGTTCAATTATTTTATTTTCTCACGTTTGTGTGAACTCATATATTTAGGTTCAAGTGTAAGCTCAAAATTTGTTTATTTAAAAAAGATCTTGAATATTATACTAACATATCACTTTAAAAGATATATGCTTTGTTATTAAATCCTTATTCTTTCATTCGTAAATATCACCATAAAAAGCTTATTCAAAATATTTGTGTGGTTCATTCATCTTTTCTGACTTAGTTAGGTGGGGTCCCCCTGTACCTTATATGACTTAGTTATTGTTAAATTTCTGTCAAATTTTATTGCCATCATTTTATTATTTTGATGAGTTTGCATTTACATTGTGGAACGTTTGTCATAAAGTATGTATAAATATGGCTTAATTGATTCACCTTTAGTACAAAGGCCTATCATTAATCATCTTCTTCATTAGTAGAACCATGTAAGCCAATGTTTAAACAAGAAACTCCAAAAGTTTTTTATATTTACATATTCCTGAATCTGTGAGAGATGTCCGTGATGTGAGGCTCAAATTGACAATTGCCTTATTCTCTGTGAACGAGATGTTCCGTATTTCATGTCACTAAAACACTGAATGCTTTAACTATGATAAAGAGTTGCTGTTATTTGAAATGTAACAAAATGGTTCTCCTGTTAGTCATATAAATACATATGGTCAACTTCCAAACGCAAGGCATAACTCTTGCCAGTCTGCATTACTGGCTGATTTAACCCTTGCAGTATTTCCCTCGCTTTGTTGTGTCAAGATAGTGAATCACTGCACCAGAAATGCAAAGCGGGCCTGGATTTCTAAACACAGATTTCTTAAGGAAATACTGCAAGGCCTAAATCAGCCAGTAATGGAGACTGGAAAGAGTTATGCCTTGCATTGGGAAGTTGACATATGGTTGAAATCAACTTCCCAATGCAAGGCATAACTTTTGCTACTCTCCATTACTGGCTGATTTAAGCCTTGCAGCATTTCCTTAAGGTTTCTGTGGTTGGAAGTCAGAGCCCACCATGCATATCAGGTGCAGCGATCCACTATCTTAGCACCAAAAAGTGAGGGAAATACTGCAAGGCTTAAATCAGCCAGCAATGGAGACTGGCAAGAGTTATTCCTTGCATTTGAAAGTGGAGTTGAAATGTACTCCCTGGAAACTTCAGTATCTCTGTTACAACCTGTGGAATTAAATGTTGTATGTTGCTATAGGGTTTGTAATCATAGTTTGGAGTTTGCATTTTATTTTCTCACAAAATGCCATCATTTGTACAATGGCAAGTGTCATATGAACTGATATTGTTTACTGTGGTGGTCGGCCAGTCTCTGGTTATTTTCAGATGGGCCAGTTGAAAAGTGGCCAGCAGACCCCCCTTACATCAACATTGTCAGTGAACCATTGCCAATAGAAATGGGGCCCAAATCTCCATGACATTTTAGGCTTTCTCAAACAAACTTTATCTTGGGAATACATCATTTTTCTGGATACTCTATCATAACCTCTATTAACCAGTACATCAGATAATTCTAGATGAAAAACATTCAGATTGATCATTCATATCCATTAAATAGTCCCAAGACAAAGTTTACCAACCTACACGAAAGGTTTTGACCGATTTCATGTTCATTTTAAGAATCTTCATTTCTTGTTTAAATGTGAACCATGATTCAGTATTCATTGAAAAATAAGTTGAATATGAAATATCTTGAATCTCAGATAATATGATAATCATGATATATGATCTTTCATTACACTTTCATATCATGTATTGAGTTTGCTGCTCACTGTATATGCTTTGCCATCCACTCACAAGATGGGAAGGCCGTGAAATGGACAATCTTATGGACGTGTGTTGTATTATGTGACGATGTTCATTATTTCCATGTATATCGTGTAATGGTTGTTGCACTTCAACTCAGTGCTAAGCACAGCTCCCCGAACAAGTGCTACTATACGTGTTGGAATTTGACTTACGAAAACGTATTGACACAATCTTTTTTCAGTTTTGTTATCAAAATGTTGTGTCGAAATAAAATGTTCCAATAAGATTAATATCTGTTGTTCTTTGAAAATTAGAGAATTACGAGTGCTGTTCAATAAATACAATGCTCAGAACATTGTGAAAGAAAGAGAACATGAGTAATGTAGAAGGGCAGCTTGTCTGTTTCTAAACCAGTTCAGTTTTTGCTTATGGAAAGAAGGCAGTTGACTCAAAACAATTTATGTGGTTCGCTGAGAGCGAGCACTGGGACTACACTCCATTTGAATATTTAGAATTACACTCAGAACACTGCACTGCTCTCGTTGAAAGGAGTTACATATGAGTCCATCTGTAAACTTTTCGCTTTTTCAACTTCTCCAGAACCATTGACTCTAGAGAGCTGAAAATTTATGTGCAGACTTCTTGGCCAGTGGGGATTCTAAATTGTAGATTTTGTGACCCCGTGACCCCAAATATGGTCAGAGGGGTTATGTAATTGCATTGTGTTGACCTGGGGAGTGACCATTTCCTGGTGATAGATGCAAACAGCAGCTAGTTGTTAGTGAGCACTATTACACAGAGGTTTCAGGTTACTTCAAAATTCTGTGCTGTGTAATAGACTGTTTGTGAGAATGGTTTAATCTTGCATTCAGACTCTGAAAAAAGATTTTGTTTCATAAAACATCACCATTTTTAGTAAATATTGAAAAGGAGCCTACATGAAATGGGATTTTCAGAAACTGAGGCTCCTTTTCAATTTACAATATATGTTGATATTTCCAGAATACAAAAAAGACTTCAGACAATATATTGCAAAGGTCTATTATATATATAATGAATGTGGATTAATGTGTAACAAATTTTGATAATACATTATACCTTATTATTGGACATTTTAATCTTTTCCTTAGAGATGAGGTTCAGAGCCAATGGTTCTATTTTTTTTCACTTCTCAAGAACCGCTGTACCTGTTTATTGGGGAGATATTTTGCAGCAAGGGGAACAAAGTTTGTTCATTTTGTTCCTAGTAACCTCCCCTCAAATATGGGTGTGGCAAGCATTTTCACTAAAATCTTTGATTTATCCAAAAACAGTATCTATTAGAATATATTAACAACCATTATCCAAAAACAGTTGGCATAGAAGCTGAAATTTTCAGAATAACACCTTTGAAACATGGAGACTAAGAATTGCAAAATAAAGCGCTTTACCATTGAAGGGCTATGATTTAATGTTGAAGGTGATCATATAGCTGATGTGGTGATCTTGGCATTTGATAGGTTGGGAATAATGTAATACCTATTGACTTGGGGGCCATAGGGCGACCAAATCTACAATTTATCAATTATAATCCTCATCTGCCAAGGAGTCTGTACACAAAATTCAGCTCTCCATTGCTTCTTGAGAAGTTGAAGAAGCAAAAGTGTTATCGACAGATGGCCGGACATTGGACACCATGCCATACAACAAGTGGTTGTAACTAAGGTGACATGATCCCCCGCAGCAAATTAATAATTCAAAATTGAAAAATAATGTCAATATCAGCAAATTCCACTGTCAAACATGTCGGGAAAAGTGAAAGCTCCACTGTGACCTTGAGAATAATGTCACGGTCACCAAAATCTAATCAGCGCTTTGTCTTCCCAAGGAAGTGCTTTGTGTAAGATATGATGGAATTCCTGTGAATGGTTCTCGAGATATCCCGCTGACAAGATTTTCATGTACATTATCATGTTGAAAACAAGTAGTTGTCACTAAGGTGACATGATCCCCCGCCGCAAATTAATACTTAAAAATTTAAAAATAATGTCAAGATCAGCAAAATTGACCGTCAAACATGTTAAAAAAGTCAAAGTTCCACTGTGACCTTGAGAAAAATGGCAAGGTCATCAAAATCTAACCTACCCTTTGTGTAAGATATGATGAAATTCCAGTGAATGGTTCTTGAGATATCCCGCTGACAAGTATTACACACATGTACATCAACATGTCGAAAATTTAAAATTCCACTGTGACCTTGAGAATAATGTCAAGGTCACCAAAATCTTATCAGTCCTTTTGCTTTTTGTAAGATATAATGAAATTTCGGTGAATGGTTCTTGAGTTATTCTGCTGACAACCTTAACATGTACATTAACATGTCGAAAAATTCAAAGTTCTGCTGTGACCTTGAAAATAATGTCAAGGTCACCCAAATCTATTCAGCCGGTCGTCTTCCCTAGAAGGTGCTTTGAGTAAGAAATGATGGAATTCCAGTGAATGGTTCTTGAGATATTCCGCTGACAAGCTTTACATGTACATTAACATGTTGAAAACTTCAAAGTGCTGCTGTGACCTTGAAAATAATGTCAATTTCACCAAAATCTAATCAGCCCATCATCATCCCTAGAAGGTGCTTTGTGCAAGAAATGATGGAATTCCGGTGAATGGTTCTTGAGATATCCCGCTGACAAGCTTTACATGTACATTAACATGTTGAAAACTTCAAAGTTCCGCTGTGACCTTGAAAATAATGTCAAGGTCACCAAAATCTAATCAACCCGTCGTCTTGCCTTGGAGAAGCTATGTATAAAATATGAAGAGAATCCAGCGAATGGTTATTGAGATATCCCGCTGACAAGGGTAAAATGACAAAGTCTCGTTGTGACCTTGAAATGAAGGTCAAGGTCTCAAACTACTGTAGGAACATTACTCTTCCTATGATGAACCCATATGCAAAATATGAAAAGAATCCAGTGAATGGTATTTGAGTTATTCCATTTCGTACGGACGTACGGACGGACGTACGGACGGACGCAGCCGAATACTATATCCCCCGCTTCGCGCTAAACGCGCGGCGGGGGATAAAAATCAGTTCCACTGTGACCTTGAGAATGATGTCAAGGTCACCAAAATCTAATCAGCCTGTTGTCTTCCCTGGGAGGTGCTTTGTGTAAGATATGATGGAATTCCTGTGAATGGTTCTTGAGATATCCCGCTGACAAGAATTACATGTACATAAGCATGTATGAAATTCAAAGTTCCACTGTGACCTTGAGAATAATGTCAAGGTCACCAAAATCTAATCAGCCTGTTTTTTTTCCCATTAAGCCCATTGAGACAAGCTGAAACTCTCTTAAAGAGATCAACCTGAAACCAGGGATTCAGTTATCAAAAACAATATTTCCAACAAACACTATTCCATTCTTCAAATTCATAACATTTTAGCCCTTCAGATTTTCTATCGTAACCTCTGTTACATGATACAAGCAATATTTCTCTATTCTGGCATAATCCCCTGACAGTGAAAGTTTGCAACATTGGTAACATTCTTATTTTGTTCCAATCATACATTATTTAACATCTGCGACCATATTCTGTCTTTTGAGGGAGTTATTGTTTAACGCTGCAGGAATTAGTGGTAATTAACAGTATATGCGCATAACAAAGATAAGGTAACTCCAGTCAATGCGACAGTAATAGAATGCTCAGTTTGAACATAGACGTTTGCACAACTAACTTGTAGCAATCGATCAGGATTCTAAATTTTTAGCCAAGAAAGGGCTCAAAGCTTAACAGAGGTTACAATAGAAAATCTGAAGTCTGTTGAGCTAAACTATTAATAAAGTATCGGTATACAAACACGAAGGCGTGGCGAGACGACAGGATATTTCGAAAATTGCTTCACTATGAATTCAACACTTGATCAGAGGGAAGCTTTGAAATGTGAACTACAGAGCCAGCTCAACGGACCAATCAGATCGTTCGAAGAGGTGTCTACTGCGGACTAAAGTTCACGGGAGAGGTTTTTGTGGCCGATTTTCGAGTTAGAAGAGTTATTAAACTTATCGTAGGGATGATATATGTTGTTTTGCGGAGAAATGTATAATTGATATGTATGTGCGTTCATTTGTGTATGTCACTAATTCTTAGCTTAACTTTTGACCTAATGTTGAATGGACCCTTCGATCGGCAACATGGCTGCCCGTGCTCCTTTACTCTGTTATATAGGGGGTAGGTTTGTTTTACCTATGTTTTACCTACATTTTACTTACGATATCGAGTTCCTGTGGTAACCCCTCAGGGAAGAGAATGCCAAGATACATAAATAGGCAAGATTTATGTGTACAAAATATTATTGTGATGAACATACCAATACAACCTTAATTTTGACTAGAAAATTATACTCTCCGTAGAGATTGTCATGGCAACTTTGGTAAGCGCTACTTGACTAGATAGGAGGATTTTCTTTAAATTGTAATTTGAATAGATAAAGTGATAAGCAAAATCTTGTCATAAAGTTTATTTCACATGTCATACAGAAGTAAAACACTATGTATATTTACATTCATGTATAAGTCTACAGACAACATGATATTCACAATGAATCACCTTTTCAAGAAAATGTTACTGTTTAATCACAGGATTAATTAATTCAAGGTTAAAAACACTTAGAGATGATCATGTATCAGCTTAGACATGGGCAAATTAATGGTTATTCAGTTATAACCATTAGAATAGCTGGCTAAATTGACAAACATTTGATGAGATGTTTTGTTTTTTGAAGTTTACATCTTTTTTTTATCATGAAATCCATTTTAAATTTGACTTGTTGTCCATTACAATCTCAATCTGCTAACACAGTAAGTTCTCATTCAGGCCACAGATTAGTTAGCACTTCACATATCAATCTTCGACACGTTTTGGAGGGGGACCACACGGTTGCAGCATCCTCTCCATAATGTTGAATCTGACTCGAGCACGGGCTTCATTTTCTGCCAGTGCAAAATAGTTGAGTGTATCATGGTGACCCAGATAGGAGGCGTAACTGTCTCTGTGTTGATTGGTCATCCACTCCCATTTGTTGGTGTCAGCGTGACCTGTGCCGATGTATTTTGACTGAAGATGTTCCAGTTGACTGTGGATGTTGTACCTGTCTCCCATGTTTGATGATCAGTGATTCTAAAACAGATAAATCATCATCGCATTATAATTTATATTTACTTACTTCACAATACAAGTTGGATGTTATTTATGCTGATCTGAGGTATATGAAATTGACTAAAACCTTGAAATGAGAACCTAAAATTAAATTTACCAGGCCAAAATAATAACCATCATTGTTGGCACTTTTGGAGAAAAAAATACGAACAATAGTGTAAATTGTAATCACTTCCGAAACAATGAACAGATACACAGTTTGTTTTCTTCTTTGGTCCGATAAGCCCTATACACTACAGTTGGCCTGTTTCTATAACGTCCAAAATAAGCTCCATAACATTGACAAAAGATCCCACGAAAACATGTGACACGGTCTTATAATTAGATAAATAGAGATGAAATAAACAAATTACTTACAATGATAATGAAATTAACTGTAAAAATGATGTTTCAACTTGCTAGAAATATATATTTAAACAGATTAAAAACATTTACGTCCTCACCAATTCAAACAATGCTTCAAATAGTTCAGCAGTCGTCGATCTATTTTATGAAACTCAGCTGCATTCGGAAAACCTCGGGATTGCATGAACGAGACAGTATCCAGTGCCCCTACTTTATCGAGTGGAACTACCTTTGCACTAAACCGGATTCTTATCATTTCAGCGCATAACGCATGTGAAATGACCAATGGAAGATATTCCCTTCCTGCAGATGTGTCCCTGTGAGAATTAAGGGGGTAACCTTTGTGGGAAGAGAGTGGTAGTAAATAAGAAAACAAAATATCATCTATAAAATGTAAAGACATAATAAATATGCGGTTTCATCAATGATAATTTATTACTTAAATAATATTCAAAGTTACGTGTATGTTTTCTTGGGATATTTTTTGTGGAAACGAAATATGAAGAGATCTTCTCGTAGTACATTTATTGGTCATTAAAAAACTTTTCCATCCTAAGCAACATAAGCATGAACACATTCCAGTCGCGTTTGACGTCATTTTAAATGTGGCTACATGGACATGAAGTCATAGATCATACGATAAGAAGAAATGGATTGTAAGACGAAAGTACAGAAGATTATTACCCGGAATACCGGCATGCATAAAGTTGATACTTAAAAGTCGAAAAATTACGGTATCTTTCAGAATAAACGCCACTTTCATATGTTCAGACTTCAACACTGATAGGGTATGTCTATATATATCAAGAATGATTTATAATCGAGAAGGGACCTCTGTTTTCTGAAAATCCCAATTCTCATAGTCTCCTTTTCAATATTTAATAAAATGGTGATATTTAATATGAATAAATACCTTTTTCAAAGTCCCGGTGTACATACATAATACTATACCGGTACATTTTATATAAATGCTATGTAGGCCTATATATGTATCTCTGTGTAAAGCTAAAGTGTTGTCTAGATGTATTAGGACTCTACCAAAGGTCTTATGGATTGATGGGTTGAAAATAACACTTTTATATCTTCAGTTGCAGCTTTTTTATAAGGCAATTTCCTTTTACATTCACAATATCACAAACCAAATTAAATTTCATTTAAATTTTTTTTTTAGCATAACAGTAATAAAAAAAAAAACAAGGCTCGAGATTTTATATAAATTGGGGAAAGATATCATTTCCTGCCAGTCGTAAGTTATTTTTCTAAATTGGGGGTGGGGGTATAACTTGTTAATTGTGACATTGGGCCTACGCGTACGTTTCGGAGACTGCCAACACACACACACACACACAGACACACACACACACACACACACACACGCACGCACGCACGCACACACACACACACACACACACACACACACACACACACACACACACACATATATATATATATATATATATATATATATATATATATATAACGGCAAATGTTATTCCTGTTTTCAAGAAAGGAGATAAATCTCTCCCAAGTAATTACAGACCTATTAGTCTACTGTCTATACTTGGCAAAATACTAGAAAGAATAATGTTAAAGCATTTGCATAACCATTTTTATAAGCATAGTATATTAAACAAATTCCAATCAGGTTTTACTGCAAATCATTCTACTACATCTCAACTCATTGAAATCTATCACAATATTTGTTCATCTCTAGATAGCCACCAATTTTACTGTATGGTATTTTGTGATATTTCTAAGGATTTTGACAGAGTATGGCACAAGGGTTTATTGCACAAATTAGAACATTATGGTATTCGCGGTGGCATTCTGAATTGGTTAACGGATTATCTGTCCGATAGACGACAACGTGTATGTATCAACGGTACATTATCAAAAGAACTACATGTTACTGCAGGGGTTCCCCAGGGATCTGTCCTTGGTCCTTTTTTATTCCTTGTGTATATCAATGATTTACCCGATAACTTGCAAAACGTCACTAGATTGTTTGCTGATGATGCATCACTCGGAGCTGCTGGAAAAGATTTATATTCTGTTGAAACTTCTCTTAACAATGACTTAGTCCAATTACATGAATGGGCTAACAAATGGTTGGTTAACTTTAACCCCAATAAGACTAAATTCATGCTATTTAGCCATAGTAATAGTCATCAAGTACCTAGATTAGTATTCAATAATGATCAACTGAAACGTGTACATCAACATAAACATCTTGGCCTTATCTTCTCGGACAATACTAAATGGTCCAATCATGTTGATCTTTCCATAGAAAAGGCTTCAAAACTAATCTCTTCTCTACGTGTGTTAAAGTATGTTTTGAATAGAAGTATTTTATCACGTATGTATGAAATGTATATTCGACCCATTTTGGAATATGCTTCTGAGGTCTGGGATAACTGTTCGAATGTTTTGTGTGACAAATTTGAAAAGGTCCAACTTGAAGCTGCAAGAATTGTAACTGGCTTACCAAAGTTTGCTTCAAGAGATAGCTTATACAAAGAAACTGGTTGGTTGCCTTTAAAAATTAGACGTGGAAATAAGAAACTTTGTACTTTTTACAAAATTATTAATATACAAGCTCCAGATTATCTGATTAATTTACTTCCACCAGCCACTGAAACTATTTCTCATTACAACTTGCGTAACAAATCAAATGTATCTATTCCAAAATTTCGAACTGCAGTCCTTCAAAAGTCTTTTATTTATGACTGTGCTCATCTGTGGAATAATCTTTCCTCGAAAATAAGATGTTCAAATTCATTATCGTCATTTAAAGCAAAATTATCTGAAAAAGAATGTAAAATCCCAAAATATTTTCTATTCGGCGATAGGAAGATGAACATTATACACAGTAAGTTAAGAAAGTCTTGTAGTTCCCTAAACGGTGATCTGTATCGTGTCAATTTATCTGAAAGTAAATCTAGCATTTGTGGTGCTTTAGTTGAAGATGTTTATCATTTCTTCTTGAGATGTCCAAGACATGCTGATCTTCGTTTAGAATTAAAGCAAAGATTTTATAATTTAAAGGCAGAATTTGATATTAATACAATCCTGTATGGAAACCCAAATCTTCCACAAACAGTCAATGAAAACATATTTCACCATGTTCATAAATTCATTGGAAAGAGTCAACGGTTCAAATACTACATTAATACTAATGTACGTATTTACCATATTCAAAGTGCATTTTGTCATAAGAATAACATTTCCAATTGTGTGTTGCCTTAATAATGTATATTACATGTTTACCCACTTCGTCACTTGTAGATTTCTTACTTTCTTGTTATGTATTCTAGCCTTGTAAAATAGTTGTTGATTACCTGGAGAGGGCTTCTATAAGTTTCACAACTTGTGCCCAATTCATTTCTTAAATGAATAAAATATGTTTTCAATCAAAACTTCTTTATCAGGAGAATTGTTACGAATATCAAAATGGGATACATATATCATTGATATGTTTATGGACCCCGTTTGAAAATTAAGATTGAAAATGTTAGAGTGCAACTACCGGTATACATTTATAATCCAGGAGAAACGCTATGTTTCAGGGCATTACCATTTGCAGAAGCCCAATGTTTTCAATTTACTGCTCGACGAATTGCGATTACATCTAAATCGAAACGAAACCTCAAATAAATTTTGATTTTTGGGGGGATATTTTAAAATGAAGATGTTATATGAAAATGAATTAAAAATATTTTTCGTAAAGCATCACGCGCATTCCATACACGGTGTTCTAGTCGATAAAACACCCTATCGCAATCGCAACAAGCAAAATTACCAGTTTAGTGCATTCGGTTCCGAACAATTCCGAATGCTTTGCCGTACCACGTGAACTGAGGACACCGGAAGTTTATAGTGGCGCTAAAACGTGCCGGTTGAATATTGAGAGTTTGTGCACGTGTTTGTGTGTTTTCTACTAAAGATATATGTTATTTCATAAACTGAACATTTTAAAAACAAATTGGTAAGTTTGTTTTATAAGAATGAATTTCGTCTGTCTCTCGTTCGACTTCGATTACACCGCCTGTCAATATTTAAAAGTTGTCAATATTTTTTCACCAGATCGGCAAATGCTGTTTTATGAAATGTAATTTAGATTTCATACAAAGTAACATGCTCAGTATATGAACTTAATTATAATGAAACAACAACAATTAGATCACAGAAATGAAAACGGCATTGTTCCACCTCGTTAGTTACCATGGTTTCTTCTGTCCATTGTGAATCAGGAAACTGTTAGACCCAGCTTAAATGTGTCTTATTTTGAACAAACCTTTGGTGAAAGAAAATTCAGGTAGTTCCACAAAATTTATTATCTATTTTATATATTATTGGTTAGTTTGTTACTATGCATGAATTGATTATGGATGCATCAGTAAAATTGAGAATTTATTAAATTGAAATAAAAGGAGTATCAACTATAAGAAGGAACGTCTACACTGAATCTGGCATACACATAGGCCTACATTGGAGATAATTATAATACTAACTTTCATTTCATTCAATTTTAAATTTTATCTGTGTAACAAAATGTGAGTTATAGATGCTTCTGTTTAAAATGACAATGAATTTACCAATTAAAATGAAATTTGAAATATTCATTTCAGCAGATGACCAAAAAGCTTACTCTAATCAAGTTTAGACCCATATCAGTTAGTCAATTGTTCATGATTGTATTAACACTTTTGTTGCAAATATCACTCATATTCCAAATCTAAAGGTGTTCACTTTCCTGCTTATTCAAATTCTTATTCAAAACATATTTTCATGAAATAAATAGATTTTGTGCAATAACTGAATCATCATGACATTTCTTTACGGGCTTTGCATAATATATGCTGCATATAATCTACAATAGTGAATAACATAAGTTTGCAACATATAAGCTTTTTAAATATAATTTGAAAACATATATACAAGAATCAAATTTTTATTTAGCTAGAGATTTTCTATTTCTATATTTCAAATCTAATTTCCTTCTTAATTCCTGACACCAATGTAACTAACCATCAGACACTTGAGATACACAAACAGCTTATGTCACCTGTATAAACTATACACAGCATGCTAGCTCAATTGTTTTATGGCTTAAACTAATCTGGCATCTATAGAGGAAATGCTTTATTGCTTGGCTGTTAATTAATAGGATAACGACAGTGGCACAGTTTACTGCCACCAGTAACTCTGTTATGACAGTAATTAAACAAGCTCGTTAATTGTCTGTCTCAGCTGGAGGTATATAAGGGGATTTTCAGATTTGGTCAGTACCTGTTTTACTTCACCTTGGAGAGAGACCTTCACTGTTCTTTAAGAGTTGATAGTTGTCTTTCATTTTTCAAATATTCAGAATGGGGGTAAGCATAATCTTGCTTCATTATAGGTTAGCAGAATGGTCTAGAAAATGTTTTTAGAATTCAGATGGTCAGTAATATAAGATTTTAGAACAAGGTCAAATGGGGAATTATTGTTCTTGACTTGTAAATTGTATAATTGTGTATGACATGAGAAAGTGTATGAATTCCTACTGAATGCTGTGGATCCCTGATAATTGTTATCCCCTGAATGAGAATATTTACTTTCTATTGTATTGAAATTTTAAACTGTTTTAGAAAATATTTATCAATGCAAATGTCTGGGTTAACTTTCCTGAGTTTCAAAATATATCTTTATCGACTGATGTTGTTCTTCAGATAATGGCAGCTGGACGTGGAAGAAAGAGAAGCCGTGATGTTGCTGGACAGAGCCAAACACCTGACTCTAAACGGGCAAAAACAGGTGAATTAACGAAAGCATTTACATGATTATTATTTCGCTGTATATCTCTTGGATACGTTGAACAACACCTGATGAATTAAAAAGCCTTTTCTCAAGTGAACACTTGCATTTATATAAATCTCTATAAAAGTAATCTATAAGTAATGAATGAATTGTTTAATAATCTTAATGATAATTATTTATAATGAATGGCCCTGTTATCTTGCAGTATCCCACCGGTCGTTCACCAATGTGGGAGGGGTGGTGCTGACCCTGGGGGAGGGGGATGTTGGTCAACTGGGTCTGGGGGAGGACATCATGGAGCGATCCCGCCCGGCGTTCCTCAACCTACCTGACGCCGTCGTGCAGGTGTGTGCAGGGGGCATGCACACTGTTTGTGTCACAGACAAGGGAGAGGTAAGTCTCTGTTACCATAGTATTCCTATTGTCCTTAGAAAAGACTGCATGTTTTGAAAAAGAGAGTTGTTGTCAGTTGTCAGTTGTCAGGATGGAAAGATGATCTTGGCATTCTTATAGTTTTTAAGTAATTTCAGAAAATGAACATTTAAGCATTGTATTCGCTCAGTAAATAATGGATAAAATAACTAAATAACTAAGAAGTGAATTCTTATTTCATAGAGTGAGTGAGTTATTGTTTAACGCAGCTTCGGCAGTATTGCAGCCATTAGCAGCGATATTTCATAGAATATCATTTTGAAAACTGAAAATACTCCTTATGAACTTGAAGGATAACATCTGCTATCTTTGTTCACAGCTGTACACATTTGGCTGTAATGACGAGGGCGCCCTGGGACGCAACACGTCTGTAGAAGGTTCCGAGACTCGGCCGGGGAAAGTGGACCTGAAAGCTAAGGTCATCCAAGTCAGCGCTGGGGACAGTCACACCGCTGCACTCACGACCGAAGGGATTGTGTATGCCTGGGGAAATTTCAGGGTAAGTTTAAATTAAAATGTTTTTAGAAAAATATTTCAGTATATGAATTCAGTCAGTGGAGGCAAGTTACCTGGCAGTTAAGATAATGCTCTTTTCAAGCAAGAAAGAGTTTGTAATTTGTATACGTATAGTATAAAGACAATTCTGTAAACTTAGGAAAACAATCTCTTGTTATTAACTCACAAATTCAGCAGAATCTAAGAATTTGGTGTTCAATGAATTAGAATTGAATTTTCTTTTATATAATCACAGGATGCGAATGGATCCATGGGTCTGACAACAGCTGGTATCTCGAAGGTACCTGTCATGGTACTCCCGGATGAGGTCGTGGTGAAGATTGCATCAGGCAGTGACCATCTTGTCTGTCTCACCAACAACGGGGAACTGTACACACTCGGTAAGAAAAATAAATAATTGTTTAGAATAGTAATTGCATTTATGATGTCTAGTGAAAATTGAAGGTATTTTTCATGACATTTTGCAAAACAGAAATAACTGAATAGATATAGCAATTATTATCAAACACATTTTGTTATTATTTCCACTGGCTAGTCTATGACAATATTTTTTAACTGTCCTTATTGTCTATTGTCTATTACATTGAATTCCCACTTCCTATACATGAACCTTTTTCCATGTTCAGGCTGTGCAGAGCAGGGTCAGCTGGGGAGAGTTGCCGGGTGTTTTTCAATGCGGGGCGGCAGAAAGGGACTTGGTAAGAATGTCAACCTCATTCTAACTTTCTTGTCTTAAAGAGGTTCCCAACAATAATCAAAATTAATTGCTGTAAATTGGCATGATGCAAGCTGAATATGTATTATTCAAGATTCAAAAAGAAAAAGTGTGTGTCAAGGACCTTTTTTTCCTGCAAAATGATGTTTTTTGGAGATTATTTAGAACATATTATATTAGAACATTTAGATTATTTCATTTTTAAGTATGCCGTAGTTTATATTTCACTCATTCTGTAACATTCTCGTCAATGCTTTCTTGTAACATGTCCTTTCTCTAAGAAATCCTTACTGCCATTCTTCTTTGTACCATACCAACAGTTTTCATATTTCAAAACATTTTATTTTCACTCACATATTATTTGCGATACATTGAATGCATGCCTCTGCTTGTTTAGATCTGATCCTGAACCCAGGGTTGGTGCGGTGTAAGAAGTATCGGGCACGGAGGATGGTCAAGTTCTCAGACGTTTGGACTGGTCAGTATATGACCTTCGCCCAGGAACTGGATACAGGAGAGATCTACGCCTGGGGGCTCAACAACTACAACCAGCTCGGTATGCAACAATTGGCAAAAATAGAATCTCACTAAGTTACCTGTTGATCATCAGAGTTTTGTAGAATAAGAATTACCTCCCTTGAAGTGGTTTTCTTTGACATTGTCTGATTTATCAATTATGTTTACATAACCTTATATTAACAAGTATAGAACAACAATGGTCTTGGCATAGTAGCGTTAATGAAGATATCATACCCCAACCTTTGCATATAATTTGGCAGAACAATTATTAAAAATATAAAGATTAACAAATGACATATTTTCTCCAGGTTTTGATGACATGGAGAACCGTCTGGTGCCCGAGAGAGTTGCCACATTCTGTTTGGGTCAACAATGGAGGAGTATACAGGGGGGACAGCATCACACTGTCGCTCTCGACATGGACGGTGAGTTCCACGTAGACTTAGACAGTAAATACCTACTGTTAAGTAGGCACTAGGCAGTCTCAGTTATGCTAAATGAATATGAAGATTGAAATCCTCAACTTGTTTAAGTCTGATCATTAAGATACATTCTTGCATACAAACTTACAAGCTTGTGTTTGTGATGTGAATTTCAGCTGTTTTGGGTTTGTCCTAACTTGGATTACCACCTTGAAACCTTAAAGGTGCATCCATTGTGTTTCATAAAATTTGATTTGGCTTTAATACGTTCCAACACACCATATGGGCTGTTTACAATACAAACAAATTCATTAAGCTTGCATATTCATCCCGAATCGTCATACATATCATTATTACTAGTTTCCAATTAAAATCAAGTAACATCATTATGTATGTGCAGAAACCGAAAGTACACGTTTTATTTACATGCACAGTAGTTATATGACCTATTGAACATTATCAACCCAAATTTGTTATCTTGTCTGGTTTAAGTAAGATTTCAAAATTACGTTTGACTCATTGACGCGCGCCACACGCGGTGCATTGTCCGGTTTTCGATCAGAAATCGATACTTTTACCTTCATATCGTCAATATACTAGGTCGAGTATCATCAAAATGGTAGTTTTCGGTAACAGTTGATACTTCTTGACACCATAAGACCATTTATAACGTTTAGCATATTTGACCCCCCAACAACACAATGGATGTACCTTTAATCCCAGCATTTCAGCCAAAACTTCCTCATTCATGTTCAAGTAATCAGACACTTTATGTGTATTGCAGGCCAGGTGTACTGTCTAGGTAGAGCGGACTACGGTCGACTGGGACTTGGTGACGGAACGACGGAGAAGTCGATACCTACACCACTACCAGGACTCAAGGATAAGACCTGCAAGCAGATTGCTGCCGGAGGATGTGTCTCCTTCGCTGTGTCGGAGAAAGGTCAGTGTGAGATTTAGTGCAGTACAGTGACATTTGAAATGGAAATAATATATTCATGACAATTCTAAATGCATGGTATGAATATAACAAGCCAAATGTAAAATCTTTTTTGAAAATTTTGTACATTTAATTAAAGAAATTAAAAAATAACCTTCTGGTTTCTATTTTTAGTTTAAGTTAAACCTAGACACCAGTAATTGTATTGCTTTATGCTGTGTTGAGTCTTTATCAATTTCACATGGAGCTGTTCCTGTTTGCAGGTACGGTGTATGCGTGGGGAATGGGAACGAGTCGGCAGCTGGGGCAGGCTGAGGAGGATGATCTGTACACGCCCACTGAGATGGGCGGCAAACAGCTAGAAAACAGGTGAGGAATGATTCTGTTGAACCTGTAGAACAAGAATCAGTTTTCTTAATGATGCACGCTTGTGAAATAAATCTATCAAATCAATATATCCAGTGATGCACAGTGTAACACTAGGGACTGAGAATTATTCCTTGTAAATATTAGATCAGAATGGTGAGCTGATTTGCAGACTGTAGATCAGTTTAAACATTGCTTATAATGCGTGATAATGAGATGAAGACAGTTTTCAACATAGGAAAAATTTTCTGAGCCCACGTGTACGCAATACTCAAACCAGATCAAATTGCATCGGATTTGTTGATGCGTACTAATTTTCCTTCATTTCATGTCTTTGAGATATGTTTGACTAAAGTTGAGATACAAGCAACTAATTGTAATCTTCCTCCAATTTTGCAGACAAGTGGTGCTGGTCGATGCTGGCGGACAACACACAGTGCTACTGGCCAAGGACAAGAATGGAAACTGAAAGCAACGATTTTACCTGTAACTTGTACCTGTACTTGCTGCTATTTTTACCTTAAGTGCTCACTGAATAAACGAAGCAATATGGACAGATGACAAAGTGGATAAAAACTAACTTGATTTGATGCATTGCATCCTGTATCCAACATTGTCAATGATGTCAATTAAAACCCACATTTCAACATGAAATATTTTTGTTACAAGATCATGATAAACAGCAAATTGAACTAACTGAATGTAAAATTTGTCTGGATGAGTTATATTTTTATCAATCATTCAGCAAAGAAAACCTTTTGATCATAACTCGATGGTATGAATTGTATTTTATTTATTAACATGTACTAATGATTTTATGTTTAGAAAACATGTGTTCATTCAAAGGAAAATTATGAAAAAGATGGTCGCAAATTCTTTTAGTATTAGAAATGTTTTTAACAATGTCAATATCTCATGGTGTAGATCGTCATGAGTTTCAACATGGTCTTCTGATTTCATTGTATTGTATTGGTTTTAATTGTTTTAAATGTATACCTGTACAGTTTAAACATTGACGTGTATTTGTTATTGAATGTATTTTTATGCAGTCGTGTGTCTGAAGAACGAATGCTGATTGTATGATGTATTTGAAATAAAGAACTGATATCTGAATTATTTTCTTTTTTTTCTTTAGAATATTGAATCTTTGTAATTATATATAATAAACTTTCCAGTTACAATTATTATAAGCATAGAACTAATGATGGTCCACAAATTAGCTTAATGATAAGTTAATGTCAAGTATCCACCTGCGAGTTGCTCACCGACGGTTCACTAATGTGCATTATTACCTTGACATTATACATTTTCGAAGCTGCTTGCCTGCGCTGCGAGTCCATTTCGGACAGTACACCAGTACAACCAGCTACCCATTGTACAGCTGGGTGGACCGAGTGCAACGTGGATGAAGTGCCTTGCCCAAGGACACAACACAGCTTTCACATATCTTTTGTGTCTCCACTGAGATTCGAACCCGGGTCGTTGGCGTGAGAGGCAGACACACTACACCACCGTTCTTAGTCCATTTGCAAAGTCTTACTTACTTTGCCATTCTCGACAGTTTATCAGTAGACATGAAACAAATGGGGCATGATTTCCATCATTACCATGTGATGTCACTCTAACTTGGCATGTAGTCATATACAATATATAATGGGTTTATGGCATGGCATTGCGTCTGGTATCCTGCTGTCCATCCGTCCGTAAACTTTTCTTCACTTTTTACAACCTTTTTTCCAGAACGGCTGGCTCTGGCCGCTAGGGTGCTGAAATAGACCAATAGGGATTATAAAATGTAGATTTTAGTTCAAAAGCCAGTTCAGGAATGCTGTATTGAGTTATGGCCCCTGGGGCTTCTTTCACAAAGCAACATTTATCAACTCCCATCTTTTAACATTGTACTGTTCAGTAACTGAACTTGGTTGAATACCTGCTCTGATGCTCCAATGGGAAATATGTTTTTTCTTGAAACTGACACCTAAATGAAAATGTTGATGTCAGTAGTTCTGATGAAACACTTGATCCAGGGATTAAACACACAATTACAGTTCGTTTCCTTGGAAACCATTATAATATACTGAACAGCAAAATAAACCCTGTAACAATTTCGTAATTACTAATAACGCTATATTGAGCAAATTTATAACATCAGAGCATTCAAATGATGTTGACATGATGTTAATAACGTGTTGAACAACATGCAGAAATAATGATAAGTCAATACTGGTGTAGAACTTGTGCCAAAGTCATTCTCTGGGGCTCAAGGGCTCAATGTGCTTTTAAATGCAATTGGAACTTGTGCAAACACTCCCATGAAGTTGTTTGATGCAAAACCCCTGTCTTTGCTGATGTTGATTTAACGTTATGACGTCATTTTGAACTTCTTTCAAAATGGTTCTAACGGTCTCATAGAGCACATTACAGTCCTTTCAAACTGTTCAGCATGCAATCGGCCAATATCCCAGTTTCCGGAACGGTTTTTTTGCCAAGCATCTTAAACATCGAGACTGGAGTCACAATTTGGGATCCTGTTCACAGCAAGTGTCGGATTAAAGCATTAGTATTTTGAATTTTACCAGGCTCACGCAGACCATGTTACCATGACATCATGTGGCGTGCATTTTAGCGAACTGATACCATTTGACTTTGCAATGGTAACCATCTGTACTCTACAAATACCAATACCTCCACGTGTTCTCTGACATTTACTAATGATATGGCACACCATGGGCTGATATGCAATCAGAAACTATATTAATCATTAAAACTGACGTTTCATTTGCTGTGCAGTATACATTGAGGATATGATGGGTGTAACTTTGTCGATACACTTGATCAAGTTAGCAACTAGTTCCCAAAATCCATATATAGCTTATTAAGATGGGTTTATGGTATGAGCTGTGGCCCAGTGTCGGTCTCCTGTTCGTATAATTTTCACATTTAGGACTGATTCAGAATAATTGAATCCCCAACGCTGAAATTTTGTTGGGAATACCTAGGAGATCAACGTTTGTACACTTGGGTCTTGATCCCGCATATTGGCCAGTGTAAATTGCACCATACGTGTATATATTGACCTGTTGCATTGCACTGGCGTGAGCAGGAGCAGAAACTTCCTCACAGGATAGTTAGGACTAGTCATTAGGTGTTAATGGTCGAAGCTAGCAGCAGAAATGTGTATAATCTTGTTTAGAAACAATAATATACTTGTTACTCCTTAAAAAGCCGAGTGTGTAATGATCAAATTTGTGTTGCCATCCCTTGCACAATGTGGATTATTTATTGTTAATCCGGTACTGGGTAATGCCTTATTATTTGATAGGTCAGTCTTAACCTTAGAGGTGATTAATAATGTAAGACCTGATGCAACTTCTCTACGCAAGGCATAACACTTGCCAGTGACCATCACTGCCATGTCGCATTTCCTTACTGTTCCGTGCTAGGAAATCAGAGCCCACTATACATTTCAAGTGCAGCGATCCACTCTTAGTACCAAAAAGCGAGGGAAATAGTTCAAATACTACATGGCTTGAATTAGCCAGTAATGGAGACTGGCAAGAGTTATGCCTTGCGTCGGGAAGTTGAACCTGATGAGGTAAATAGTCCACGAATCTATTGAATGGCACTGGAGGCCCTGTTAAGAAACCTAGTCACAATAATGTTCCAATGGATACAAGTTTTCTTGTAATGGGACACTCCAGTTCATACTTTTAATCCATTTAAACAGCCAGTTTTTTTTATGTGGCATGAATCTTTATTTGAAATTTCTGTAAGTAACCCTATCCCGTGAGAGAGGTTTGAGGACAAATCTTGAGGAATTATTGAAAATATTTTAAAGGTCTTTCCGCTTTGGGACGCTAATCAATGGTTGTGATACCTGAACATTTTAATAGAATAATTTTCAAAATTATATTTTGACAAACGTCATCAAAATATCTCAAATCTGTGACCTTTTAGGTGCCAGAAAAAAACCCACCAAGTTAAAAATATATTTCTTGTGTGTAACATACATGAACATGTCGGCAACGAGTTCATGTTTTTCGGATCTTTTTAAATAGCAGAAATATGAGGACACAAATTCCAATTTAACCATATAAATGTGAAAAGCCTGTAATCAGAGCTTTCATTCGTTATACAACACGGCATAGCTATACTTGAGTGGATAAGAACAGAGTTTGTATTTGTATTTTTGATCTCAACAGAGGCGGCGTCCTCGATGACCATTCGGCTCAAATTTGACCTTGTTCCTCCACTTAAGTAGTCCAAGATATGTTTTATGTTTAACCAAGGAATAACATGGATGCCCATCTAATATGTGATATACGTCTTTGGTTTAACGGAATGGTTCAGGGTTTTACCAATTTTAGCCTCTTCAATACCATATTTGAACACGGCGGAATGATAAAGACACGAACATTGTCAACAAATATTTTTAATAAAAACTTAAAGTCACAAATATATTCTAATAAATACAAAATGTCACCCCATCATTGTCATGTAACTACCGCAATGCTTGTAAGAAAACCGTCGATAGAAAAAAAAATCTGACACCTATATTTCCAATTGTAAAACGAGTTTCAATAATGCCACTTTGAACACGTCTTCCTCGATGAGAACTTCTGACTACCTGCTATCCCTTCACACATGCAAACAAATGAAAGCACAAAAAGCAGTCCTATGCCTGATTGACGCCCACTTTATCTTCTGAATAAGCAGCTTATATGTAATGGTTGAAGGATGATAATGAAAATATAAAATCAAACAAAATTCCACTTAATTTCGATCAAAAATACAATCCCTATCATCAATCATTCAAGATCAGATGATATTTGATGAGATTTAAAATTATTACAGATCGACTAATTGGTCTCATAACAAGGGATAGAAGACATGGATTTAACGTTTTCGGAAATTGCGTCCTTTGCCAAGGTCAAAGGTTGTGACCTCACGTGGATGGTCATAAGAGATCATGTAAATGTTAAAACAATTCACACAGTCAAAAACTAGTACCCAATCTGAATGGTTTTGTGACAAGGGATAGACATCGAGAGGTTATTGAATATTTTACTGGTGTCAGAAAATGCATTCTATGCTAAGGTCAAAGTCAAGAGGTCAAAGGTTAAACAATGACCTGAATGATCTCGTACCAAGGTATAAATATTTTAAGTATCGAAGTCCGTTTATTCACCATTTAGAAGTTATTGTCACAGTTAAAGTTTCAGAAAATGCATCGTATATACATTGGCAATTGTCACATTTAGGTTTAAATAATTACCTCACCTTTATGGTTTGGGTAGATATGTTAAGTCTTATCACTGACCAATCAAAAGTCCTACCAAAGGTCAAAGTTTACAGTAGGTCTGAACTGTGAAAAACAAGAGCTGTAAGTCAAGGACACGTCTAGAAATATTCATCGAATCAAACAGAACTCCAGATCGATATGCGCATTATTGACATATATTCCAAATGTCCGAGAGATTGAAAACAAACTGTGAGAGAACATGAAGATTTTCTGGATAACAACTTTTTTAATGTGAAAATACACGACGTTTCGGAGTACATACTCACTCCTTCATCAGGTGGAATGTGTCACATGTTATCCAGAAAATCTTCATATTCTTATGTATACCACTTCTAAATGATAAACGGGTACGGCACCCTTCTCCGGGTCGGACAGACGGACGGATTGACGTACGGACGACGTCACTGCATCAATCCTATTCAGCTTCACCGGTGCGTTTTATTAAAATAAAATATGATAAATAGAGAAAAACATCATCTCGATCACAATTTTGCATTGGTTAATACTTCATACTTCTCTCGACAATAAGAACTGTGGGCTGTGGAGCCTCAATCACGTTTTGCATTGGTAAGTTCCTTATACCAAATCCTCATATCACTCTTGATCTTACTGGCTATTTCAGACCGGAGGTAGTAAATCGTCATCAACTGCGCCGTGATGAGTGTGACGTAGGCAAGGATTATGTTGACGAGACTCGGTCTGGTGTGAGCAGCTTTTCCCTCTGTGATGTCGACCCGAACTCCTTCCATCTGATACAAGATGGCGACCAAGCTGGTGAAATGGAAAATAGAGTGCCCATGGCCGATGATATCAAACTTCCCTGGTGCAAACCGTTCAGGAGCATGAGAGACAAACAAGACGCCAGTAGATACAATGAAGAAGAAACATATAGTCAGATGGTTCAGGGAGTGGAGGGAGCAGTTTGGTGTGGCCATGCACTCGTAATAACGGGCACCCACCGGGACGGAGATGACCAGCGCGTAGAATATATATGCTGTCATCATGGTGGCGAGTCGGATACCATGTGAGAAACCTGTACACTTTAACTTAGCTCTGCAGCAGACGAAGAATGTGAACCAGCTGAGGAAGGCGTTTAGAGGTAGGAAGAATGGTTCGAAGACTCTGTAAACATCCTTCTGGGAACAAATGTATAAACAGCCGATGCCAGTTGCGAAGGTGTAGATGTTGACACCGGCATAGTCGACCATGAAGAGGACATTGTGCCACCACATGGACTTGGAATGGAACAGGTGCGCGATGGAGCTGATGATTGCCACGAGGAAACATCCCAAAGTGAACCCGATCAAAGACCAGCCATACTTGTCATTGATGAAGTCAAAGTCTTGAGAAAATTCCCAGATGTGCTTGAGCACAATAATGGCTGCAAAGAGATGGGACCAGACGTTTATGGTTTCGTTGTGGATCCAGAACAGACTCTTCAAGTAGTAGCCCCACGACTGGTTGGGCAGACGATATCCGGTGTAGATGAAGGGTTCCCTGAAGATGGGCGCCACCTGCTGAGAAGACAGCGTTGTCCGATGGAAGGGACGTAACGTCGACTTTAGCAGTGATTTCACACATTCTGTATTGATGAGGGTCGGCATCTGTTGAATGACAATATAGATGAATAATGACTAGTTTAAATATAGGACTCATATCATACTTAATGAATTTCTTTAGTTCAGCTTGAAATTACAACCAGGTTCACACGAATTGGTGTCAGCTTTGAAGCTAATTGAGCATTAAACATGGATAAATAAACTTTTTAAAAAGTTGTTGCTTTGTCTTCGAAACCATAGAGCAAATTCACGAAGGAGTCATCTAAGTTACAAAGTTAAAAAAATTTTTCTGCGATTTAAGTAATTAAAGAAACAGATTTATTTCCACAAAGAAGCAAGACGACACAGGAACAACCATCACATTCACACACACATTCACACACACATTCACACATTTAATACGTTAACATGTGATTATAAACAACAATATATGCAAAAAGAATGAATTCAAGAAGGATTATTTACATTTACAAAATGATAGTATAACATTCACTTTGCACAGAACTTGTCTTCTTTGCTTTTACTAAATATGCTATACCTTTTTCAATGACATATATGTTGTATACATTTGATGTCTAAAATGATTAAACTCTAGTTTAGATGTTAAAACCTTACACTTGTATATAAACATGTTGCTAAAAATCATCATCAGTATATACATTCTCAACCACAATATAACAAGCTGCAAGTCAAATTTCAAGTTGTAGATATATTGTAGAATATTCTTTATTTAGCAATTTAAGAAAACACTGCCAAAATGCCAAAATACACGTCTACAATGCAAAAAAAGGGGGGAAATTGTTTTAACTTCGCATTGACAAAATGTGAAAAGATTGCTATCTGCTATTTTTATTATGCCTGAGTCACACCAAGGTAGTTCTCACTACGTTCTACTCCGTCCAAAAAATATTGTAGAACGGCCTCGAACGGGATAGAAACGAGCAACTTTTGTTTCCTGTATATCAAACAACGACCCCAGTACCTTCACAAACAGTTCTCAGAACGTCCATCTAGTCTTTACGCCGTTCTCAGACAGTTGGTACCACGTTTAGATTGTATAATATTGACCGTTCACCTCGATTTCACAACGTTCTCAGCCAGTCCAATTCCGTCCTAAGTCGTTCTTGACTAGACCTATCTCGTTCTTAATACGCACAATACCGTTCTAACTCGTTTTAAGACAGTTCTCTCCGTTTTCACTCCGTCCTCATTCCGTTCTCAGTGCGTGCTCGTCACGTCCTGCCTCGTTTTTTATAAATACCCAGAAAGTTCTTGTCCGTTCTCATTGCCGTTCTGAACTTCAAGGTGAAAACATCATGCCTCCCAGGAAGAAGAAGTGTATTCAGAAGAAGATGGTTCAAAGAAAACCAAATACAATATCTTCAACCCCTGTAGAAGTTATAGCGACCGAGTCTTCTGTTCCCGAGAGAGCAGTATCCCCTGCACCTTCGGAATCTTCTGTGACACAGTCTGAGACTAACATGTCTGAGACCGATTCCACTGTTGTTCTGCTTCCATCAAAAACTGTAGAAACCATACATTCAACATACTGAGAGCAGTAACTCTGTTCATGGTTCTCTGGTCATTAATATAACCAAAGTGATAAACGTATTAACACGCCTGTATTTATACCAGTTCATTCGCATCGTACTGCCAACGTCGTAAGAACTGTGTAGAGATTTCGCAAACGTACTAACGACGAGTAGAACGCAATGACAACCTAATGCGAACTTTTATAACTGTGTAGGAACGTACTAAGAACTCAATCGAAACAATTTAATTTATTTACACATATTTGGACGTTAGAGCAACTGACTATGGTCGTACTGCGGTCGAGTTCGATCTGACTGAGGACGTCATGGACTGGGTGGAAACTGTGCACAAACGTATTGCAATCGCGTCCCGACTGCACAACGTTCTTACTCGTCCTTAGTAGGTTCGCAATACGGCAATTCCGTTCTTAGTACGGCAATCCCGTTTTTACTACGTTCCTACTCCGTCCAAATTTGGAACGGGGAGAACGTTGGACATGTTCAACGTTCTGGAGTACCATTCCGTTCTTACCCAGTTCGAGCCCGTCAATAAAAATTTGTAAACAGTTGCCATTACGTCCACTCCGTTTGTGCACAGTTCGAGCACAGTTCAAGCCCGTTTTCCAAAAAAAAAAGAACGTAGTGAGAACGGGTTTGGTGTGATGGGGGTATTAAATCGCATAAGGAAAGAATTAGTTGAAAAATATATCATGTATAACCATAAACTGAAACCACCTCAATTTAGGATCTGTTGTAATCCTTAAAGGTTTCACAAATATATGTTCTCAGTCTAATTCAGCAAGAATGCACTCTTCCCATTTGACTTAAATTGAGATAAACCACAGATTCACCTAGCGTATAATAGTAGCACATGGCACCTTTGTTGACAGACAAACGTTTTCTGATGACAATATTATCATCTAACTGGTCATGTTTAATCTATCCTGATACTTTGTGGACGCTTTGATAAGACCATTATAGTGGAGAAAGTTTATGTCGTGTTCATAAGTATTTTGGAATTCTTCGAGAGTACAATAACCACTATGTGCATTGATAAAATCTCTAATCTTAATCAGAAAAGAACAGAACAGAACAGAATTTATTTCGTATATATGGCCATGAGACCAATAGTACAATGGTCATACATATCATATCATGAGAAAATATACATTGGAGCGCTTACTGCTTAGTACTTTTTCTAAGTTTAAACATTTTTTCAAAACAAATCTTAATCTTAATCACACCCCTATCGAAACATGAAGGACAGAAGGTTACCTCGTTACCGAGTTGTATATTTTATATTGGTTCTGTGATGAATTCATCATTATGATTCAGGTTGGATCTTATGTGTAAACTTATCAAATTTTTCCTTGACATGTTTACTTTGAAAACAGTTACCAAATGCATCTTAGTTTTAAAACTTCGGAAAGGAGACATAACACAATTGTTTCCACTTTGACTCATAATTAACATCCATCGAATTAGTCATCCACGACAACTTTAAAGAACTTCGAAATAAGCAAAGATTTTATATAACAATTCTACCAAGATGTGCAATTATTCTTTTCACCCATCGATTGATTATTACTTGAATCTCAAAAAACTTGTCATAACATTCAAATTTGTTGAAAAGACACCACCCAAAAGCTTGAAATATTCTGGATTCCACTGAAGATTTTAACAAGGAAAGTATCTGATGGAAGTATTCCTTCTTGCACCTATCCATACCACCTGAGACTTGTCATAGATAATTTATAGACCCGATATGTCAGCAAAATAGTTCAAAGTGTCAACTGTAGCTTAAACGGATATCTGAGAACAATGTAGACTAAATGAAGTGTCAGTGAAAGGAATTTCCTGAGTTTTAGATAGTATATATGTTGGTCACGATGTACTGAATGGGAGATTACAACCATTCACTGTGAGAGACTGAAAGATCAAAGTTAACTAATTCTAGATATTGTTTCATGACAATCTCATCAGCGTACCCTGCCGTGTCGTGATTTCGTGGGAACCTATTTTCGTGGTTCATTTTTAGAGAACGCCTCACATATCTATACTGACGCGAAACAGAAATATAACACTCAATTTTATTTATCATATGTATAATTTTCAATGTCAATTTTCTCGAGTTTTCGACGTCTTATTCAAAAAGTGAATAGTGTAGGAAATAAGTCCAAAATATCAAATCAGTCAAAGAATACTTCTACGTGTTTTTAAAAAAAAATATATTCAAAATTTTAACCTTGAAATTTAGAATTCCCCAAAATTAATTTTGATAAAACACAACTGTTCACCGACTTGTAGGCACATACTGTTTCTGAAAATCAATGAATGTGCCTCGTTCTGCACACATTTACAACATTTTAAACATGGTAAAGGTCATGTTGGTGTAAATTTAATTTCTTACCCCTCTCTACTTTAAAACATGTTTTAATTATAAAATTAACCAGTCACCAAACTAGCGCCGAAAGGTAAACACATTGTATCGTTTCATCATCAAATGCATCTCATTTGTTTAAAATATTGAATTAATCGAAAACAAGTGAGTGTTATACTTTTTTTTGCTCGTTAGTTTATTCAACAATATAAGATACCTACGGCAATAAAACACAGGCGGCCAATGGGACCGACAGCGTGCTTTATGAGACAATAAAACATGCTCGTGATTTTAGACGACAGTTAGAGCGTCGCTTAGCAAATGACGTCATATGTTACGTCACTTTGATTGTCCAATGCTAGAGAATGTGTTCTACGACGGGAGGCATTAATATTTGCAAAATATAGTTTAAGCAAACAACATTATATCTCCGCGGTTTTTATAGAAAAGCGAGTAATTATTTAAGGGCATCTCATATAAGAAATAGAAGACTCGTTGTTGTTCTTTATCGTAGAATAAAACATAGCAGAGAGCATAAAACACTCAGGGCTGCGCCCTTCGTGTTTTATGCTCCTGCTATGTTTTATTCAACGATAAAGCACGCTAACTCGTCTTCTATTTCTTAATTACAAAACGAAGTCACTGTCTGACCTGAACGCACATACTGCAAGTGTATATATCTACCAATATGACTTCCTCAATATGCGAGCCAGCTTTGCATTGTGCATTGTGCATTGTGCATTGTGCATTGTGCATTGTGCAAGGCATGTGAACCAACATGAAAATACAAGCTAAATGCGATAAAATATAAATTCATTGAAATAAGAGAAACACCCCACAAAGTGAATACCATCTATACATGTTATCACATGACGTGGCATTTTGATATAGATGTTAGTGCATTATCTGAGGATATCGCAGTATCTCGCAGAATATCGTCTATTAGTCACGCCTGGCTGAATACAACATTCCGGTGGTAAAGTATTAACAGTTTTTCGACATCATTTGAATAATTTGTATACCGGCCTGCAGCATATTCAAATTGACAAAACTAGTCGTGCTGATCCAATTGCGTTATAACGCGGCATACCATTAATACGTTATAGTGAAGCATGGTCACCACTCACCTCCTCACATTGATTCTGTCCACGGTCTCCTCACACCACGGGGAGTAAATTTAATCTTCCCAGATCGTAAATATTGTGACACAATATCAAACACCGCTATTCAATTGTTAAATCGATCGAGAAATATGAAAAAATTATAGTTACTTCCCTTCCGAAGTGGGACACCTACGCGACCGGTATTACCGTGGTTGGCTGGTTGTCAGGAAGCACAGAAGCGTGACATCTCTAAGTAGGTCTATACCTCATTCAGCACGGACCACGTTAAGTGACCTCATTAAGGTCGAAGATTTCAAATGGTAGTATGATAGATATGCCCGAGGTGAAAAATGGGTGACGTGTACATTATTGAATATTGCATTTAATTTAGTGTATTAGTCATGTCACATTGACCCAAGACAACAACTTCCGTGTTAAACTATTAGTTTGGTGTTCGACAAGGTGAACTTGCAGCCTGTAGCGTTATTAATTACTGATAACGTACATACACGATGGAATATATCAGAAATGTAACTATCTTGCCTTTTTCGTTTATGTTACTGATTAACTTTGGTATCATTTAGCTTTCGTCATTTAGTTTTTTCGAGTTTAGAATTTTCATTTCAGTGTAATGCAGTTAAAGTAAAAAAAATTGTTAATTATTATTGAAATTACCGAATTAATCAGTGACATAATCGAAAAAGGCACAGCAATTAAAGTATTTTAATTGAGATTTAATATGTCAGGGAGAAAACACGAGGGTGGTGTTTTGGTAGATATTAAAAAAAACCTGAGGGTGGCTTGGAATGAAAATTAAAACCGAGCTTGGGAGGTTTTATTTTTTATTCAGCCACCCGAAGGTTTTTGAAATGTCTACCAAAACCCCAACCGAGGGTTTCCTTTGACGTATATACCGTCATACGTTTTAAATAAAAAGACGAAAGCAATCGTGTAAATTTTCAAGCCTTCGTGAACTAAGTTTGAGGCGCACATAAATATCTCAATGTTGAAAACGGAGTAGAATAGATACCAACAAACACTCTTCTTATGATCACCAATCCCCTATGGTCTAGTTGGATAGTCTTGGGCTACAAATCGGAGGGTTGCGGGTTCGATTCCCACAATGTCAACACGTTTTGAGGAGATTGACGTTATTTGGAGTTAGGTCTTACAATTAGATTGTAAAACTTCAGGTCTTACTAAATGTTGAACATTAACCCGTTGAGGTTAACTTTCGACCGTTGGTAAAATCTCTAGTCGTAGTAAAACCATACAATTCGTGGTGAAACCTGCTCAAAGGTTATTACAAGAAATGCAGTTACCTAACAATGTACAGAGATATCATGAGATAGGTTTATACATCTTATGAATGAATTTGAATCTATGAATTTATTGAACCAAGCATTCACATTAGGAATATCTTCTCTGGCAACCAGGTGTGTCTGACACAGACAGGAGAGGGTGTTCTTAGTTGGATAACTTCTATCCACTCCGATTCTTTATGAATAAAATGTTAAACCAAACAGGCAGGGCGACCCCGAAGACTTAATTGTAGAATGAGTAACATTTAGATATTATGAATCTGGACATTCGACTTTTTATTACACATGGGAATGGAAATGGAATAGTTTTCAATTGGTTCATAAAAATAGCATCCCATTGTCTTCTGATATCTAATATATCAACCCCAGTTACCTTTAACCCACGTACATGTGTGTTGATATATTTCATATATCAGAACAAACTGGAGTGATTGCTCTATAGTAGTTTCTAACCCACGTGTGTTGATATATTTGATATCAGAATAAACTGGGGTGATATACTCTATATTCCCATTGTGATGCTATGTAGCTGTTGAAATAAAGGCATTGTGCAAACTCTACTGTCACAACAACATCCCATCCTCGGTGCAACATAATTAAATGTCCAATCCATAAATATACCGAAACGTCGCTTTAGTATATACAGAACTATGAAGACTTGTCATGTCTATTTCTAAATTATACCAACTTCTAGAATGACTAGAGTGGGGGTCAATCTCATTTAAATCAGTTCGAACCTAATACTCGTACCTTCATTCCAACCGTCTGACACGACCTAGATCGAACCTACTACTCGTACCTTCATTCCAACCTGACACGACCTTTGCGGTGCATTGCTCAGATCAATAACGTAGCGAGGTACGAGTGTTAGGTTCGATGTGATTTCAATGAGTTTTGGTGGGGTTCGTATAGTGTTTGGGGGTTGTTCTCCTAGGAAGTTCGTCAAATTTACATGTAAAGTTTACGGTCAGTGCTGGCAATAGTTGCCTTACTCTGAGGGTGTGGGTTCGAATCCCTCATTGGACTCGGTCCGAAAAAGTACAAGAATGTGTACTATTGAAGGTAGTGTTATCCCAAATGGAACCTTGTTATACATGTACAGCGTTTCGAAATGGGAGGATCAAACCCCCTGACCACTCACGCACCCTTGATCTCTTCTGCATATATTTTGTTATGTATTTTAGCCTTGTCAAATAGTTGTTGATTACGTGGAAAGGGCTTCTATAAGTTTCATAACTTATGCCTAATCCATTTCTTAAATGAATAAAATGTTTTCAATCAAAATCCGCCACTGCTTAATACGTTATTTTGTCATTTAGTTCAGATTTTCAAACTTGTGTTGGTGTTGTTGAATTCAAAACAACAATACCACTGACATAAACTGTTCATCAAACATCCATTTGTATATTACCATTCAGAAAGTGAATCAATAACAAACGATGAAAAAAAAGTAATTTCCAGAACGGTGTATTAGCGACAACAAAACCAGGACAATTATTGATTAATGAAAAATAACCATGACAACATACGTTCCATGTAGTTTATTGGAAATAAGGCACAATATATGATCTGCATTTTACATGTAGAGATGTCAGACGTACAGCAGAACAACAGACAAACACAAACTATACATAGGCGTAAACGCGTATCAAACCGGTATCGGCCATTATATAAAACACTGTTCAATCCAGTACACCGGTCGAAATGAGCTCATCGTATTAACGAAGATTGATCCAGTCAAAACAATCTTATGTTTACTATATTTTCTGTACACAACCTTACTTCACGTACGAAGCAACTCATTATATATACTTGGTCCTTATGTGGAGTAAGGTTATATAGAGAAAAGAGTAATCATCAGATGGTTTTGACTGGATCAATCTTCTTTCACACGAGTACTTCAAGATACTTGACAAGACCAATGTAGAGGTCAAAATGAGCTCATCGTATTAAAGAAGATTGATCCAGTCATTTCAGCTGATGTTTACTCCTTTCTCTATATATTCAATACAACAGCAGGAAGTCAACAACTATATCACACACCATCTTCGATAATCCGGGACATGTTTATGATAACGTGTGGTAGTACAGTGACCGTGACACTAAGTTAAAACGATAAGGTGCCATGGATTCCAGGATGATATCAAGGTGTTCTGGAGAACCACACAGTCCGTGGATTATCGAAGCGTATCACACATCAAATCTGGAATGTGGAGCACCGTGGAGGGAATATCTGTCTGATTACATAGCAACATTACATGATAGATACTTTGCATACAATTGTGATATCAGTAGTATTTTACAGTAAAATAGATACATTTGTGGACATATGTTGATACATGTGAGCAACAACATCATCAAACAACAAATACTTCAACAAGGTAGACGTTCCAATGACTGACCAAGATACAACTTGCCTTACAAAACCATATTCTTATGGTTGAATTTTTGCTGGACAAAATAACTTCCTCAAAGAATCATAGTTTAAGTCATATTTACATATTTACAGCTTGCCTTTACAAACCCAATTATTCATGTTTGAATTTTTGCTTGACAAAACAATTTCCACAAAGAGTCGTAGTTCTAAGTAATGATTATACATAGGAACGGCAAGATACAAAATACATATACAAGTTTAACCTTCAAAAGGCCCATCATGCTCGACATCAAATTTATATCAAAGTTGGTAAAGCTAGCATGTATACTAGTAGTTGGAGAGATATGTCCGGGCAGCAAGACTTACTAACATTATCTGTTTAAGTCATTCTGCCATGGAAGACGGGCGGACACACTGAAGGTTATATACCAATGTGCAGACTGTAAAGCGGGGGTATAATAACGTATGCATAATGTCGTGCATACATATTTTGGCTCTAAAATATTGACTAACTATTAACAGTCTTGATGGATGCGTATGGACGCTATTGAATATAAGCATATATAAAAATATAATGTATTTACTTAAAATATCACTGGCACCACCTTTTCATTCACTTGGAAGAAATAAGTGAAATAAAATATCAAAATAAATAAGTTTGACAGTAACAACAAAGGTACCAAAGTGTTACGGCAACATGGATCTGGCACACATGATTTAAGCTTTGACTCAAATGCATAAAAATAGTTCTTATAATTTTATTAGATCTATAATTATATACAAAGTATTATTTCAAAGGATACCCATATGTTATACAATTTCTTTGCTTAACTGTATGCAACTTCCCAATGCAAGGAATAACTCTTGCCAGTCTCCATTACTGGCTGATTTAAGCCTTGCAGTGTTTCCCTCGCTTTGTTGTGCCAAGATAGTGGATCGCTGCACCTGATATGCATAGTGGGCCCGGATTTCAAAGCACAGGTTTCTTAAGGAAATAATGCAAGGCCTAAATCAACCAGTAAAGGAGACTGGCAAGAGTTATGCCTTGCATTGGGAAGTTGAACTGTATGGTAAACAAGTTATAAACCCTGTAATTACAGTTGAACCTAATTCAAGATAAAGCCACATATCATTATTCGGCTAAAACGAGTGATTCACTTCATATTGGACGATATTCTTTACGTTTATTCAATTTTTGATGCATTCAAAACTTCTTTTACTTTCCTGTCGATGAGCCCATTCATGCATATTAATGTCACAAGTTCAATAACGATCAACGCAATAGAGGCATACACGAACGACCAAGCATCCGGTCGAGTATGCGCAGTGGCACCGGAAACGATATCAATTCTTACCCCTTCCAGTTCTACGAGAATGGTTACCATGACACTCACGTGGAAGATCTGATGTCCATGCCCAAATAGATCAAAGTGACCCGGTTTGAGCTGTTCTGGCATCCGTGTGGAGAAGGTGATGGCAGAGACGACGAGGCCGATGAATATGAAATGAAGATGCATGAGAGAAGAGAGATGACAAGATTCGTCCAGTATGCATGGGATGTATCTGGCAAACACTGGCAATCCTAAGAGAGTTGCTTGAATCCCTAGGGACCCGACCATCAGCAGCTTCCTTTTGATACTGTACGGGTTTTTCAGACAAAGTTTGGCGATTCCACAGCATAGGAAACCAAGGCAGCTCATCATCACATTTAAGGGCAAGAAGTAGGGTTCAACGACCGCATAGACATCTTTCTGGGAGCACACGTAGAAGCAGGCCAATCCAGTTCCAAAGCTACCAATAGTCACACCTGCATAGTCTATCAAGAACCATACGTAATGCCATTTGGGAGACTTTGTATGCAAGAGGTGGCAAGCAGAGCTGAGGAATGTGTTTAAAAGGCTAGCAACGGCAAAACCTATAATGACAGGGACATCCTTGTGGGTGGTGAAGTCGATGGAGAAGGACATGCGGCCGACCTGGAGCAAAATAAGCAGAAATGCCAAGCTGTGTGTCCACACATTTCCGGACTCATTGTGGAGTTGGAAGAAACTGAGGAGGTAGTAGGACCAAGACTTGTTGATGGGTCGGTACCCGCTCAAGATGAAGGGCTCCACGAACATGAGGGGCACCTTCTGCACCGGAAGGGTTGGCTGGTAGTGCGGGATCCGCATCAGGATCTTCAGATAACCAAGTACATCAGACATGTTGTTGGGAGTTGTTTGGGGACCTCAAAGTCGATGCCTCTTCTGGAATAAATTAAAAGGGTTAGGCTTAGGCATTTGCAACAAGGGACACGGTGCAGTGTTAGGCAGGGCTTCTCAATTTGATGATAAGATGTAAGTCAGTCTAGGACAGGGTTCCTACAACCATTTAGATCTATATCTACGTGTTTAAAATGTGGTAAACTGTCCCCCCTTTACTCCTATATAACAATGAAACATGTGTGTAAGTCTGACTAAAATAGGTTTTAACATTATATTAACGTATGTTTTACACACTGCACTGTTGAATAAACGATAATAATACCAGTACTATACCAGTCAAGCATACCTGTTCAGCAACATTGTCAGCTTTGTTGTTCATGATCACAACCCTTAGTTTCGTATTTCTTAAATCTTGAATTCAAATTTAATCTCAAATACCCTGACTTCACACTGATCAGTGATGATTATGATGATCCACCATGGATAAGGTAATCAATACGATTGTCCAAGATCATTTGAATGTTACACAATGTTATGACCGAGGATATCAAAGGGGTTGCTTCATCTCGAAGAAATAGAGGATGATGGTTTATGTAATCTGGTAAAGGTCACGACGAACTCTATAGTGGTTGAATTCATAACAAGTGCTTCGTTTTGGGAAAATTGATTGGGGATTATTTAACGATAAAGACATTACGGGACCAGCAGCTTTTCTTGAGAGTTTATTTAAAACGGCAACAACTGTTTAATGGAGAAATGATGATTATCTGGTTAGATTGTGGTATGTCATGATGGTAGTGAAATCAAATGGAAAAAGCAAAGAACATTTCAATCGAGATTATATTGTCCATAAATATGCCAGTTCAATCTTGTGATAGTAGAACAAAATAAGATTATTTAACGAATCGTCGAGATGTTCTGTAGCACGTCAGGCAAAGCTGACATGTGGCTGTTTAAGTTGGATAACCGGAATCCTTGGAAAATAATCCTTGAATGATAACATAAAACGTCTTACGCATTTGCAACTTCTTTGAGAGGACCAAAAATAAACCCTATGCGGCATGATTGTAATCGAGAAGCTTTGGCAAGGTATTAATTCTTTTGTATTTATTCCACTTTGCAATATTATATCCATATGACCTTTATTATCAGAAACGGCATTATCTACACTGACCTTCTTATAGTCACGTTTATTCATTGGTCTTGTCGGTGTACACATAATTCTACTTATCTTGCAACATAACCTTGTTATTATGTAAACGTCTCCAATGTTAACTTCGTGTGAATGCATTATTACGTGCAGGGAAAGAGATTATTCCATGTTGTTTAGCACCAATCGTGATGCATTTACGTTGTATATGCTGTTCAACCCTGACGCATGCACTATTATATTCATTACAGTCTGTCAGACGCAATATCACAAATTAATTATTCATTCAATGTGATTTTACGGAATATTTGACTCTATGTTTTAATCAACACTGGTATGATCACTGTCATTTTATCTATGCATAATTGACTATTGAATTTGTTCAGTCGAAGGCTTAATTCAGTTTCATATAACCAACACAGACGATACCGTGTTGATCTCACGCTATACACATCGTTTACAAAGTATATGCTGTTCGTTTGAATACGGTTGGAGAATATATAAGCGATGCTTGCATTATGTGTTCAGGAGTCCATCAAATGACAGACATGAAGTCAATCTAATGTCACTCTACAATCACGATATGTACTATGAACTAAATATTAATGTTAATCACGGCATGTTTTAAATAGTTGAAAAACTCTTACACAAGTTATAAATGAAAGACAGCGTGGTTTATTGTCTATCATGGTTTTTCTTCAATGATACTTTTGCTTATCAAAGATTTATTTTATTCATTTATGGTCATCGAGGTATTTCTTTTTTTCTGTATACACGGTAATAGTCTTTCTTTAAATGCGTTCATGGTTATATATATTGTGTTGGCATTCTTTAATATGTTTATTGTTATTAAAATATTCCCCAAGAATCACCATATCACCATATTTCTGCACTTATTAAGATACTTGATCTATTTGTTCATGGTGCTTAAGGGATTTATTTATCTGCTCATGACTCTCTTGGCATTTCCCTTTTTCCTGTCCATGGTAATAGTGTTTCTTGCATCATTGTTTTCTTTTAATCTATATATGTTATCAAGTTATTTGATCAGTCTCCAGCAAGGTTTTTCTTCAATTATTCATGTCCAGCAAGGTGTTTCTTCAATTATTCATGACCAGTAAGCTGTTTCTTCAATTACTCATGTCCAGCAACGTGTTTCCTTAATTGTTCATGTCCAGCAAGGTTTTTCTTTAATTGTTCATGTCTAGCAATGTGTTTCTTCAATTATTCATATCCAGCAATGTGTTTCTTTAGTTGTTCATGTCCAGCAAGGTGTTTCTTTAATTGTTCTGTCCAGCAAGGTGTTTCTTCAATTACTCATGTCCAGCAATGTGTTTCTTCAATTATTCATGTCCAGCAATGTGTTTCTTTAATTGTTCATGTCCAGCAATGTGTTTCTTCAATTGTTCTGTCGAGCAAGGTATTTCTTCAATTATTCATATCCAGCAATGTGTTTCTTCAATTACTCATGTTCAGCAATGTGTTTCTTTAATTGTTCATGTCCAGCAAGGTGTTTCTTCAATTGTTCTGTCGAGCAAGGTATTTCTTCAATTATTCATGTCCAGCAATGTGTTTCTTCAATTACTCATGTTCAGCAATGTGTTTCTTTAATTGTTCATGTCCAGCAATGTGTTTCTTCAATTGTTCTGTCCAGCAAGGTATTTCTTCAAGTATTCATGTCCAGCAATGTGTTTCTTCAATTACTCATGTCCAGCAATGTGTTTCTTCAATTATTCATGTCCAGCAAGGTGTTTCTTCAATTATTCATGTCCAGCAAGGTGTTTCTTCAATTATTCATGTCCAGCAAGGTGTTTCTTCAATTATTCATGTCCAGCAATGTGTTTCTTTAATTGTTCATGTCCAGCAAAGTGTTTTTTTAATTGTTCATGTCCAGCAAGGTTTTTCTTCAATTGTTCATGTCCAGCAAGGTGTTTCTTCAATTATTCATGTCCAGCAATGTGTTTCTTCAATTGTTCATGTCCAGCAAGGTGTTTCTTCAATTAGTCATGCCCAGCAATGTGTTTCTTCAATTGTTCATGTCCAGCAAGGTGTTTCTTCAATTAATCATGGCCAGCAATGTGTTTCTTTAATTGTTCATGTCCAGCAAGGTGTTTCTTCAATTATTCATGTCCAACAAGGTGTTTCTTCAATTGTTCTGTCGAGCAAGGTATTTCTTCAATTATTCATGTCCAGCAATGTGTTTCTTCAATTACTCATGTCCAGCAATGTGTTTCTTTAATTGTTCATGTCCAGCAATGTGCTTCTTCAATTGTTCATGTCCAGCAAGGTGTTTCTTCAATGACTCATGTCCAGCAAGTTGTTTCTTCAATTGTCCATGTCCAGCAAGGTGTTTCTTCAATTAATCATGGCCAGCAATGTGTTTCTTCAATTCTTTCATGATCATCAAGGTATTCAACAATATGTTCCCGTAGGCTACTGGTATTCTGAATGATACGTGCATACAAAACTGCATACAGTGCGCCTTTGAGTATTGGGATACATGTCCAATATAATTGACAAAAGACAAGATTGTGATACGAAAAAAAGTACTTTTAAATCTCAAATTAATGAATGAATGATTCGTCGATAAAGAAAGTTCATAATACAATTTAGCGCCCGTTTGAATAAATACATTCATGAATGGACGTCGAGTTCGAGGACGCAAAACATAGTCATGTACTGATAGAAGATTGAATATCAAGTTTAATACATACATTATACAGCATTATATTAATGTAATAAGCATGGTATTAATAAGTTATAAGTTACGCGAACGAAGGAATAATTAAAATGATATACCATTAATTATAGATATCATAAAGAGGTGTAACACTTACGTAAATGAATGAATGAATGAACAATATCACAAACCATACCGTCCAACCAAGCACCTGTATGTACAGGTATTGACAGTGCTTTTAGAAATTTATTTGACACGTAACCAGACAACGACGACTTCATGCAGAAGTGTTACAAACTGTATCACGCTTCCTCCATTAATTGGACAAACAGGTGTTTCGGATTCTTACTGTGTCTCTTTTTAACTTTTTGAATTCATCGATCCAATCATAAAAGTAAAGTTCCCATCACATTTTAGTATGTTTATTGCGATTAAATAAAGGAATAAAAAATATGCGATGGAAAAATATATTTACTAAATTTTACGAAATAAAACTATTTACTAAATTTTACGAAATAAAATATTAACTAAAGTTTACGAAATAAAATATTTACCATTGTAATATTTTACTTAATAAAAAAAGAAGTGTAATATAAAGAAAACATGTTAATAAATCTTATATTGTCATATATTTCCCAAGTTAAAACATAATATGCACTCGTAAATATTTTTTATCAAACAAATATGTAGATGTTTTCGATAACACACTGCTTGATTCTGAAATTTACAAAAAACGTGCTACTGCCCCTTTAAGCTCTCAAACTGTGCTCCAACTTTTGATAGTTTTATTTATTCATAGGAAATGTCACCAGAAATGACTTTTTGTTTACATGAAATAAAATAATATTCACACATAAAACCCACGGTTCAGTCCTAAATCATAGTATTATTCACTTTTCTAGCTTATTTTTGGTCATTTTATAATTTGTGTATGCTAAGCTTGTTGCGGTTAACTCGCAGCAAAAGCCCTCCAACTGAATTATATCATAAAACACAAATATCAGTAGAAGTTTATTCAAGCGTTCATACACTAAAGAATAGAAGTGACATTGGAACGTCAGAGGATAAACGTTCGCACATTACGAGTGTGGAAACGTTAAACGATACATGAAAGTAGGTCAAGGAAAACTGGTAGAAAATTAAAAAATTTTGGGTCAAAATATAATGTCAGAAAAGTGGCGTTGTTTGGGACAACTATCGTCGGCAAAGACAAAAATGAACTTGATATGTTCGATGACTCTGCTTCAGAATAACGCTATTTACCAATACGTTGCTACAAATAAAGGCATGATATGTATTTGTTGACATCATGTCGCCTAGGACTGTTAACAATAACAAAGTAAGCATACTTATATTCTCGTCTTCATGAATTACATTCTCATCATTTATTAATCACCAACAGAAGATTTGTTAATGATGTTTTAAAATAATGTTATATAAATGATTTCTATCGCAATAACCACAAGCCATGTTGTACCGTCGTTACGCATGACGTCTCACAACAACAACCATTCACATTCTCACCTTAAGTTCAACAGCTGTCGACATTATCCAGAAGTGCCCCCCTTAAACCACAGACCATTTCCCCTGCTGATATGGCGCAAGTCTGTGATCTCTCGCGATATGGACATTCACCATGAAAATGTAAATAAGGAATCGTCTGCTTGCGTCGACGACGGTCCAAAACTCCGATCGCAGTAAATATCAAAAGGCATCTGATTGGCTGACAGCGCAAACATGAAACAACCTGCGCGTTACTTGTCAACCAAGCAATGAATGGAATGACCTCGAGGCCTCGTTTAAATCATTATCATTAATCAAATATCAAGGTGCAAAACAAACCACTAACGGCGAGATGAACGCTTAGTGCTGTTCCTGTAATCATTACACCAGATAGTTTGATTTGGATCGATGTTAAATTGCTTGTTGATACCGTATTTCCCTTTTAGCCTTTCTAATACTAGAATGTAATAGTATGTATGTTTACTTTTTTAACTTCTGAAGGATTTAATTCACCGTTAATTCACTTTACCATATTACAGTTACAATAGCGCCATGGTGTTATTATAAATGATGTTACATGTTAGAATAGTGATATAGTAATAGGTTTTATAGTGTTTTTATATCATGTTCTTTCCTTGTGTACAAGATCTGATGTGAAACACACAGTTTATGCTCTATCACACTGTCATCATTCTCCCCCGAGGGAGGTTAGTCACTCTAGTCTCTCCTTTTCACACACAACGTGAAGTAAGTTGTGAGTTGAGTAACCTGCAGGAGATAATGCATTGTCATGTGTTCTGCTTTCACATAGTCAAGTATCGGGACTATGAGTCACAAAAGTGAATAATTAGAGTGAATGGTCGTTTCCGCTATTCATATAGCTACATACAGTTTCATATTAAGTCACGAAGAACTGACATTCATTTTGCCGGAGTTGTCTTTCTTCTAACCTAAAAAGAAAGGCGACTAATAATTTATGAGATATGTCTTATTACCCTTTCTCCTAAATCCCCTAAAATTTGTAAATTAATATTAAATAGAGAGAAGAAGAACCCAGATTATACGGTGATCATAACGTGTTTCAGAAACATCTAACATGAGAAACAGAAACAGGGTTAAAATTACAACAACAAAAAAACAACATTTAAGATTCATAATACGCCAAATAGCAAAAACAATGGAATAAAAAGCCATTATAAGGCGGTATTTGTCATAAGTGATTACTGATTCTTGATTATATGAATTGTTTGGAGTATGTGGGTACAGCGAAATTTTGGTACAACTCAACACATGAACTTTTTTTCTTATGTAAGTATACAAATGTATCGCTGGAGAAATAATACTCATATTCTTAAATAATCTCACATTACATTAACACAAATGGGTTTGAAAATATACATAAATATCCTTTTACTATACAATGGTGTCGTTATCAATTTAGAAAGAAAAGTTCTTATTTTACTCATTGTATATAGAATCTACTTACCCGTCATAAAAACTCGCACTTGATGATATCTTATATTTTAAAGATAGAGTTCTTGTTTATATCTTTTACACACCATTTCGGGGTTTGTAATACGTGGAAGGGAAGATAGAAACACGCACAAACTTTCCGCAAATCAAATAAATCAATAAAGAAATGATTGCGATTATCCTATATGTTATTATCTTTACCTGATAACCTGATCTCAGTGATGCTAAAAGGTCCGGTACGTCACCTGATCTCAGCGATGCTAAGGTCCGGTACGTCACGGTACGTGACCTTGATGTTAGAGTGTACAGCCTAGTAACGATAGATATAGGACGCAACCAATGGAAAGGATGTTTATTTCAGTCAAACAGGTTGCAATGGCATTTTCAGCTATTTATTAGAAACTAGTCAGCAATTTCGAGACACAGAGTTATGTATATTCTAGTTCGTACATATAGGCCATTGCGACAGATGTTCTCTTCATATCATATATATGAAATATTATTATAGAATTGGGTAATATAATTACATTCACATTCGCTAACTAGCTTGCTTTCGACCTAGAGAGATTTTATATTTGTATATACTTATACCTTTTTCAATAAATACATAAATATATGTATATAAACCCATGTAAGCATTTACTATCATCTGAACCAGTGTGAACCAATGAGGTAATAGTGAAATTCAGTTGTCAATTGTAATATGATATCAATAAGAACAATATTCAGAGATAACTGATAAAACTGCTGATATCGGATATCAAAAATGATGATGATGATGATGGCGACGACTGCAACGACGTCGTGATGATGACAAAGAATGAAAAATTTAATACAGTGCACAATTAAGAAATACAGTTTTATTTTTGTTATTAAAAACATAGGAAAATGAAAAAAACCCACCCAAATATTTAATGATAAAGAAGCAAGCAAAGCATTATGAAGTATGAAATCAGAACATTTATAGAAACAGCAATACTAACTAATGTCATTATGAAGGATTAATAATCCTTCAATAATTGTAACGTTTATGTTTTCTCTAATCACGACTTAAAATACTTTCGTGGCTTCCTTTTCCTTTGAAAAGTGAAGAACTTACACCATAAAATAGTTGCAGTACACGTTAACACCATGACATATTTTCAGTCAACATTTGCATTGATGGGCATTATTATATTATCATGACGACATTTGAATGTAAAAAAATAATAACATATTAGCTGCACACTTTAATAATTAAATATCTAATTAAACTTCCGTTTATAAAAAATGTATGATTTAGAAACATGTGGATTTTTACGTTTGTTGTATCATATTTGAATGTTCAGTCTTATGGAAAGATTGATATATTTGCGAGGTCGTCCTCAGTTCAGAGTGTCACGAGGGACGTTACTATGACAATGCACGTACACGTCCCCCGTTTTATTGTGTTGCGGGAAGCCCTTGAAATTGATCTCTCTTTGTGGTGTTGATAATGTCCAATTTAATTAATTATGAAATTATACACATTTTTTCAGCATTTTTACCTGAAATCCAATATTTATGACAATAATGGCATAAAGATATGTCAGGGACTTATTTGGAAATAAGAAAGTTACATATAACTCTCCAAACGTACACATTGTAATCAAGTAATAGATAAATAAAGACGTAAAGGTGAATTAGTTTTCTTGGGTACTCAATAAATTAGTAAATTACCACACTTGATAGTCGCTAGCCGATGGTAATGTATGACCAACCTAGATAGCTTCGACTATCTTGGACCAGGAGGTTATATTCATCGTACAGCATAACTAGTGAACGGTTAAATTGTCCAATTATACTATACCATTGATGTCATTGAATACATCAATCGTTATTCGTTAAAACCTCATCCCTTAAAGAGCAACCGAAACGGTTTTCAGTGACAGGTGTATTTTATGTGCGATTCAAGTTACGTAATCAGTAGTGACAACACTCGCATCCTACCAGCTTAAATTTCCAAGTTAAACTGCTGGGTACTGGGTAAATATACACATGATTTTATTTACACATGAACATTGAAATGCAGGCCAAGACAATATTGAAACGAAATCCTGGGCTTTTCATTTGTTTACACTTGGCATGAGACAATGATAAGTCCAAAAATGCACCCGATATAGCCATTTCAGAAATATCTCTCATGTAAACTGTTATCTTGAAAGAACGAGGTATCAACAGCACTAGAGTTGTACTAGAGTTGTAACGTCAAAAGGGAATCAGAGAGCCTCCCGTTATCGATTCAATAGAGGAAATATCACACTGGCTTTCAACGGCAGCGAACCTCGCAATGAAGCACCAACCCAATTAGACGATAGATTTGATTAATTTTATACACAACGGAACAGCAGGCATCGCTTTCTTTGTGAACTCTTTACACGGCTCGTCGCTGTAGGGAGTGTAGAATTGAATCCCATATACTCAATGCACGCGCTCCGGCCATGTAGATGTATAAACAAATGATTAACATAAAATATTTACGTTTTCAAGTCAATAGCATCGCTTGTGGCGTCCGTCATGTCATTGACTGTTAAGATTACAATTATTGCTCTAATGCTATGTCTGCCGGTAAGGCGGAGGTTACAGGTCCTGCTGAATGATTGATTGACAGCCGAGGACAAATCAATATCACTGTTGAAGCAGACCAAAGATGGAGGAAGGCTGGTTGAAGATGTAGGCCGTGCGTCATCAACAACGACATTGACAACGCTTGGGAGGCCATCTTCATCATCTTGTGTTCAGGTAATGCACGTGCAACCTTGTAGCAGGTTACATCGTATGAATTTCACTCGCCATTGTTGAACCACCGGAGTCAGGCGACACTGATGTTTATGTTAATGCGCCATGTGGTGCGTGTGCGTATTTGTGTGTGGAGATGCGTGTGTGGTGGGGGAGGGTTTTTAAAGCATGATATGGGCTAATGCTCTCCTAACTAAATGTAGCCTGCTTACATTTCTGGCCGAATAGGCCACCGAAATCAAATATTGGAATTGGTCTTGTATAGCGTCCCGCCTGTAAGCGCGTCGTTACAGGTCTTGCACGGTAACCGCGGATAAAGCTCGATCTAAATAGCGATGTATATATCCATATATTGATAATTTGTGTAGACACGTTTTACACATAAATGTATTATTGTAACTTTGTTTATTGACGTTTATGTTTAAACTGGTTTATTTGAATGATTATTGTTGTACCAAAATATATATAGTAATTAAGTCAATTTGGACGCGGTTGTTAATATTTTGTATCTCTATTTTGATGATAGTTTCAACAGTATACAAAGGCATACGATGCAAGTACCTGTTATGCTGGTATAGCAGTAACGTTGTACACATTCATAAGGTTCGGCGTTAATTGTAGCGATACCGAGTCATCACCTGCCTGTAACACAGACCTATGTAAGTAAACGTATTTTTGTTTGTATATAGAGCATGCGGGTTTCATAATGGTACAGGCCTGGAACCAATGACGACCCTAGGCCAGTCAGCGAGGATTACTGTAATATAGAAACAGGGTTACTGTAGGCAAGTGTTGAGTTTGTTAAGTACCACATGTTTCTATAGACTAACTTCCCTTGTTGATCATTTGGACGGGGAGGGGATGGCTCTTAAAATGGTTGATGGATTGTTAAGGAATATGTTAGAAACTGATTTTTACTATTTTGTTTTCGACAAACAATTCTAAATCAGCGAACGACAGAGACGTTGTTAATTTAGGTGAGACCCGGGTTGGTTGTAACACGGGTAGGTTGTAACAAGGCGAATAACTCTTAACATGTTCATCTCAACCAATCACGGGGTTTTCTGCCCATAGCCATCAGCGTTCTCTCTGTCCATGATAACGTTAACGGCGCCTCGGCTGACAGCTCCTTTCCAACAATGGAATACCAATTTTTAGACCTCTAGAGTAATATTTAGTTGTGTTGGATAAACGTTTTCTGAACATGGTGTATTCATGATGTTGGTCACGATTAGATACCATGGATAACAACAACTACCTGCCTCACGTTTACATTCACTGTATTTATCCTCTCAGATGCGCTAAACCTTTGACGGGCGTTAGCATCTTGTCACGTGGTTTGGGGTAGGTTGTAACACTCAAAGACAGACAGAAGCTTTATTCAATATTTCAGGCCAGATGACCTATAGTACAGTTATGGTTTATGGTTGAAATTGTACAGTCACGTGGAAAATATATAAATAACATAATGTATTATTTACGTCTCATTTCAAAAATCTTTTTTAGCAACATTGACACAGATAAAATTATATTGATATTGCTTGAGTTTAACAAATTGTTCATTAATTGTTCATCTTTATGCACAGTTGAAATCATAGGAAGGTATCTGTTTCTAAGAGGCTGGTACTGATTACAAACAAGAAATACATGAAATTCATTTTCAACACAGCCTTCATTACAATAGTAACATAAACTCTTATTTTTATCTTGTACATTTTTCCTTCTGAGAAAATTCACATTAAAATCATGTAATGATATACGCATTTTACAAAAGGCTCTTCTTAATGTTCTATCCTGTAATTCAGTTACATATTTTTCAGGAACAAGTAATGATTTAATGCTTGAATAGTGACATAGAAATCCTGAAGATGATATATAACAATGCCAGTTTTGTGAAAATATATCATGCAATCTCTGCTTAAGGATAAAAGTAAATAATTTATCATTACCAATATCTTGGGATATCCAAGCAATGGAAAAACCAGACATAAAAAGAATATTTCTTATATCTGAAACCCAAGAGTGTTTACCTCTTTCATCTAATCTTTTTAACATATTATAACATTGGAGCGGTAGTCTGTTTGAATTCATGCGTAGTAACTTTATCCAATATTTGACAGCTCGTACCTGTGATGAAACAAATAAACTTTCACGACCAGTTTCTCCTAAAATAGCCTTGTTCGATGCATATTTACCAACTCCTAAGAAATGCTTAAAATATAAGGCATGAATTTTTTCAATGGACTCATTATATTTAACTCCCCATATTTCAGAAC